>JBAMHW010000004.1:9016091-9029669 GCA_037177495.1 Rhadinocentrus ornatus
ATATATATATATATATATATATATATGTACAATATAATAGCCATATCATTGTAGACTGTGAAAATGAACCCATCATTTTAAAGTCTGCTGAAAGCAAGAACATTGTTGAACTCTAATATAAATAATTATAATCTTTCTCATATAAGGCATGGAATAACCTAACACGAATAACCAAACCCTATATTTTGCACCTACTACATTACTTTTGTCTGAAAGAAAGACACAACTAATGTTTTTTACTGTTGTTAAAAATTCGAGACAAAAGGATTCTGGAAATATAAAAAGATCTAATGTTAAATATTTCTTTGATGAGAAAATCTTGTATTGATGATATTGTGAGCCTCCGTAAGGAAAACAGATGGTCAGAATGACCTGACCAGAACTCTATTTGTACAAGTTTCTTATTAGATTAAAATGACTTATTTTAACTATAGAACTAACTATAGTTGAAAGTGAAATATTCAAATGCAATTTTAGTAAACAGAGCTGTAAAAGTTAACTTGAAGTTTGGTTTACGAAGACCCTGAAAGATTTACAACACTGTTTGGACTGGAATATAATCCATACAGCAGTGCTTTATAACATAGACTGAAATGTAAGAGAGTTTAAATAGGGCTTCGGTGTGCTCCTTACAGCTATTAGAACGAATGAGAAAATACCAGCTTTCACTGGGAGATGAAGGCCCCAAAACTCTGAGAAGTCATTTGAGGCAGCTCTCAAGACTCTGGTAGAAACAAGAAATCAATAAAACAAACTGAGAGGAGAGGAAGGGAAAACGTGATTGATTGAGATGAGGGTTTAGGCTCCGTCCTCCTCCCTTCCTCCTCTCTTTCCTTTCTACTTTATCTTGTACATCTTCACTCCTCTCTCCCCCATTGTTTTCGTCCTCCTCTCATCAACCCGACCTCCTCTCTCACCTTCTGTTTTTGCCATTTTTCCTTCGATTCCCAAAGGCAAAAACAGTGATTTCTCTTGTGTATTTTCGCATTCTTTTGCTTGAGTTCGGTTAATCAATCTCTCTCACTCTGTTAAACGAAAAAGGAAAAAGGGGGCAAGTTTTGCATTCTCTTGAATTCCACAGATTTCTTAGCAAAATCACAACCCATTTAGGTTATCCAGCCAACATCTCCATTCAGAAATACTATTTCATTTCCATTTTAAAGTTCATCTTGCAGACAAGACACTCTTTCATCTCTGTGCTATTCCCTTATGATCTCAGTAAAAGCTTTTTAAGTTTGTACCCCTCACAAAAAAAGGAAAGAAAAAAAAAAGAACTCC
The DNA here is from genome assembly GCA_037177495.1 of Rhadinocentrus ornatus. Taxonomy (NCBI): domain Eukaryota; kingdom Metazoa; phylum Chordata; class Actinopteri; order Atheriniformes; family Melanotaeniidae; genus Rhadinocentrus; species Rhadinocentrus ornatus. The sequence continues at coordinate 9,017,370 of JBAMHW010000004.1, forward strand.
ACAAACAAACAATACATAAAAGACCCATTTCAGCAGTTCCTTGTGAGAGTGTGGGCTCTTTGTCAATGATTAATGGGCAGATCATGACAATTGCAAAAATTGTGAGAGTGCCTGTATGGAAAATATTTAACAATATTTGACACTTATACATCACTGTAAATTACTGTTATTGTTGATGTGACAGATACTACTCAACATGAATTAATTTCAAGAGCTGTAATCTGTTTTCTTGCTGTGGTCTCAGTGCACACAAGCCCAGTAATAAACTCCACCGGCAGTACAGATAGCATATGAACTCTTACCTTCAATCAGAAGGGCAATTTGATTTCTTAAATAGCTGTCGGAGAGCTTTCATTCTCTGACTGTCAGTCACTCAAAAAGTATGAAACCCCGACCTCTCTGACAAGTCATGTCTTCTTTCTCTGGTTAGCTTTGAACAAGTGGGTTAAATCACTATCCAGGTTCTTATTTTTAAGCATACAAAAAAATAAAATAAGATAAAATTAAATAGAGCTGAAGTGCAGGTTGATAAAAAAAAAGAAAAACAGTGTACAAAACAGACTGCTGAAAGTGGGCAATGGGAGGGTTAAGCCAGCTGTGACTAACAGGCCCACATTTTTACTCCAATGGACCAACTCTGGCAGCCATCCATGGTATTGAGAGAATCAGAAGGAAAGAAGGCTAGACAGGGATGAGTGAAGTTGAGTGGATTATCAAGAGATGGGGGGGATGTGGAGGGGTGATAGCATGTAATTACCTATTTACATCGCCTTCACTGGAAACCTCATCAAAGGCTAATTGAGCAGTGCATTAGCGAGAGAGTCATAAAGACAGCAAGCAGAGCCGCAGCGGGATGTGTGAGATGAGCATCGGCAAAGGGGGCAGGAAGGTTAAAGAGAGGGATCTAAAGGGTGAAGTAAAGAGGGAAGGGTGAATGAAGGAAAAGAACTTGGAGGCAGTGAGGTAATGTGGTTACTTCAGTGAAGCGATGCTACATCTGTCACTGTAGCTACAGCTCTGCTCAAAGCTATTTCAAGTAGAAGGATCACATCAGAAACAAGTTCGAACTGTCTTGGAAGAAAAACGAAATTTACTTTACATAAAATTATGCAAAGAAAGTAAATAGAGCAGAATTAATAACTTAATTAAAAGAATTGCCCATTGTTTTACAGCCAAGCAGACAAGAGAACTGTGAATTGCCTTTAAGGCTTCCCCCTCTTTCATGTATTATTTTAAAAAGTAAATGTACTCATTTCAGACATCTCATATTCTTGTGAAAGACCAGTGTGGCCATGATTCCCCACTTCTTCCAGCAACATACAGTATACAGTAAAGAGCCTTCAGTGTTGGGGCTAAAGTGGCACATCAGAGGCAGTCATCTCTGTAATGTGTTTTAGTATATGGATGGATGGAGGGGGAGGAAGGATCTATGGATGGATGAGCCTGCAGTACGGTTACAGTGCAACTCCTGTAGCCCTTTAACATGCCACACACACTACTAGATGATAACATGGTTAGATACACATGAGGAAGAACATGTGTGCTGACATACGCAAACACAAGCATGCACAAAAGCTTAAACACACACACACACACACACACACACACACACACACACACACACACACATACATACATGGTTCTACCGATCTGGCTGGCTGGGTGACCTCCACCAGCAGGTGGAGTACAGCAGTTATAATTTACAGCCACTGAGCAGCTCTAACATCCAATAAAATATAGATTTCCTCTCGGTCAGAAGTGGGCTAACCCTTCAATAACTGTGACTTTTATTCACATGGTGCTCCAGCTATTACCCATCTACCCAATGCTCTCCTGTTATATACTATCTAAACTGGCCACTGAAGAGGTGCATCACATATTACATTCCTTTCCACTCTTTTCAGGCTGTAGTGAATGCATAACCGATAAGCAAACATGCAACCGTTCATAATAACAGCCACACACATGTCAAAAGCTCAACATCAACTGAGGGAGTCTCCTGTTTTCGGTTGTCTCAGAGGAGGAGGATTAGAAGGTGGCATAAAGTATATGCAGTAGTCCATGAATCCTTCATGCATGCATAGAATTACATCATCCACCACAAGTTTAAAGACAGTCTACCTATATCACGAGAAACACTTGATCTAGATTCCCTAGAGGTAGTTTCATGCATGAAAAAAAGCTCATCATCATTTCTTTATTTACGCCATTCAGATACAAGGTTATGCCAACCCTATAAGAAACTACTGCCATTTCTAAAGGTAGGCACCACAATCCTGGACAAAGAAAGTATTTGACAAGTCAAAGGCACAAAAAGAAGAACCCACTCCTTTGAAGGTCAAGGATGCGATGGACGACCAAGTCCAAAAATACATTTTTGATCAATCTTCTCCAATGTCCTCTTACAACAGCTGAATGAGAAGGATGGGGTTACAAAACCTTTTTCATCAAATTGATTTTGGCCAGCAGAGTAGCGTGAGTACACGTATAACTCAAAATAATATGCAGGGAAATGCCACGATGCAAACACCATGCATGGGTTTTCTGATGATTTTGTGTTGTGTTATGTCAAATCAATGATGAACTTTAACTATGGTAATTAGAAAGGAAGCTTGTGCTTGAAACTTGATTAAATTTTAAATAGGCTCCTGCCAAATGGAAGGAGGAAGGATTTCACTTACAGTGATAGAGCTGAATGCAGTCTCCACAGACAGTAAAAGTATAAAAAAGAAAAAAAAAATATCAATGACAGCAATAAGTTTGCTAGCCACAATAATCATTTTTCTTATTTTTCTATCTTACTTTACCATAGACTGTGTATGACAACAGGTTTTACTATGGAGTATCTTGACTGAACGCTCTGGTTTCTTGCGGAGTGATCTCTCTAGTGTCATACGTGACAGCAGCATGTTGCAGCACGAGACCGAGGTGAAGCACCTTTGCGAGCCGATAAGACTCGTAAGACTCGCGCATTTCAGCGGCTTTTCATGCTCTCGCGCTAAACCTCCGATTCTCACGCTGAATCATGTAAATAAGTCGAATGGAGAAAAATAGATGAGAACACTTTCTCATTTATTGTATCGCTGCTCCCCACATGTAGGCAGAACACACACATGTAGCCTACACACACATGTAGGCAGAACACACACATGTACCCTATAACGTACAAAGTACAAAGCCCCATTTCCCGGTCTACCGTTAAAACCTCCGTAATGCGCAGGCACATTACACAAATAGAGTCAGCCTATAAACTACCGTATATGACAAAATAAACATCAAGAGCAATGCCGGCTAATCGAGAGGTTCGGGAGGATTCCCAGTGGGCCGCATTACTTTTGGGCCGGTGTGTGTGAAAAAGCGCAGCGTCGTGACGCAGCAGCACGATTCCCTCACTGCTCATAGATCAGTCTGACACGCAGTGACGAGGGGAGATATTTCAGCCTCACAAACAGCAACGATGCGCAATATTTTTTTTTCTAGTTTGTTTTTCATACAATGGTACCAGCTGGCAGTTTTGCCGGTTTTTCCTGTCTGAGCCCCATGTTTAATATTTTTTTATTTAATTTCTGAAGGGCAATTTTGTTTACAGTACAAAGACTTTAGAATCCATCATACTTATTGTTTTTGGTTGTTTGGTTTTCATTCATTGTTAATGAGACTGAGAGTCCATTCTATTTATTGTTTTTGTTTTATTATTTAACATTTCTTCCAGCTCCAGTGTAAAATGTTCTTTAGAAATGAAAGTTTATTGATCTTTGCATTATTATGGCATTATCCATAAATTAGTTGGAAATTATCTCAAAATGACAATATTATCGCTTATTGCAATAATTTCTGAGAAAATTATCGCGACAGGCCTACATGCGACACAAACTCTCATGCTTATTTAGGGGTTAATTCATGTGTAGAGAAAGTGAGAAAGAGGAGAAGTGAGAATGAAAAAAAGTCTTATCCTTAAAGGGAGGCAGGAGAGAGAGAGAACCCTCATTTCCTTTGGCTCAATTATTAAGACTGGGTATAATAAATATGTAATGGGGGCTTTTTCCACCATACATACTTCTCCCTCTTGGAGATGGCTCTGCGGGGACACAGATCCAGTTAGAGCGACTAAGTACACTAACCATTAAAAATGGATGCAAGGAACATCGGTGCTGGCTGGCCCCGTCGACCAGCCACCCAGAAAGTTGTGATGGGAGTTGTCGTGGTTACAGGGCTCCCAAATGGTCCTTGGTTGTCAGGGTTAATCAAGTCATACATGCGAACGCCTCCGCCTTTCTTAGGCTTGCTGCCGCTGGGGGTACCAAAACCGAATGATGTCATTGAGGGAGGAAGATCGGACCTGCAGTGAGTGTGTCTTTTGGAAATGTGTGAGAGAGAAGAAGAGAGAAAAGTGCGCAAAACAGATTACAGACAGAAGACATGATTTCCAAAAAAAGGCCTTTAAGAATTTCTGATGGGTACGATCAGTTCTCCATCTGCCTCAACTTCCTTCAGTTATGTTTGGACTATCAGAGATCCATGTTAATGCAAACTTGTTGAGACTCTCCAGAGGAAGCGAAAACAAGTTCAGCCACTCAATCTGTTTCCTGGCATTCCCAAACTGATTTTAATCCAAACTACATTCTTGCGATAATGTCATACAATTCAGTTTTATCATTTTTTAAGTTGTTTTCATGCTCAATTTATCGATCTCTTTGATGTCTCTCTTATTTACTTTTGACCTAATATGATAGTGCTTGTTCCTAAAATAAGTTTCCTCAACGACAACAAAAGATTGTATTGTACAGATTGCATTTCATCCAACAAGGATGATAAATGTAAATTTTGTTTAGGTTTTGTAGTGAAATTTAAATTGAGTTACCCCAACTTTTTAGATATTAACTTTCATTTATTATTTGGAAACATGCCTATATTAATTATCTAAGCTCGCCTTGATGTCAAACTATCTTCTTGGATGTTAAAGCCTCGTTGAAGGTCAATGAAGAAAAACAGTTGATTGGCAGTGATAATGTGAAGCTCCGATTACTTCATGTTTAAGTTTTCTGTGAGACTAAAGGCTGTTCAAGCCTATTTATCATTTCTGATGTTTTTTCTGACTATCATGTCAACGGGGTTTGGACAAGCATTGGGAGTTTCCAGACTCACTGTACTCATTTGCTCTAAAGAGTGTGATTTCATTTCCATGTTTTGCACTTCAAGAAATACTTGAGACATTCTGCTGAATTCTCCAGCAGATTGCTGCATGATGCTGCGGATGCATACAGCAGAAACTGCATGTCGGTGCTTTTAACCTCTCTGCCCTATAGAAAGGAAGCTCTGTACGGAGCTATAAACACTAAATGGTATGTGACAGCAATACAGAGCTTGTTTGGCAGAAAAGGAACTGGGAACCATGGTAAGAATATTAAGGAGGGAAGGTGTACCATGGGAGAGTTTTCTCCTGTGCACATATACAAGTAACTTGCAGTGCAAACCAACAAATAGTAAACTGTGTTTTTGAATTATAGCAATACAACAAAAAAAAAAACCCACACATAATGTAACAGAAAGCATTGTGTGCTACTTTCTGACTTCACATAAGTCAAACAGCTTCTATCGTCACACACAAACTAGAAAAAAGACTGACGTGCAGAGACTACTGTCCTCATTTCTGTCACTGGTGATCCTACTGATGTCATCAATCATGACATCAGACCACTGGAGGGGATTTAGAAGTCAGGGATCGGCGGCAAAGCGCAAACAGAAGGCGGAATGAGACTGGCCAAACAACACTACACAAACTCTGTAAATAATTCCCACTTCACAAACATTTTCACCACAAGGTCAAACAACACTTTCATTGCCACCCGGAGCCATGCATCACTTGTGGAATTGATTCAGGGCTGGTTTAAGAAAAAAAATGGGCTCACGGGGTCTGTACTGAATTTGCATTACATAATGCTGAAGGACTGAATCTGAGACTATAATAATCTCACAGTGACATTATTTTTCTTTTTCTTTTTCCAGAGCTTGTCTTTCAGGGGATGGAAATGAGAATAAAATAAGAAATACACAAGAAGCTTAAGAATGCTCTTTAATTCCTTGCTTGTTGTTATACCGTAAGGTGCAAGTCTTGAACCACCCATCATCTTTATATATCATCATTGTCAGGTAAAAATGTCCAAATAAAAACTTTAAAGGCTTTCAAATAAATATTGCTCAAGACCATTTAAAAGATTACAAGAAAGTCTTGCTTTTGAGAGCAAAATATATCAAAAACCTGTGACCAACACTGTAGATGCTGGAAGTTGCAAAAGTCAGTGAAACTGTCACTAAAGTCACACAGTTATGGAAAAAAAATAAATAAATACTACATGGCAGCTGTGAGCAGTGAAACAGAAATTAAAGTTGGGTAGAAAGACATATCCTCAGCGTAGATAAATACATTTATATTTAAACATATTTTCCTGTTAAACAATCAAATGTCATCATAATATATGCATCATCATGCACCTAAGTACCCTGAGAATCGAATCTTGTACCAGCATTTTGTATCAATGTCTGATCCACAGATCAGGAAAATCACTTTTTTGTTTTAAAAAGCATTCACTGTCAGAGTTACAAAGGAGTTTCCAGCAGTGTCTTATCTCTTTCTAAAAAAGAATCACTGCCTTTGCTTTTCCACACATACTGTATATTGTTTCTGAAGCACCTCCTCTAAGCAATCATCTCCTTTCCTTTTCAGCCTTCTTGACAACACGCTGCACTACAATGAAAAATGCTTTTTACATAACACAAAACAAACATACATCAGATAAACACCAATATCTAAGAAAACAAGACTTGTATAATCATTAAGGGACATGATGATCTAATCTGTCACCTCCTCAAAGTCTGATCAATCAACGCATCAGCACATAAAAAGCCATTTGTCACGGAGTGCTGGCAGGTTATGGCAGCGCTGATGGATAGGAGTTGTGGAAAGAGAAGATGGCTGTTGCCCTTGTCGAAGTTCTGAAATAGAGAAAGGAACGGGTGGGAGGGGGTGCAACCAGACCTAAATGTGCTCTAAACAGACTCGTTTGTCACGCTTTGTCACCACGGGACATGAAGTCAGGAAACATTGCCGTGCATGCATACCGTAGTAACAGCGTATATATATTTGACAGCGTGTAATGAATGTGCATGTGCGCCTCATTACTGCGACGACTACTTGCAGGGGGAATACTTTCTTCCTTTATGAGGAAAAAATAAAACTAAATCTGTAACATAAAGCTGTGTGCATGCACAAGCTCCTTTTCAGGCAGATGTATGTGTTGTGGAATTCAAAACATTTGACCCCAATCTGTGTTTCTGCATTATTTATAGTCTGATGCCAGCTTCCCTTTGTTTGCTTTCCAGAGCCTGTCTGTTTAGTCGAAGTGTGGGAAATAGAGATGAAAGGAAGAAGCAGTGAAGATCGTGGAGAAATACGTTAAAATTCCAGCAGAAAACTCTTGCTGGTAAAATCTGTCTCTTTGTATTGATAAAAATGACAAGCATTACAACTAACGAATCACTCTGGACCTTCCTGTAGTTTTCCCAAATGGGTAAGTGAGGCGCACACTGTTAGTGCAAGCAGGCTGCAGAAGGGATATAAGAGAGCTGTCCTTACATTCTACACCACTCTACACTCCAATAAATGCACTTCACAATCCCTTTTCCCTTTATATCAGACACACACACAAACACTCACACACACACACTATATACAGTCTCTTTCCCAGAGCCTTGCCGGCAGGGCAACAGTGTGTTTCCTCAGAGACCAACAGTGCCAAATCAATGGCAGCCAGCTGCCTTCCACAATGAGCCCCACCATTTCACTGGCTGCCACCCAGCGCAGACAAGAGGCGGCTCTATAGGGGGGAGCTGAACGGCGTAACCAGGCTACCCACAATAAGCATGCGTCATAAAGGGAAGAAATATTGCAGCGTTGTAGCATGGCCAATTTCTTGAGCAAGTTTATCATATGCTGCCTGTGTTAGATGGTATTGTGAACTGTCTCAATTTTTTGGTGTTAGTGTGTGTGGATGTGGGATGAGTGAGTTAGAGAATGCAGCATGATTACAATACAGAGGTTGACTTTTCGCAGAATTCCAATCAGAGAAATGTGGATTTGCAATCGTCCTAAGGATGATTGTTCTCTTTCAATGGATCTTGCATTTTAAGCTCCACCCCCACCCCAATCACACACACATTTACTCACACAAACCCACACCAACTATCTGTCACACTCTACGCTGGCATTGCAGACTGGTTTCTAATCGGAGAATCAGCATATCAGCCAAGAAATGTCAGATTATGTTATAATCCTACATTTCATGCCTTTGACTCTGCTCATACTGTGTCTGTGTGTGTGTGTAATAGTTTTGAGACTGTCCTATTGTGTCTGCCTGTCGATGCAAAGTCAGGCAACACAGATACCAGTACACACACACTCACAATCACCCCTTGGTGCACTTGGACATGCACACACCTCACCAGGGAGCTCTGCAGGAGTAAGGGGACCAGTCTGCATCGTGACTGATTTCTCAACCTGACTGGAGTGTCTGCGTCGCCTATAAGGAAACACACTAGCTGAAGGCCAATTAAATTTACATAATTAACTCATTTGATGACCAGAAGCTGCTTATCGGTCTCATTAATGTGGGAATTCGCTTTACTATATTAATTAAGCACTTATTTGGGAGTATAAAAAGCAACATAAAGAGGTGGAGCAGATGCTGGGGAATTTGGTTGGCACCTCTGTAAAACCCAGTGATTTTATTTGCTTAAAATAAACACAATTCCATAATTCTACATGCCAGTGCATAAGTTTAGGTTTGCTACATCCGTGCATCTGATTTTGCATAGATAAAATATAAGAAGGAAAGCAGGAAAGCACCTTCACTCTGTTAAGCAGCATGATTTGGAAAGAAATAGAAAAAAAAGCTTCAGAAAACAGGCTCATTGAGAAACTCTCCACAGTTTATTGATGCACGAGTTGAGACAGGAACATAGCTCCATCTGTAACTCTAGAAGAAAACCTTGTTATTTTCAATAAAGCTATTACAGGCGCTTCTTTTATGAGAGGGACAGGGGAGGTCGGCAGCTGGAGAAGTGTCTTTTTTACTTTGGCCGGGAGATTCAGAGGATGCAGAGGGAAAACGATGCCAATCTCTACATCAGGGGATGTATTAAATGACCGGTCTAATTTAATATTGAGATATTGAGAAACCTGCTAAGGCACTTCCTGTGTCTAAAGGCCGTTCAGGAATGGAGTAGTAGGTGCTTGCTGAGTAGGTGGTTTGAGATACATTAGCCAAAAAGTGAGTCCATAGGACATATTTACTAGCTGACTGATGGGCACAGTGAGATCACTGGCATGCCTCACAAGTTTCCACGATATTGTATCATAAGGGGAGAAATATCCCATTTTTTCCATTCCCCCTTTTATTGGTGGTATTTAACAACTCTTCAAACTACTACAATATGACAGAAGGTATATTTAACAGTGGGAGAGATCACATTAGCACACACAGCAAACCAAGCTCAGACTACCACACACCAAACTAACAGAAAAATACATGCAGGCAATCATATTACTAAATATTTTGATGCTGTCTGATTTCTCTTTTAGGCACAATCTCCTTTTAACCTGAACCAAGTTGTTATTGGTTTAATGTGTGCTGATAAAAATAATTCTGTCACAATTGGATTTAATTTATGAAGAAAAAGAAGTGATCGTTATGAGATGACATCACATGCTGATTTAACACAATCACAGCACCTAATAATATTTAATCGTTTTCCTTATTAAATCAAAATCAGACGTTTCAGACAAAGCAAATGTAAAAAAAATTGTTAACCTTTTCTTAGAAATTATTATTGTCTCATATTTGATTGATGTCTTCAACTTGGATTGCTGCTATTGGTTTGTTCATTGAATCAATGAATCAGTATAAATCTGTTAGACCACCATAAAACACAGCACAACACAAGGTAATGGCCAAATGGCTTTAAATACACCAGTCATAAATCACATTATAATACACCTGGGTTCCTTTGTTGGTCCATTTTTTGTATTTATTCAAGTCTTTGGAGGCTGTGGTGGAGAACTGTTGCTTGTGGGCGACTTTTAACAAATGTAATGCAAAAAGTTGCTGTAATCTAATATAGAAATTTAAAGAAATGCAATCCAAGTTGTTGACATTGCATTCATTGACAAATGGGAATTTCTAACATCTAACTTTTAACTGAAAAAATCAAGAGTTGGATTCCTTTTTTGGGATATAAAACATTATTCAAAGTTCAGTTGAGTTTAGTGAAATACACAACTGTGGATTAGAATTTGCTATTGCAGCAAAATAAAAAGCCTAAAATAGTTTAAGCTGTCCACAATTTACAATGAACGCAGTATGATTTGAACCTGATGTTGGGTGAAGATAAGAAGTGGGGAGGCTGGTTAATTCTCCTCTGAGATAGAAGTGTGATGTAGAAATCCACTGCAAATGTGAATGGCTTGTTGAATAAGATATTTTCCAACATACATGGGACTTGGGGAAGTTTTTGTTTTAGTTGCTGAGGTTTAGTGACTTCAAACATCTAAATGTAGCCTCTGAAGATCAAGAATGACATTGTTTTCATAAAATCAGACAAAATATGACAATATGCTCAATCAAGATTAAAAGTGCCAATTTCCTGCACTATATGTGAACATCCATACATAAAGTGCCATTCACAAGCACATCTGACACAAGTGTGTACTAATGTTTTCACAGTTGTAAAACATTCAATATAACAGATATAGCATGATGGTCCAGATCTGGGTTTATAACTGGCTGCTGTTGGTGTCCTGTCTTAAAATCTTTTTGTGCTTATAAAGCACTTATTTATCCACATGTATGTGCAAACAGCTTAAATGGATGTATTCCCATCTTGTGACTCCTGGTTACTCTTTACTATGACTGTTACACATAAGGCCCTCATGCAATCAAGACTAAGAGTGAAGGCACACACACACACATACACACTCACATATCACGCATCATTAAATAGGTGGTGCCTTAGGGAGTCTGAGAAAAATAGGGAGGCTGAACATAATTCCTGAACATGAACAACAAGAAATAGGATTTGTGTTGGACTTTGATCCCGCCCCCAGAGAGAGAGAAAGAAGGGAAATGAGCGATATTACGATACAGGATAAACAAAAGAAAAAAAAAAAAAAAGAAGCTCAGCACAACAGTCGCGTCCTGATTGCTTTGGCAGAGACTAACAAAATATATAATCACAGTCATTAATTAAAAGACTGAAGAGAGTTAATCCTGGACAGGCGGAAGAATTAGGAGCTCAGAGAGACTAATTGAATTACTGTTTGGTGGGTGATTGGTGGGAGCCAATTTTAGGTGTCCAGTTGCTGTTAAGTCCTTCGTGAATGGAGTGTTTGTGGCCAAAGACTGAAGCCCTACCATCACGTTTATGACAACAAACACTATTCATATTACGACCTGAAAAAATCCTTGCTTTAGCCTGAAATATTCATAAAAATGGCTGTTTTGTGTTTGCACAATGGGGATTTACACTGGACTCACATGAAAAAAGCCTTTATGTTTATTATTCTAAACATTTGGCTAGTTCCAATAAAATCTTGCTCATTAATTTATCAAATTTAGCGCATGATTTCTGCATGCTACAGTGCATGTTCAGGAGGTAAGGACACAGGAAGGTTTCCAGAAATTAAGGAGAGCTGATTTAACTAAATCCGAGAGAAAAAATGAAAGACTAAAAAACAAAAACAGAAGAAGCAGAGAGTAGAGAAAGGCAAATTACAGAGTTCAGCTAATACAACATTTGAGAGCTAAACGGGCTACAAAGCGGCATGAGTCACTGTTTTTGTTAGAGAAATGTAGGATAAAAAACAGGCTTAGAGACTAGTTAGATTGTTTGTCAGTGGTCGGAATAGTCTTGCTGCATATAAAAAACCCACATTGGCTTGTTTGCATTTCTTGAAACCAAAGTCAAAGTCAAAGTCATCGTGGGTGGCTCTAAACCCAGAGAACTTGCAGTGTAGAAGCGGTGGGCATTTGTTAGTCAGCAAATGTTGGGACCTTATTCTCTGGAGATCTCTGCAAGAATTTACAAAAGGAACCAAACAGATCTGCCTTTTCGCATGATCCAAACAATTTCAGGTTGTTGCTTGCAGCTTGGAGGTGCTCGTTTCCATAAACCAAATCAAATCAAATCAAATCAAGTTTATTTGTATAGCCCTATATCACAACAAAGTTGTCTCAGAGGACTTTACAG
>JBAMHW010000004.1:9029769-9053784 GCA_037177495.1 Rhadinocentrus ornatus
AAAAAAAACATCTATGGGAGAAAGAGAAACCTTAGGGAGATCCACATGATGAGAGAGATCCACTCCCAGGACGGACAATAAACAATAAAAAAGAAAGGGGGGATGGCAGTCGTTATGCCATCCCCCCTGACATCTGGTGAGTCAGACTGCAGACCAGCTGACAACTGAAAAGGGTAAGACTGTAACAGGAAAACAGCAAATAATTTCTAAAACATGGGTGAAACTGTGGAAGCTGAACCAACAGCAAAAGATAAATAGAAGGACCCAAACTTCTAAGACGGATAAGCAAAGACAAAAATACCTTGCTTTAATGCTCTAAGATGTAGAATGTAGTGACATCTAGTGGTATAAATTTAGGACTGCAACCAAACATTCAGATCATATGAAACCCCATAAATGCAAATGGTGGTGTATCTTTTTGTTCCCTTTCTTTTTATACTTGTTAATACCACTAAAAACTTAAAAAAAAAAAAAAAATAGTGACTGCAATGGATATAGTTTCTTCAGCATGAGCATTGGCAGCATTAGATATGTAAGGGATTTTTGCTAGTAAAAGACTTAATAGCTACCTTAATTTTGCCCCTTACAAGGACTCATTTTAAAACAGCTGCCTTTAAATGGTTTATAAACGTATGGATAATTACCAGGGGACGTTGCAATCGCTAACATATAGAATGAACAGCAAAAACGACAAACAGACCCATCTTTTCAAGTCCTCCTAACCTTCTGAGCCTTGTGCCTATCTTTTCTGGCCTCTACTCAAAAATTGCATTGACTGTATCGCTGCAATCACAAGTCTATTTGAATACTTTTGGAGACAGAGTAAAGCATCTGTTCTCAAAGTCCCCTTACTCAGGAACTTCTGGTTTTAAAAAGGTTAAACAAAGAAATCCTGTATCTAAAATCACGTGATACAATCCAAAATCCCACTGATTCCACTGCCATATTATGCTCAAATCAGTCCGGAAATTATTAGAAAATATATAAGACTATTGCTAAGATTGGTGTAAAATGTGAAGTTAAAAAATGCACCTCAGGAGCTCCTTAAAATCTCCTTCCAAGCATGTAAAATAAATGATAGAGGCCATGAAAACAGCAAAATAGTGTGTCCTAGAGCCAATGTTTTAGTATGCTCCGTCTGGGCTGTGGTAGCAACATCTTTGCATATAAATTTTTCAATGTTTGTTATTTATTTATTTTTACATAACTCCATATTAATCAAAACATAGTTATGGGCAATATTTAGCATTTTTACCAACTGACAACCTTAAATGTTAGGCTATACACTTCCAGACTTCCAGAGAAGACTTAAATTGAAGAGCTGTCCAAAGTGAGTGACAGGTAATCTCTGGGAAAGAATTACAGTAACAACAGCTTGAAGCCAAAAATATTACCAAAGAGGGAAAAAAAAAAAATCAGTTTATCTCAGTAAATAAAGTTTCAGTGGAACAAGTACTGGCTGAAAGCAGTATCTTTGGATCAGTACGCTGAAAAAAAAGTGAGGAAAAGGGCCAATCTATGGCAAGATTTTACAGATATCAGCTGTGTTCTACCACTGTGTCGCTGCGACGGTGACTAAAGGAAACAATGTGATGCAAACACTCGTCACACAGTCAAAACTGTGGAGAGATGAAAACTGAAAATGAATAAATGATTAAATAGACAGTTCTAGAAAACAGAGGGGATGGGACGAGCCATATGGCTCCAAACAGCAGCAAATTCTCTGGCGTGAAGAAACAAGTGATGCTGGAAGTCCTGCAGCCGTGCCACTAAGCCCCTGCTGCAGATTAAACTGTACACTAGTGAGGAGGGTTGGGAAGGCGGGGAAGAAGAGAAAAAGAGAGTCAAAAAGAGCAGGAGAAAGAGCTAAAGAAGGAACATAAGAGCTTTGTGGTCTGGCACCAGTTTGCTATGTAAAGCCATCATGCGTGATGTGGGGATAGAAACCCAGGGAAACGGAGTGCAGTATTGGTGGGAAAGACAGGAAGAAAGCAATAAAATGAGGAGGGCAGAAAAAAGGAGGCCCAGATAATAAATGTTAAACTGAAAGAAATGCAAAGTAGGGAAACACTGGAAGACGTGACTGTGGAGGACTGGTTTAGATTGTTTGTGTGATTCTGTGTATGTAAGTCTGGCTGGAAAATTGAATTGTTGTGGTTGTTCCTGGCTCCCTTTTAAGGAAGGGCTGTAAAGGGATCCCTGCAACCACAAACTTTGTCTGTCATTCTTTGTCACTCTTTAAAACTCTCTCTTTTCTATTTTTGTCAGTTCTTTACAGCACACACACACACACACACATAGCATACAAGACTGTGTTATAAATATGGAAATCCGATGCCAGTGTGTCTGTGTTTATGGAATACTAAGAAGAATGCTGCAAAAAAATGTCCCTAAGCAGCAATGTTTGCTTACAATTTTTTCCACAACACTGCTTTGATAAAAACAATGTCAAAAAAAGGAAACTGCTGAACAGTTTTGCTCTGGAAAAAAAGAAAACTGAGCCAGAACACAATAAAAAAAAAAGAGAAGATGCATGTCTGTCAAAGTGGGGAGAACAGGAAAGTAGAATTTTTAATATATGCCACATGCACATCTCCACAGGTGAAAACATCTTTGCTATAAAGGACCAATTCACAGCCTGCATGTGGGCATGACTGTGTGATGGATAGATGATAAAAACAGAAAAAAAGGAATGAGTGACAAAAAAAGGGAAAATGGAAAAGCAAAAATTAGGTGTAACACAACACAATAGATCAGGCAGAGAACAAACAAACAAAACAGAGAGATGACAGAAACAAATACTATGGATTCGGCTAAGACGCAGGAGAAATATTTGAAATTGAGAGCAAGAGGCAATCTAGATATCAGACGGAGAAAAAGACAGGAAGGCTGAGACGCGGGTGAACCAACAGACAGATGATAGGGAGAGCCAAGATAGATTGGAAGCTGTCCCCCTCAACTGCCAGGTAAAATCAATAGCATGGCTGTGCCTCTCCCACTACTCTCAGCGACCCGTCCACCTCCTCTCCTCCTCTTGGCTCCCCATCCTATCACTTCTGCAAGCAGCAGCACAGCTGGACTCTGGCTAACCGGAGCCGAGGCATGAGCCTCTTGCCTGCCGGCTCTGACTGTAGCGGCATGTTTTTACCGCAAGGCAGTCTCTCAAAATAGCCTCTTTGAGAGCCTTTACATACACAGTTTGACTCATGAGAACTGATGTTATGCTTACTTTCTTTATCCTTTTCCTTAATAGACTGGAAAACACGAAACCAGTCTTTTGACTTCTATATAATTTCTTTTTTCTTTTTTGTTGTCTCTACAAAGTTCTTTGTAAACAGCAGGATGGATTTACCGACTGGCAGCAATCTGGCTCTGTCGACCTGCTTCTTCCCTTTTTGGTTTAGACTGCGTTGGCTCAGTCTGTGGGAAAAGTCACAGTGACTATAATTACCAACCCACTCAAAACATCCCTAACCCTTAACACCACCTTTCTTAACCTGATCCAAATGACACAGATGTTTGGAGCTTATGCATACACATCCACGTCGCAGGCTTTACGCTGACATACAGAAATGCACTAACACACACACACCCTACCACAGCTGGCTCTGCAGACACTGGCATCCATCACATCTTGTGAAACTTAATCTCTCAGAGAGGTGGAACAGCTGCAGTGGCAAGCATGTGCACATGCACACACATGCACATGTGAAAACACACACACACTGAGACCCACTGAAACATCAGCTGGAGTCATTTTGATCATCCACAAACTGGAATGTGACAGGGCACCTCTGACCTGTGAGTAGCCCTAAAACAGCTTGTGATCCACTTTCCTAATGTCCCCTGAAGTATTCACAGAGTGCAGCAAAGGCGGTTCCTATACCGACGTATAAATACAATCATTGCCAATCATCATAGGTGGATATTTTAGAAAATAATTATCTCATTATTATGTTAATTTAAGGTAATTTAAGGACATGTTTAGGTATGCGAATGCATTCTCATGTATGGTTCCAAACGTGCAGGGTTTCTCACGGCAACTTAGTGGATTAAGGTGTTAACAGGAACTGAGACTCTTTGAGTGTGAATTGCATATGTGAGACCTTTATCACTGCCCTGTCTCCTCCATGCACGTCTCACTCTCACATACTCACACCTAATTGCTGTAAAAGTACTAGCATGATTGATTTGTAGGCTAGAGAGGTCTGTAATGCTGCCATTGATGGTGTTATCAAGACTGCTGACTGCTGTTAAACACATGGACACACACACACACAGCTAGCTGCCCATTACAGCGTTATGGTCAATAAGCCATGAGACATGTAACTGCAGCAACACTGGAAGTGAAGGTCTCATCTCACAGAAATGGGAGATCAGCTATTATCTGGATATTTACAATAACCTCTTAAAAATGTGTTGGAATAGATTGGATTCAGGCTAGCGGAGTGAAAACCACAGTAAGAAATCAACTGTAGCCTGTTTGATTCAGGGACATTCCCATACAAATTCACAGAACCCACTCAAAACTGACAGCCATGAACAAGCCCTATAGCTTTATATCTGGAAGCACTATTAAACGTCCATCCAATCTGCTACAGTATGTGCCAATGGCACGGACCGACCATGACCAAATACCTCTGTACATTTCTTTTTTTTCTTCTTCTTTATTTATTCATTTTATTTTTTATTTTATTTTTATTTTTTTTGGAGGGAGTGCACAGAAAGCCAAGCCGCTCCCAGCAGGCACCAACCCCATAGGAAACCAAGCCGTTAACAGCCACCTTAATCTCTCATCAGCATCAAAAACCTCATTTTCAGAGCCGCCCTGAAGCGACAACTGTAATAATCTCGCAGCAAATTTCACAAGAAGACAATGCAGTTTTCTGATCAACACCGTATCTATCATGTATCAATGTGTCTGTGACAGGAAACAGGAAAGAACAAGCGGACTATTGGGTAACAGTATATTGCAATGCAAGCCTTTGGATGAAGAGAAGAACTGGAGATTATGATCATAGTAAATGACAGATTATAATGGAGACTATTGACTGAGCTGAACTGAGATCAGCGTGAACTCGCAACTGGCAGGCGAGGAAACACTCTTACATTATGGCATATTATAAAAGCAGCCAAGGGAACCACCTGACACATAAAACAACTAAGGAGACACAGGACAGATGTTAGGTGTCATTCCCATACACGCACGCGGAACCGATAAACGCAAATGCGTGCCGTTGCGTTGCACGGCAATGTTTTATCATGAGAAGTTAAGACTCTGTGGAGTCAACAATAACAAAAACTACACAGAAAAATACAAGAACACGCGCTCACCATATCAAAAACCTGCAGGAGAGCCGTCGTGGGGATGAAAAAGAAATAAAAAAATAAAAAAAAGAAGAGAAAGCCCGGCTGGGAGTGTGGATAGATTCAAGCTTTCCGTCCTTCGTCCGCCTGCACAACATCCACCGCGGCTGCAGACCAAATAATCCCGCACCGTGCGTCTGTTTTCAACCTCCCTCCCTCCCTTCCTATCAACTGAGCTCTCTCTCGCTCCAGTAATTTTCTACCCGGCGTGTGTGTGTGTGTGTGTGAGTTTGCTGTCTATGACTCGTTAAGGTAAGTCTCCCCGGTGTAGTGGATGGAGTGAAGTTGGAGCTGATTTAAAGATGCAGGAGGCCAGCGGAATGCTGCCGATCGGAGGGGTCCAAGGCGACCGCCAAAAAGGCTTCAACTTCGTCTACCGTCACTCCCCCAGTCGGTCAGCAGTAAAATCGTCCTTGTTGACGTGTAGGGATAAAGGACGCGTGTTTTCTCTATTAATATAGGGTTAAAATGATCAGCACACTGACATAATACAAATACAATTAACTTATGTGTCATATAGAGTAGATGTAAAGTTAAAATAAAAAATAAATAAATTAACCAGAAAATGTGGGAACTTCTAAGATTAAAAATTTGCCCATCGTAGATTGGGCAAGATTACCAAATAATTATAATACATCATGATTATACTATGTATTATACTATGAAAATATAATACACAGAAATATATAAAAGACAAAAAAGTGAGTGACGTCTTTTTCCTTAAGCATTCATGCTGGAGGACACATTCTGAGGTCAGGGAAAATATGCTAGTTTTTCCTTGTTTTTTAAACATTTTTTTTTTACGGGGGGTCAAATGATTGGTCTACATCAATAAGTCATCTATACTCTAAAGAAAGCCTGTAAAAACAGGGCTAAGTACCATACAGATGTGAAGAAGGTTTCCGATGTAACTTTGTACTGTAGTGGTTCGTGCATTTTTAATTCATGCATCTTGAAACAAAAACCTCATTTAAGTGTAAAAACTGTGATGGACAGATGCCATTAGAAAGAGCCACTGGACAACAGACGCCATTTCTTTGCATTTTTGAGAGGTTGGAGCAGCTTCCCTCACTCCAAACATGGATATAAAAAAAACTTTTTTGTAGTGTTTTATATAAAAAGTGCCTCATTACTGAAACAAATAATTTGTTTTTTAATACTTGTGCAGTGCAATAATAATGATTAGCTCAAGATAAGCACAGATGTTTCTGTCAGAGGAATCTTTTCAAAAATGCATCTATTCCTGAAGTCCTGTGTTCTGGAGTTTGTCATCTGAGATAATTGTTAAACTTTGAGTAGAGAAGTAAAGTTTAAGTTATGTGCTTTACTGTCTTTGTTATGTTTTACATATAGACACTATTATGTTCTGTTTTGTTTGAAGATTAAACCACGAGTTTGGAGGATGGGAGAGAAACCTAACACTACTAACACACATGTGATGCACAGATGGTAGAAATTATACTGGATATGAACTTATTAAACTGATCTTGTATAAAACACTTGTTACCAATTGAAGTTAACACAAACAGTAAACCTAGGTATTGGGACTAAACAGATGTATTGCCTTAAAAAAACACATCTCAGCTGATGAGCTGATGAAACTGACCCTCTTGCAGATTGATGGGATGTTCGGAGTAAGAAGGGCAGCAGATGAAGTGCTGGAGACACCATGCCATGTGGAGGAAGCTTTATGAACCAGGGTTTACTTCAGTCGGAGACATCTGTGTTCAGCAACGTTATGAATGAACAGGTATTTTAAATGATAAACTTTTTCTTCCATACATTGACATATATTACTGGACTGGAGAAGACAACAGCAGGAATGATCTGGCTCAAACTGTTAAAAGAGTGGTTCAGGGGGCAGGGAAGACTATATTCTAGTTTAAGGTTCACAGGATTTTTGGAGCAGATTCCAATTAGCGGGAGCAGCAAATATAAAAAACCTTTTCCTTAATTGAGGATTGACACTAACAAATAATAAATTTTCTGTCCTTTTAATGAATGATTTTGGTATATATTTGCATTGGGAGCTAACCAAGAACGGCTTCATGCTGTTAATAAGAATATGTTGAAGAGGACAAAACAGACTATCAACCCCAAGCAAACAATGTGTAAGTATTTAAGGCTAATGATAAACCTCAATGCTCCTAACAAATCATATAAGGATAATATATGTTATTTCTTATCAGTTATGTTGAGAAAATTAAACTAAATTTTTGATTAAATCATAGTTGATTTTTGCATCATATTCTCTGGGAAATGTCTGGTTTTGGGAGATTAAAAGAACGGCAGTGACGAGCACAATTTATCTGCAGAAACAAGTGGAGCTGATCTTATCTCCAGTAAGCAGCAGTTCCTTGATAAGCCGGGTTACTGCCTGGATATTTTGTTATTTAGGCCAGCACTTTCCAAAATGTGCTCTGTGAACATTACGGAGCATGTGGGAGGTTTTGAAGAGTCCAAAGAGGAAATAAATGGTCACGTATCAGTATTATTGTGCAGAACAGATGTGGGAAATGTGCTCCCACAGCTGTGTGATTACTCTGAAATAAAATCCAAAACCTGTCCAGATGGAAATGCCAATAGCACTTAAGGTGCACAACATGATTATGCCAGTATGCATGAGTTATTAAGCCTTGTGATTTACTAAGTTGTAGAGTACTTAGAGTGGGGCAAAAAAGTATTTAGTCAGCCACCAATTGTGCAAGTTCTCCTACTTAAAAAGATAAGAGAGGCCTGTAATTTCCATCATAGGTTTACCTCAACTATGAGAGACAAAATTGGAAAAAAAAAAAAATCCTGGAAATTACATTGTCTGCTTTTTAATTAATTTATTTGCAAATTTAATTGCAAATTAACTATTCTTGTTTTATCTGACCATATGACATTCTCCCAATCCTCTTCTGGATCCTCTAAATGCTCTCTAGAAAACTTCAGAACGGCTTGGACATGTACTGGCTTAAGCAGGGGGACACGTCTGGCATTGCAGGATTTGAGTCCCTGGCGGCGTAGTGTGGTACTGATGGCAGCCTTTGTTACTTTGGTCCCAGCTCTCTGCAGGTCATTCACTAGGTCCTCCTGTGTGGTTCTGGGATTGTTGCTCATCGTTCTCATGATCATTTTGACCCCACGGGGTGAGATCTTGCGTGGTGCCCCAGATCGACAACAGTTCTTGCTATCTTAAACTACGGGCCAAATCATGTTCAAGTTCTGATTAAATGGAGTATATCTGAGACAGAGTAGAAACATTGGGAAACGCCAAGTCAACAATTTGGTACAATCTGAGAAAAAAACTAAATTACTGGTGAGCTCAGCCACAAATAAAGACAAAAATGTTGGATGGTTGTAGGATTCTCTCTGTGTTAGAGAAAATCCCTTCACATCACGGCAAGTGAGGAAAACTCTCCAGGAGGTACACGTCATTATCAAAGTATACGACAACAAGCAAACACAGAGGGTTCACTATAAGAAATAAAACATTCATACATCTAAAGAACAAAGCGTTAAGATTACACTTTGTTAAAAGTAGGACACGATGAAAAACACAATGTGAAAGACTTGGAAGAGTTTTTGATTCAAATTATCTGCAGTGGGCCGGCATGAGGCAGTGAGCTACCAGTGTTATTTAGTGATGAGACAGAGCAGAAGCAGCACGATTAGTTCTGAACTCTATGCTGCAGGAAAGCTGCACTAAAGGCCTGATTGGATGTTACAAAGGCAGCAAAGCCGTATTTGGTAATGTCGATGAATTCTGCACTTCAGGCAGTCATTGCCTGCAAAGGATTCTTGCAAAAATATGTCAAATTGATCAGTTCTTTAATCATTTACATTTTTTTGCCCTGTTAATGTAATACTCTGTACAAAGGGTTCCTCATATTCAAACGCTGTCATTCCTAAACCCTCCTTTCATGGTATAAAAAGAGTAAATTAAAGCTGAATGTCTTTAAGCCCATGTTCTTTATGTAGCTGTAACTTTAATGTTTTAGTCTGCCGGTACATATTAAATACTCAGTGTCCAAAAATTTCCACAATCAACCATATACAGAGCTCCAGATTGTGACATACAAACCATACCTCTTTAGAAGAAGAGAATAAAAAACAACAACAACCAAACAAGAATTAATGCAGAAGCTTTTTATTTTAAAATTTTGATTAGCAGATTTTCTGGAATAATTACTACATAAATATACATGCAGGTTCAAATGTTAATAAGTAGACCTAATATTTAGTTAAATGTCGCTTAGAAAGTTGCACTTTGATCAGACCCTTTTCTAGCCATAAACAAGTGTCTGAGAGTTTTCTTTAGATATTTGAGAAGTCATCTGGGCTAATTTGAATTGAATTAAATTACCCGTTTTTATGGCCAAATTTTGATGTATGTTTAGTGTCCTTGTTTAGTTTGGGTGCCCAGCTTAGTCCAAGTTTTGTTCATGTTGATAGCTTGAAGTTACTCTGAAGATTTTGGAAATACCCCAGTGAATGATGGTCCCATGACTACTTCTATAAATAAACACTGGACTTGCAACTGTTTCCAGTTCATGGCAAAATTGTACTCTCATGGATACTAAATATTGTCCTTTTTCTTAATTCTTCCATACCTAAATAATAACTTGTTCTTATGTGGCCTATGGTCAATTTCTTCTAGAACCGTTTTCTTACTGCAGGCAAGACCAGTGTGGAGATGTGCACAGAAGCACATCTGTCCAAAACCAAACACAGCACAACAGCACACAACCTGATACAGACTGTCAAGCATGGTGGTGGAGGGATGATGATTTGGGCTTGTTTTACAGCCACTGGACCTGGGAACACAGTCTCTGATTGTAAACTTCTTTTTGTACCAAAGTATTCTAGAGTCAAATGTAAGGCCATCAGTCCAATAGCTAAGGCTTGGCTGAAATGGTCTCAAACATAGCAGCAAATCTTCAACAAACTGACTGAGAAAATAAAAGCAATAAGATATTGCAATAACCCAGTAAAATCCAGGCCTCAGTGATTGAAATGCTTTAATGGGACCTTAAGAGAGCTGTGCAGAAATGAAAGCTGCAAAACCTAATCAGCTAAAGCAATTTTGTAAAGAAGAGCCAGTAAGGCGATATAGCAACCGATTGAATCAGGTGGTGTATTTAGTTTTTCACACACTGCTGCTGTATATTGGCCTAGGATTTTTTTCTACATTAGAATGAATAGTGACACTGATGGAACATTTTTAATACCTGATAAAAACCTAATTATTTCTTATCATGCTTTTGTACTGTTAAAAATAAAAATCTTACATTTGAAAGAGTGTATATTTCTTTTTCACATTACAAATTTTTTTTTGTACATAAAAAAAAATAAATATGAAGAAATGAAATAATGTCAAGTGTTTTGCCAAACAAATAGACAAGAAAAGATGGAGAAAAGGGCAGCAAAAATTAACAAGGTACGCAGTTTTTCTTCTTGTTTCTTGTGTTTGGATTTTGTCATGTTTAGTTTCTGTTACGATCATGCTTTAGGTTTTTGGTGTTGTCATGTTTAGTTCTGTTCCCTGTTTTCCCTCTTGTGCTCTGTGTTTTCTGTTCCTGGCTCGTTAGTTCACCTGGTTTGATTTCTCATTTACTTCACCTGCTCATAATTTCTCCCACTGTGTGTTTATACCCCATGGTTTTCAGCTGTCTGTCAGATCCTTAAGGTTTTGTCCCTGTTATGTGTGGTTTTTCCCTGTTTCTGAGTTTCTGGCAATAAACCTGTTACCTGCACCATTTTGCCCCCTGCCTCATCTGCCTGCATTTGGGGCCTAACCTCTCCTGCATGTAACAAGAGTATATGCATGCACCACGTGTGCACATAAAAACACACTTTCATGCCTACAGACTTATCTGTGTGTGCTGACCTAGAACTCCAAACACAATCAGAGATTCAGCAGAATCTCATCAGCACAATGTAAATGAAACGGAGGAGCATAAATGTGCTTTTGTTGCAGAAACTCTTCAGCTCAGTTAGTAAAAGAAAACACAACCTCAGGCTGAGCTGGGGTGCATGCAGAAATACTTCTACATAGTTGTGTGCATTAACACACACCAGAATAACACGTGAAAGCTCATATCTATGCAAGTCCCACACACAGAAACTCAAATATTAATTGAGGATCTGACAGATTATTTAAAAATCAAATAGACAGCTACTTATGATCAGCCTCATGACATAGCACTTCAAACACACAAACACACACACACATTTGAACAATGGACAAGCGCTGAACTGCAAAGCAATGGGCTCCAAATCTAGTTGCACTTGATACTCTTGCTATTGTTTTGATGTGTCTCACCCTATACCTTCTCTCCATCAAAAATGATCCATGCTGCTGTCCTGCAGCTCTTGATTACATATTCAGCTAATCCTCTGATGAATATGTATAGATATATGAGGTCAATATTTGAATATATGTGCATGCACGAATGCTTCGTGTGTGTGAAAACCCATCACTATCAGCACACATGTTCACTTTGGTTCACATGCTCCCTGCAGGCATACAGCGCATATTATTGAGCCGCTAATTTATCAGATTTCAATGTTTTCTAAGTCATGCATGAAACCCTGCCTGTCCTGGACACTGTTTTTCTGCAGTCACTAAACCAACACACCACATCAGAGTCCTCAGAGTACTGAGACACATTTGGACAAGTGACAAGTTGAAAGTGGATCTTTTCTTTTTGGGTGATATTAGCTCTAACAAGGTTGGCAAGTGGGTTAATAAAACCCTCCAGGCTGTTATGTTGCTGCCTTAGAGTTTTAATTTAGTGTACATGATTTTTAAATAAATACTCATAATGATTTAAGGATGCTTTTTTTTTTTTTTATCAAGACATAGCAAACGGTCAGTTTAAATATTAATCTTCAGGAAACTTTATAATCTGAGATGAAGGTTATATAAATCCAGCCAACAGCTATTGCAAATATCTCAGCAATGCTCCCTTAGACATACATTAAAATGAATGCTGAATGAAGTTGTTGATGCTCAACAACCACATTTGATGGGAACTCTCTGACCTATAGTGTTTGAAGAAAATAGATGGCCTATGGGACTGGAGGGATTGAAGGATATTAGTAAATATTTAAAGACTCAAGATAGTTCAGTTTTCCTTTAGGTCAAATATTTGTTTTATTATTCCATTAAATGTTCACACTAAGAAAATAAAAATGAAAAATGTTTCTTTGCAAATTTTCTTTTCTCTTTTGGACAATAAAAATTACAATGGTAAATTACCGTTTGTACAAAACAAAGCAGCACGTGTTGCTCTGAAATGTGGTGTTAGGACAAATATTGCTAAAATCGGCTCTCCTGGTTTTGGATGAGAAATAGATGGTTTTAATCACTGATTAATTTTTATATAACATTGTTATGGCAAAGACACCATCTATGTTTTACCAGAAACTTCCTTTAAGCAAAAACACACATAATTACTCAACAAGGCACGCAGTGGGGATGTGTTTCACTCTGCCAAAATGTAAAACCAGTTTAAGCCAAGTGATGTTTAGAGCCATGCATGAGTGGAACTCACTACCACAAAATATTATACAACAATGCACTGCTTATTGTTTTTAAAAAAGTTGAAAATATACTATTAAAATAATTAGATTTAAATTGAATAATGTGCAAGTGTATTTTTGTATGATAGTATATAAGATAACTATGACTACAATGTAAATTAATGTATAAATTACGGTAATGTCTGGGAATTAATATTGTATTTGTCAAAAATGTTAGATGATCAAAATGTTATTTTATTATTTAATTTGTAATCTGTTATAAATGTAAAATTGTATACTTTTTCTACTGTAAACTGACCCCAGGAAGAATAGCTGATGCAGCATGCTGCTGATGCTAATGGGGATCTCAATAAACATAAACAATAATAAATATTTTTTAATAAAGGGCATTATTCCCTTCACTGATTACGAGAGGCTTCCAAAAATCCCACTGACAAAATCGATAATTTAAGGTGCAAAGATGACAAGAAATAATGCCAGGCTATGCAATAGCAGTGGGTTGGGGAACAAAATTAGAATATTATAAAGAATTGCATGTTTGGATCAAATTAGCTCAAAATTGACTTTAGTGAAAAGGGACAGCTTCATCACACATTTACACTTTTAAGAATATAATTATATTAATAGTAATACAGTGAGCCCTGGATTAAATTAAATATACACAAATCCAGTTGTAAAAGTTTTTTTTTGCAGATCCTGTGGAGTCTTCTATATTAGGGATGCACAATAACGTATTAACGTATTATTTGCAGTAATACCAGTAGATATTTTGAAAATGTAAAATTATGATATCACATGATCTCAAATTTTTGGGCCAATGACATCGTTTACCTGTGCCTTCACCTGTGTAACACAGTGGTCCTCAGCTGGACCTGTGAACATGGAAACATGGCAAAGCAAAGGAGAGTGCGACTGTACAATATATAGAATGCTGATTTTGGCTTCAAGTAATAGAAAACAGTGATTCATGTTTTCCTAAAGACAGCACGCTTTTGCCGCTTACGTAGGTGAATCCGGGCAAAAACCGGAAGTAGATCGGCAACCAGTGCTACCCGGTTAGTGACTTTGTCACTATTTTTACTGGTTGTAAAACGTACTTGTGGTTAATTATTCCTAGACCCTTTTAGTGACTCCTTTTCAAAACAGAAATAGGGACAAATCTAGCTACTTTTTTTGGGTCTTATTGGAGACTGATGTGAAAGTAAACTAAGAATGCTTCCAAAAATGGAAGTGTTTATAGTTTCTTTTCATCAATTAACAAAATGCAGTGAATGAATAGAAGAGAAATCTAAGTCAAATCAATATTTGGTGTAACCATCCTTTGCCTTTAAGACAGCACCAGTTCTTCTAGGAACACATGTACACAGTTTTTGAAAGAACTCGGCTGGTAGGTTGTTCCAAACACATTAGCAAACTAACTGCAGATCTTCTGTGAATGTCGGCTTTCTCAAATCCTTCTGTTTCTTCATGCAATCACAGACACAATGATGCTCTCACTTCGAGGACTTCCTCCCTGATGGATAAGTATCTGCCTGTATTTCTCAGTATTGAGGACACCATTAATCCTGACCAAATCTCCAATTCCATTTGCAGAAATTCAGCCCCAAACTCGAAGGAACCTGCACCATGCCTCACTGTTGCTTGTAGAAACTCATTATTGTACTGCTCTCCAGCCTTTTGCAAACAAACTGCCTTCTGCTACAGCCAAAGATGTTAAATTTTTGTCCATCTGTTAGTTAGTGAAACTGTAATTTAGCATGGACAGAAAACAATAAACCTCTTCTGATATAACAGCAAAAGTAAGTGCTTTTCTAGATAACCTACACGTGTTTGGCTAATCAATAAAACTTGTTCACAAAGCATAAAAGAGGAAACAGAAAAAAACTGAGGAAGTCTATGCAGTGGAGAATAATGACCTGCTAATCAAAAAAAATTTAAATATGCAGTTTCTTAGTCAACAAGTTCATGTTTCGTCACTCTGAAGGTTAAACTCATGACTTGTGAGAGGTGTACTCTGTAGTGGCCTATTAAAGCCATGACATTTCAATAATTGCTTCTAATCTCTGCATCACAGAGTCAGAGTGCCACCCACTTGCACTACTGACACACACATGCACACACACACATACACATAAGCCTTAATTATCAAACCTTAATGAGTTATACACTTGATTGACACACACACAAACACACACACAAACTGCTCAGTGCAGGCATGCTGTGCAGTATTTTTTTATACACTAAAATCAAAGTAAAGG
This sequence comes from Rhadinocentrus ornatus, assembly GCA_037177495.1. Classification (NCBI taxonomy): domain Eukaryota; kingdom Metazoa; phylum Chordata; class Actinopteri; order Atheriniformes; family Melanotaeniidae; genus Rhadinocentrus; species Rhadinocentrus ornatus. The sequence goes on from JBAMHW010000004.1 coordinate 9,044,928, forward strand.
TTTTATATGAAACTTGCAACAGTATGAGTTTTTAGCAGTTTATGAAATACTGTAAAATAGAAACAATACATTTCTTAGGTACTTGCATGTAAGCCAGTCGCTGTTACGCATGTGCACATCATCTGTAGATTCAAGATGTTTGTGTTGTTTCTGTCGTGTCATGTCGGTCTGCACTGATTTGATGCTGAGACCAGAGCTCTGAGTGGGGCAGATCATTTTTTGCTCCATTTTTGTTGTTGCTGAAGATAACTTTTTTATGTGTCTGGCTGCATGTTTGAGTCATCGTCATACATTGCAGAACAAGGGACTGACCGGGCGTTCCCAGACAGAGAAGAATCCAAACATCTAAAGTGTTGCACATAGGTTAATAACAAAAAAAAGTTTCTTTTTACTGTAAATCTGCACATTTTCTAAATGCACACATACACATGGATGTGTTCCACACACAAACGCCACCTCATTATCCCTTCCCTTCCTTTAGGCGTGCAGTCTTGGCACTTGTCAGTTTTCCACTCATTTGTTTTCCAACCAGACATTAGAGGCTGCAATAGGCTGCTAACCATTAGTGACTTGGCTGGCATTAGAGATGGCAACCTCCCTGGTTGCACCAGGACAATTACAACCATAATTTCATAGAGGAAGACCCTAATGCAGCTAACAAGTAGTGTGTAAACTAGGGATGCAACTAATGACTATTCTGATAGTCGATTACTGACAGATTATTTAAACGACTAGTCGACCAATCGGATTATGTATCTCATAATTATTAAATGGCTCTTATTTCACTTCCAGCTTTGAAATCTTGTGTGAGGTTATGTAAGTCCGACGTGCCTCCTCTTTAAATGTTCGAGCATTGCGGACATACTTCCGTGGTACGCAAGGTCCGCTTTACAAATCTCACATGTAATTCATTTATTTTGTAAGTTTAACGTGAAGTTATCCCAGACTTTTGGCGTCCCCTGCCGCTGTTTTGTTCTCTGGTCGGCTGCCATATTTTTCCCTAGCGGACTCTATTGCACATGTGCAACTCTCAGCAGAGATAGAGGAAAAAGACGATGTCTCACTCTGTGGGTTTTTGTTTTGTTTTTTTGCCGACAATCGTCGACGGATCAATTCGTTGTTGACTAATCGTTGCAGCCCTAGTGTGAACAGTAACCGGAATCTCATGGGGAAAACTGCTAAGTATTTTGAACTACACTAATAATGATGCACAAAAAAAGTCTTTTATTTAAATGTGCTTTTTATCACTCATCCTTCCTCATTTGATAGATTTTTTTTACTATTCAGGTAATAAAGATGCTGATTGAATATATTTTCATTTGTAAATAAGCTGATTTGGCTATTAGTGTGTCAATCCTTCCCTAGTGCAGCCGTTAGGTAAACACAGTTCAGAGCTTTCACAGCATTAATTGATCAATTTACCTGAGCCAGCTGTGGAATGTGTTGTCATTTATGAGAATCAATAAAGAAAGTTCCCCAGTAATGTATTTGATATTCACAAACACAGTTCAGCTGGGCTTAATTGTTTGCTGTAGTCTCACAACATTTAAAAGAAACACCAAGGTAACATGTTACAATATGTATTAGTCATGCACAGTCTGCAGAGTTTGTGCATGCATGCGTGGTTGTAACAGTTCTAAAGACGCTTTTATTGAACACTGAGAAGGGAGTATGGAATGATGAACACCCGGGCTGCTCCTTTCACTTTGAGGAAATTGCATTTGGAAATATTGAGTTTGCTGTTATGATGAAGTACACAACCTCTCTTCCGCACAAGCACGCAAATGCTCTGATTTTTATGGTAGCAAGTCTTGGCAATCCAGAAGAAAAGATCATATTTACAGAGCTTCGCACACACACACAGGATCTCATTTAGTCTGTGCGCAAGGGGTTGGATGAGGACTACCCACTATGGAAAGAGCGGAAATGAGAATTGCTGAAAACTGAAAGCAAGAGAGAAAAGAGGGAATGAAACAGAGACGGAGAGTACAAGAGCGAGGAACAATTGAGTGAATATTACAGGAAAGGAATATGAAAATAGTGAGGGTGTTTTTGGAGACAGTTCATGTGGGATGTATGAAAAAAAAGCTTCTTTTCCCCTGATGTTTAGCGCCAACGGTCTCCATACAAATGGCTATCCGACAGGCCATTAACCATGGAGTCAAAATGAGTGACAAATGATCACAATGGGGAAGGCCGTAAGCAAGCCTGCATTGTGTTTGGCAGCAGATCTCAAGCTGTGTGTATAAACCCTGAAATGAGATGCATTAGGTGACAATTTGCTCAAAATAAGGAGGTTAGAACTGCCTAAAGTCCTGAAATGTTATTGCGTTCAGACTCACACACTGAGTTCAGGCAACATTTTGAACAGTGATGGATATTCAAATTATTCATGCACAGACAGAGAAACAGACTTAATGTAATTGGACAGCTTATTTCTGTTTGCAAAATGCAACAATAACAAAAAACTATAAAGAGAGAACTGCTGGTTGCATGTTGTACACAACCACAAAGCTATTTATTCCATACACAAAGCAACAAAGCAAACAACAAAATAAAATATTATCAGTGCTTAACACACTAATACTCATGCTTGTGTGAGCATACATAATGAGCACACACTCGTGCACACGGGTCACGGAGAAATGGCTGTCACTGTGATTGGTTCCTGCTGCCGAGGGCGAACCCACAACAGCCAATTATCTGTCATTATACACCACAGTCGCTTTTGCGGTCTGGAAGCCCCTGCTAGCGTCCCTGTGTGTGCATGTACATATGTGTCTGCGTGTGTGTCATAGCAGGAGTGATTGGCAAATTGCTAGTTACATATTTCAGCTTGCTGCAGGAAAAAAGAGAGACTGGAAATGTGGAGGATGAGGTCGAACAGAAATATGCAGATGGAATATGAAAGGAGGCAAAGTAGAGATTGATTATTATATTTGACAGTGGTAGTGGAGATGGGATCAGGAGGAGCCACAGACCTCCGCTGAGCTGCATGTTGATGACAGATGTCTGGTGACCAGGATGCCTGATGCAGCAGGGCCAAAGTGTAGATGGCCACAGATTGAAGCACTCAGTCAGCATATGACTGATGTTCGATCATATATGAACTATGTGTGACTGAGCCGCGTGACCATGTGGACAGATTTTTAATCTTGACTTGACAGAATCAATGATGACAGCATCACCTTGCCATTAAGCTCAATAAAAAGTTGGAATAATATTACTCTGACTGCTCGTTCACAGCAATCGGACCATCATTAATGAGTTAAATTCTCTTTTCCTTTGATTTGTTAAATATCTTTTTAATGTGCATTTAAAAGTGGCAAAGCCCAAAGTCCACATCAGAAGAAGTGATTCTCTTTTAGATTAGACATTGCCTCTGAACTGTAGGAAATGCCCTGTTTGTGTCTCCTTTCTTAATTACCTACCACCGTGTAACAAATTAGCAAAATGTCACTGTCGACATGAAAAACGTGGAGGAAAAGGCCAAGCAGAAATATGCAGGGGACACGCACACAAGCTCTAATATATCTTTATCTGCCTTCGACTTGTCTGGTTGATGCAGAATAAAACGAGGAAATTTAACAGACTAACAGAAGGATGTAGTCTGGTTTAGATCAGGGGTCTGCAACATGCGGCTCCGGAGCCACAAGTGGCTCTCAGGACCTTCCACAATGGCTCTTAATACATGGATAAAATGCTAAAGAACTATTTAAATTTTTTTACAAATGTTGATACTTAGCAATTTTTTATTTTTTTTTTCAGGGATAAAATTGTGTTGAATTTCTACAACATGACATTAGAAATACCTGTAAAATATATATTTTCTTTATCTATTTTTTTCCATTAGGTTAGAAACCATGGGCTTTTTATTTTCTTGTTTTATTTTTTACATAATTCTTCACAAATATCTACATCCCACAGTAGAAAGTCTGTCTATCCTTCATGTTTTTCTTTATTTTAAAACCTACAAATAGAAATAACAAGGTTCTTCAAAAATGACAACAAATTTCCTATAGTAGATATTTATCAAAAATTATAAATTGTCTTTTTCAAAAGGTCTCTTAACATTTGCCGCTCCAAACAAGTTTTATTTAGCTGAGCTGAGGGGAAAAATGGCTCTTTGGATTGTAAAGGTTGCAGACCCCTGGTTTAGATGAAAGTCAACCATAGTTTAATTCAGTTCTGTACCATGTAAAATTCCAAACATAAATGCTTCCATTTGATTTATTAGTAAAGTCAAGTTAATTTGCAAAGCACATTTGAAAACAACCTCAGCTGACCAAAATGCTGTACAAGACAAAACAAATAAAATCCCAAATTATACCAAAGTTAGCGTAAAACAAAGTTGCTAAGGTCTGCAAAACTGCTTGTCTGTTGGCAACAACCTCAAAGTAGAATCCTAGAGCCTGGACAAACCTAAATAACATCTATGTCTTGCTGTGGAAGTCACAGATCAACTACGTAATGACAAGAGAATTTGGGGATGTTTTATGCGCTTAGACAAAATGCAAATATATACAACAAGCTTGTCAAAGATATTGTTTGAGTCAAAAATTCATAAGCCTGTAAATGATTACAGTATGGTCTCTTGAATCATTAAAACATTTTTGTAATAGAAGCTATGGTGGTCTGACTTAAAATCTCTTGTATGCAAATCAGTGTAAAAGTGGATACATCAGCAGGACTGGAGTTAAAATGAACTCCAGGCTAATTTTTCAAGCATTGTTGCTGTGTGAAGACGTGTATCAGCTGGAAAATGTGAAGATGACAATGTTGGCATCAATACTAATGCAACTCAGTCTCTGCTTCAATACTAATATTTTTGTATGGATTACTACCTCAGCGTCAAATTATTTGACCACTCTTGGAAAAAGCAAAATTCTTAGTGGCAGCAGCAGCTTCTTCCCTCAGTGGGACAATACATTGTGCCACACCAGTAAGAGTTCTCAAAAAACCCTCAAGAGCCGATCTCCGAACTCCCCAGATCCCAGTCCAATTGAACATTTGCAGTATGTGCTGGAACAGACCTGATCAACTGAGACTCAATTTCATTAACCACAGGACCCCAAATGATTTCTGTCATTCCCTCTTTCCAAACACCTCCTGGCCCCCCACCAGTGGGTTATTTTTCTATGCCCTGACAGGTCGGAGTTGTTTTGGCAGCTTCAGGGAAACCTATGCCGTATGAAGCAGGTGATTCTATTGTTGTGGCTGATGTGTGGATATTATCAGAACAGCCCTCAAGGACTCTCCACACTAACAAGGCAAGTGGTGGAGAGAAGAAGTCTTTCCTCTCATTTTTTTATACTGAGTTTATGTGATCACCACACTAGACATTACTATAAAGGTTGAGGGAAGTTATATAACCACCTAGCCAGCACAGATGCTAATCTGACCACAGTGGTGGGAATGAGCTCATGCAACAATGATGCACTTTTCTTGTTATAAAGTGTAATAAAGAGAAGACAGTGATGGCACTGAATTCAGTTTCTCTGGCTCATTGGTGCCAGAAATGTCCTTCACCTTTGTTTTTTCAGGCTTCCTTACTTTTTATGTTGTGGAGCTTCCATATTTTGGATTTAGTGGAAAATATTTCAAGCTGAAAAAATACATAAATCAACAAATAAATAAATCTTAGTACTTCCAAACATTACATGACCCCTGCATAAAATCTCTTTGACTTTGAGTTAATACTTCTGGCTCAGTAATTGATTACTAAAGCCTCTTTACTGCACTATTGAACAGTCTACATATTTGGGCTTGAACATTGCTCAATCATGACATTAAAAGTCATCATACCATCCATCCCACAACAAATCCATCTTACCGTACACTCTTAATACACATCTACTGCGTATGTGTGTGTGTGTCTATGAAGTATGACACTGATATGTCTCTGCCTGTTTTACAGCAATGCTCCCATAATCCCCATCCTAATCCACTGCCTGCGTGCGTGTGTGTATATCTTTGTGTGTTGTCTTTCTACGTTTGTGCATGTGAGGCATGGCATTTTAAGATTACAGCTTTCATGGGGGGTTCTCTTTCCCATGCCTTCCACCTTACATGCAAACAGAAACTAGCCGTACATGCCATCCAATGCTATCAATCAGCCCACTCAGCACCATGGCCTAGACATGATAACTCTGCAGCCAATATTTCCCTCAATATTTCTATCAACAGAAAACACACGATGACATCTGAGTGGCCTTGGTTAATATTGCTTTTAAATGATCTGATGAAATGGGTGCAGCGATGCTGGGAGAGAAGGCCAACAGTGCTTAAGAGGAGAGGTGAATATGTCACAGCAACAAATCAAGTTTACTGCCCTCACAAGTCTTTCTCTTTTCCTGTCATGCTTTTCGCTGTGTGGATGGCAAAAGCCTTGGTGGCAGCATGTGATCACTGCTGTCTGTACTGTCTTTGGTTCTCAAAGTATTCCTGGCTTTTGACCAACGTGTTTTTTGGCCTGCGGTTGCTGGCCAGCCATTCGGTACGGCATCAAATGACTGCAGTAGTCGGGGGTACTTATCAGGCCCAGCAGTGATGTAAACATAACACCTGAGAGGGCACACTGCTTTTCACTGAGTGAGGGAGACCAAGGCATCTCACATGCAAATCTCTAAAATCTAAGAAATGTGGCTACAATGAGACATCAGGAGAACAAGAAACAGGTGTAGAGACATCGGCTTTTGATTTTTTTTAAAGGCTGGCACTTCTCTATTGTCCTCCACTTGTTCAGTTTACTCAATTTTTTTAAGCTCACACTACACACAATGCTGAGATATGAGTCACTGTGTTGGTGCAAAATCACAATTTCATGTCCGTCAAACTTTGGTATTTGACATTATTTTTTCATGATATAAAAGAAATGGAGCACATGATGTCTTTGTGATATGCTACTAGTAACAAAGAGCCTAACGATACTAATTAAAACTGGTTCTGTGCTAATTTTTCTGTTGTCTGTAAACAACATTGATTCATCCGTTTAATTAGATTCATTTTTTATGATGCTTAAAAAATTCATAGGTCAGTATTAACAGGCCAAACATCAAGAAAACAAAACAAAATAAATAAATAAATAAAAACAAAAGACACATTCCTCTGAAAGTGGTACAATGATCAGACTGAAAATAAGTTAAACAAGGACAGTGAAAGTCTAGTTCGGAAGCAAACAAACAAGAGGTAACTAAAAGCGTTAATACTTTATATTGATGTTTTTTTTCTTGTTTTTAATGTTTGAATTAAATGTTTGAATCCTTGTGATTTCTTATGACTTGACCATATTATCATAAGTGTTAGGGTAAGGGTTCTTTACAATGGGATGATAAGGATAATTTTGCCATTAGAGCTTCTAACTCAAAAGTAAATCCCACAATCACTGATAAAGAAAACCATTTTTTACAATGGCTTGGCGATGTCAGCGCTCTCTGATTGCTTCTAGTTTTTGTTGATTACAAAAGGGAACATGCTGTTCTTTTCAGGGAGATGTTTAACCCCACTGACTCTGATTGTATTGAAGGTTTTTTTCTTGTTAAAAAGGTAGACTGTTCAAAGGGAAATAAATGTTGGTGGGCATAGGAGGAACTTTCTTTTTTAAATCTAATGAAAATAATTTTCATTGAAAACATGAAATAGAAAATAGCATAGACTTTGGTCATCGACCTCCAAATGTCAACAAGTCCTCCAACTTTAACATTGTCCACAAGGACAGATATGACTCATACAAGAGTTTCTGAAGTAATGTTGAAAAAAAAAGAGCTTTAAATGGTGGTGGGGAAGTGGATGAAGTACGTCTCCGGTCTGTCTGTTTACTCAGTATTTGTTTTAGGCCACAAAAATCTTAAGGTTTGGTGTAAGGTCTGGAAAAGATCATGCTTGGGTAAAGGTTAATTCACAATGCTGACCACCTAAAGATGGTTTAAAACCTTTTTATTAGATGTCCGGTTGATGAAATTAGATTTTGCATGTGCATTGTCACAAGAGGACCCTTCCTTTTTGCCCAACTTGTATGAAGCTGTTTTCATGGGAAGAGGAGTCTTCGTAGTGTTCTTTTACTTTTAATATTGTTTCTATATGTTTGCTATGTATGATCCTAATAAAGATTGTGAGATAATACAATGAGTGACAAAGTGTTTACAGGAAGTCATCAAAATGGAAAAAAAGTTTGCATTGCTCCTTTAATTTTTGTTAAGCGTCTATTTTTTAACGTTATAGCCATACCTCCCAAGTTAAATAAACAACACAATCACAAACAAAGCAGAATTTAAGAGGCAATCTAAGAAGTTGGATTGTTGTAGTTGGTCACCAGCCAAAAAGGTTGGAAGCTGCTTTTAGTTATGCAACAGTAGAAGAAGATTGTAGTATTGTGTTCATCTGACCAAAACTGCACTTATAAAGTCAATGAAAATGTGTCTGAACAAAGTCATATAAAAACAAAGCTCTCAAATCTTAAAAAATCACACAGATACAGCACAGGTTATTTTAGCTGCTCTCTCTCTCTGACAGCTACAGAAAGCATTTCCAGGCTTTAATACAATTGAATTTTATTACTAACATCAATAATCAAATAACTTCAAGACTGTGTCTGTGCTTACATATGCAACGGTCTCTAACAGGTGTGGTGGTTAGCACCGCAGCCTCACAGCAAGAAGGTCGCTGGTTCGAGCCTCGGCTGGGGGAGGTTCGAAAGGGGGGCTGGTGGCCTTTCTGTGTGGAGTTTGCATGTTCTCACCGTGTATGCGTGGGTTCTCTCCGGGTTCTCCAGCTTCCTCCCACGTCCAAAGACATGCATGTTAGGTTAATTGGTGACTCTAAATTCTCCCTAGGAATGAGTGTGTGCGTGAATGGTTGT
>JBAMHW010000004.1:9058947-9111653 GCA_037177495.1 Rhadinocentrus ornatus
CAGAAATCTGGATAATGAAGCACTAAAGGTGCATGGATGGAAGTTATTGTGCATATTGTGAATATTTCTCTCTCCTCGCCATCTAGAAGCTGTGAGATTGAAATCCTGCTTTCTGTCTGTTTACCTGATGCTGATATTCATCAGTTATTGTTCCTTTTGTGTTTACAACGAAGCAGCTTCACAGCTTTAAATTCATCCTGCTGACTTTTTATCTGTTAGTTAGTAAATCCTGAACATTTTATCTTCTTTGTCTTAAAAATTTGATTTTATATATATTAAGAAATATTTGAAAAACTGTTGCAGTTTAAAGAGAAAACTCCTGCTGAATGTGTTTACGTGTTTAGTTCAGGGGTCTGCAGCTTTTACAATCCAAAGAGCCATTTTTTCCTCAACTAAATAAACTCATTTAGAGCTGCAAATGCTACGAGTCCTTTTCAAAAAAGCAACTTAATATATATTTTTAATGAAGAGCCACCATAGGATTGTTTGGTTATTTTTGAAGAACCACATTTTTATTTCCATTTTGTTTTTTAAAATAAAGAAAAACATAAAAACCTTTTAAGAAGAGGACAGACTTTCTTCTAAGGGATGTAGATATTTGTGAAAAATTATTGTTAACCTTCCACAATGGCTCTTAATACATGGCAAAAAATACTAAAGAAATAATGTTTTTCGATATAGATATAATAACAAATAAAGGTTTTAGCAATTTTTCAGTTTTTTTCATGGAATAAGTGCATTGAATTTCCACAACACAATGACACTAAAAGTACCAGTAATTTTTTTTAACCTGCTTTTCTTGCCATCAGATTGGAAACTATTAACTTTTTTTCAACATTATTTTCCCACAAATATCTACAACCCATAGAAGAAAGTCTGTCTATCCTTGTTTTGCAAAAGTTTTATTGTTTTCTTTTTTTTTAAATGTAAAAATAAAATTTGTTAAACCCTTTACATAAACTCTGATCAATGTGCTGTTTTCAACATCCACATCAGTGAGCACAAACACGAAAACCTCAGAGGGGTTAAGGCCAATTTATGATTTATAAGTCCTTGTGTCCATGAGAGTGCTCGTTGGTGTACTTAACATAAATTTTGTTCTTTCTGCCGGTCCATGAGTGGCCAAAGGGAGCCCTTCTCGGACTCGCAGACAAAAATTTGTGCATATGCGGACTGTACAGATTGAAAGCACGCAGTAGTAATTAGATGTTACCTGTTGTTCTACTGTCATGTTTGTGCTCTGTTCTCTGTGCTGTCTAAAATTAAATCTAAATTAAGGAATTAGAAAGACTTCATGAAGAATAAAACCATCCCTATACTTCTTTTCTGTTTGGATCATCCATGTTAAGGGTGGTCCAGTTAAACCTTATATAGCGCTTTGCATATTCCTCTATCTTACTTTTTGGTTTCCTGGTTTTGGTTTGGTTTTTCTATTCTTATATGAAGGCACCATCTTCAGCCATGTTTCTTCCATTATACCTAGCATCTCTCCTTTACATGTCCAAACTAAGTCTTAGCCTGTTTTATGTTGAGGTGTCACTCTAAGACCAATAGTGCCAATTGTAACTATAAAGAAAATTTTTGAATCTTTATCTCAGCCGCGTCCTAACTGACTGTCCATCATTTAATTACTTGCATAGTTTCCAGTATAACAAGCCACAGTACTACAGTTCTATGAACCTTTCCTTCCATATTAGCTGGTATCCTCCTGTCAAATTACTTCTGAAACTCTCTTTGTCTCTTATCTGAAGTCATGTTTCTCAACTCAGTTGACAGTTTTATTTCTGCATCCTCAGCTTTCCTCTCATCTAGGCACATTCCTTCCGCCTCCCTCCAACTGATTGTCATTCTTCTCTCCAGACTAAACCCGACCTCTCCAAGCTCTACTGAATCCGGTCCCTGCGATCACCGTGTACTACAATGTCATCTGCGAACAACATAGCCCAGGGATCCTCTTGCCTGATCTTTTCCATCAGCCTGTCCATCAGCACTGAAGACTGTGAGGGTTCAGAGCCCACCGCAGGTGCAATCCCACCTCCAACTTGAACCCATCTGTCGCTCCTCCTTCATACCTCACTGCTCTCAGACATATCCTGCTCCACTCAAACATACATCACTGCCCTTCGCAAGCTCGAAACATAATGTCACACCTGATGTCTCAGCACTTATATTTTCCTTAAATTCACTGCTTATATTAACATGGTGATATATAGAGGCATGCAAGAGTTTGTTCATTTCCGAGTTAAGAATTTATATTACTAGAAATGGTAAATGGTTAAGAAGGTTAACTCTTTGTATGGGTACCCCATTAGCAGGCGTGCTGGGGACCTAGCTTTTTCAACTTCACCAGACCTGGGCTCATTAAAAGAGCTCTCCAAATAAAAATTCTTATTCCTAGAAAGCATAAAAAAAGTATGCACTTCAGAGAAATGGTGGTCAAGTTGATGTCTGGAATTCCAGAAAAACTGTGATTCAAACCAACTTCAAGATCAATAGGAAGGCAATTCAAAAGCTTTCTTCAACATTTAGTAGACTTCATGAATAAAAAACATGGAGCAAAAGTTTGGCCAAGCAAAAACTATCCAACACGTTAGAAAAGCCATGATAGACTCAGCTGATCAGCAGCAGAAAACATGGATGTTTTTCGTCTGGGAAAATATGGAGTAAGGTCAGTTATTGTCGAATGCAAAAGAAACATGATCTAAAAAGCACCATTTATAGCATTTGCTCAAGCCACCAGCACATTTTTAAAGTTTGAGTTGTTTTAGACGGTAAAAATGTTCTCTTCTGAGTACCTCTTTGTTTAGCTCTCAAGTCAACTGCTACAGGTAAGATTCTCACCACTCATTAGCATTTCACACAAATAAACAAAACACATATCCCATTAAGTACTTACGCAAAATACTAACATTTTGAACACTTTCCCGTTTTTGTTATCCTGAAACTGTATAAGTAGAAAATATGATTGCAATCCATCATCAATCAGATCATCTTTTATTTGCTCAGCTGTTGACGATCGCAGAAATTTTGTCGATGACTCCCCAAAATATTTGGATACTGTTATATTTTTTAGTTTCAACTCCTCTGCATTTTTCTTAACAATTCATCTACTACTTCTGTCTTCCAAAAGCAGTGATATATGGCTGTTGTGAACCCTTAAAATGGAGCTTTTGGAGATTTACTCATGTAGAACCAGTCCTTTAATTCACAGAGGAAAATCAAACGATAAAGAAAATCCCAAAATCTCATCCTGTTAATGATCTTAGATTCATCATAAAAGGCTTTGGTAATCACTTGAGGAAATGACCAGCATCCTAATCTAGAGAGTTGCTGTGGAGTCTGTGGAGTGTTTTAAAGTCTCTCCTAAGCCTTTTTTCTGCTTGAAGCAGCTGCCACTGATGCAGCAGTCTAAGTGTAAGTGAAAGTGAAACAATGTGCAACCCACTCATGTGTTGGTCTGTAAGACAGAACAGGGTACCCTCAGCCCACACTCTAGCTGTGATCCCTGTCTCGGGTGCTCCTACGCAGACAGAAAGCGTGTGTGTGTGTGTGACTATGCAGATGACTGACTGCGTGTACGAGTGAGCAATCCTGATTAAATTCCCAGTTACAGAGGCGAGTATCTCTTCAACGCTCTTCTCCTTGTACAGATGAAGAAAAACAGACATAATATGCCCACTCTCATTCAAAAAAATACATATACATACCAGAAGCGCATACTCACACACACCTTACAAAGCCCAGAAGCATCAGCCATTTCATTTCCTATTCCGCCCTTTCGGCACCCTCGTATTCCTCTCTGGTCTCCCCAACACTCAACCCACAGTCACTACAGCAACCTCACAAAGAGCTACTCACAGTCATGGGGGCATTTCGTCATTTTAACATTCGGCAGAAAACGGACACACACACACACACAGATAACTGTCTTACCTTTATTCATGGTTCATGCTTGAACATGAAGTTTAAAAGTGGGAGCTGAAAGAGAAGAAGATCTTTAATTTATCCACGAAAAAGAAATCAGCATTTTTTTTCATGGACAGAATGCATTGATTGTAAAGTTTTATTAGACAGAGTGGTACTTATAGGGGGCTTATAAAGGTAAGCAAGTAAAAATGGGGGCTATTAAGTCTACTTGATTCCTGCTGGGTATGTGGCTCTGCTGCCACCTATAGATTAAACCCGGTACCCCACGTGCACAAAGTCTCAAGACTGTGACCTTACAACATCCACCAAAATCTGACTTGTAAAAGTGGGAAAATGACTAAGAAAAGCGAGGAAAAGGTGAGCTATTTGTTCTTAGTTAATGATGTTTCAGACAGTCTTGGACCTGCTGTGTTCCACATGCTGTCTGACTCAACACTTATCCCCTCGATACCATAGCCGCGTCTCAGTGTCCATGAATAAGACTCATGGTGGAGCTTTCAGCTTGCCTGGGTAAACTCTGAGCATCATATGCCAATACTTTCATAGAGGTTGAAGAAATCTATTTTTGTTTCTGAGTTCAGAGGCTTGAAACCAAATAAATGAATCAAATGCCAACTCAAAACTGCAGCCAGTCTTAGAGAAAGGAAAGTGGCACACAGAGCAACACACAGCCTACGTGCAGCCTTTGTATCTTTTAAAAAACTGAAAAAGGATGAGCAAATGCTTTATATTTAGAACAGTGACGCTATACAAACTTGAACGCTAACATGAGAGGAAAGCTCAGTGATGCGTTGAAGAGCTGCATATTCAATAATGTATCAGAGGCAGCATTTTTAAAACAGCTGGGGATTGCCACTCTGTCTTGTCTTGTATGCTTGTCCGTCTTTGCATGTCTTTCTTTCAGTCTGTCCACTGCGACAGCTCCTGAGGGAGAAGATCTTTGGTTGATCTTTTCATCCTGTCAACAGTCGTTGCTCATTCTTTTTGTCCCTGAGAACTGTCTTTCTAAAAAAAAAATAAAAAAAGATGCCATCCATTGCTGCGTTCAACCTTTTAACAATGTAATGCAAGGAACAAATCTGGGGGGGGGGAACCATCAGATGTGTTTATTATAAGGTCACCATGTTAATCAGCGCTCACCTGTTTCAGCACATACGTCCACTCTGCTGCTTCATCCTTGAGGAATGAAAGAGCGTGAAATCTCCCAAGAATTCTCCTGCAAGACAGATGAGGAGATAAAGGGAGTGGGGAAGGAAGGGGAAGAGGAAAAGTGGAGAAGGGATTAGGAGCAGAGCTTTAGCCTTTCAGAGTTCAATGCTTTTAAACCCAACTCTGGCTTTTAAATACGTTTTCCGTGTTTTTGCATTTGCCTTTTCCTTTGTGTGTGTGTGTGTGTGTGTCAAATTGAAAATTCCACCTTGAACCCACAATTCAACAACTGCAGCTGAGTTGTTCCAAAAACAGTTCGGGTCAAATGGACAGCCCTGGCTCAACTTCTACACTGGGAGCTTTTAAGGCTTTTAAGGCTTCCACGCCAGCAGCTTACAAATCTTACAGACTGTGAGGGGAAGAGGGGCTGAAAAAGCCCGGGTGGGAAAAGCATGCAGCACTTCAATATGAGAACTACTCTTTCTGACAGATCAAAGGGGTTGCATTAGGACACATGTGGGCATATGAAGGCAGAAGTGTGTGAAATGTAAGCGCAGAGTATGCACACACACACACATACACACATGTACACAACCGGGTATCACTCTTCCCCGTTCTTCGATTATTTTATGACTACAATGATCCAACACCATTACCCTGAATTCTTCTGCCATCGACGCTATGCAGTAGAGTGGATCAAATGGTAGCAAAATAGAAAACTACTTCAGACATAAATGTGGTCTCAAAGGAAAGGGGGCTGTTCCACAGTTATGCTTGTTATGACATTTATCCTCTGTTCAACCTCTTAAAATTAAAAAAACAATTTTTAATACATGTGGCGCAAGCAATCTTATATAGTTAAACTTTAACCTTCACAGCACACTTCCCAGCTGGCTGTAATAGTTCATACTATTACAGTAAAAAACTGGAAAAGGCTTTTTTGTGGCCTTTCTTTATCACTTCTGTCCATAGTAAAATAGTAATAGGTGCCATGACAAGGAGTCACCACTAGTCTGTGCTGTAACACCACTCCTGTGTTTGTGCTGCTGACAAACTTCATACGCGGGGGCAGACTTGATGACAGGATTCATTAAATGCAGGATCTGATGATGTAAAGATTGTAAGTGATTTAATAAAAAAATAAAAGTAGGGCAAGTGTCATTACTGTTGCGTTTCTTGACCTATAAATACACCAGTTGTCTTTAGGTTGTACTGGGAGCGTCATGCATTAAAAGGCATTTGAAGAATCTGTCTGCCTGATCTGATGGTGTCTGAGATGTGGTAGATTGCAGTGCTGTGGCTTGCATATACTACATCCACTGTGGCAAAATGGTTGTGCACCATGTGTGAAATCTGGTTCACACTTTATTTTCAGTTGATGACACATTCCTCCCTTGATTCCTTCTCCAGTTGCACCATGTTTCTTCTGTAATGATCTGACAGTGGCGGTGAAATCAGCTGGGGGAGGAATATTATAAGAATCAGTTACCCTCTACAGCTGGCTGCAGTTTTTCCGTCTCCACTGGACTGTTTTTCCGGTCAGATTTCAGTGCTTTCTGTTGGAAACCGCCTTGTTAGTGAGAATGTGCTTCACCTGTGCTAGCCCAGCAGACGTAATTAAGGCCTTGGCAGCTTTCTGCTGGAGAGGGTGTCTGGAAACTGGATCATTTTGAAAGCTCGTGTTAGTGTCTTACAGCTAGCACTATTAAGCTAGCAGGCGTAATGTTTATCCAACACTGGTGGATGCGGTATTACTGTAAATTCCTCCATGATTTAAGTGTTATAAAGTGGCACCCACAGTAAACGTCTGCCTAGAAACCCTATGTGCTGCTTTGAATCTGAGCCTGGACTCCCATGGGAGCCCTTTGGAGCAGCCTTTGAAGCACTTTTATGTTAATGGCTGTGACTATTCAGTCAGAGTCAAAATGTTTATCATAATTAGAGGGAAATTCATCTAGGTGCTGCATCTGGACATCATCTTGTACGGCTTCTGCTGCTGGTGGATATGATATTGGGGTGAAGGAGCAGATTATTTAGGTCACTGAAGCGCTTCCACATACCCTTTTCACACCACGAAACAAACTATTTCTGCACTGATCTGTGCAGCAATGGCCCAGATAATTTTTTGATGTCTAACCCTAACCAGGGCAGCTCAGTGGAACTCGGCTTACTTTGGTTTGGCTTCACTCAGCATGTGTGAAACACACTTCTTCGGCTTCTGTCAAGTGAACTCAACATCAAGGCAAGTGGGTAAGCAGGGCAGCAGAGTGGGCATCAGATGTCCATCTCTTAAGCCTAGTTAAGATGTTGTGGCACAGTAGGGCCACCCATAACACTGACACAATGGCCTACAAGCTTTACACCCAAAAACAACACTCCTCAAGCTGCACCATCTCTTTTTTTACAGTACCAGTCAAGAGTCAGTGAAATGTCTTCATCATCTGCTCACCAGCATCATTTTCAAAAGAAAATATATTTCAGGAAATGTGAGTTTTGTAAACATGTTTACTCTTTTTAGGTGTGTGCTCAGCACTGATCAAAAATCTGTGTGGAATATCAAGGAAGTTTTTGCAGGTCAAGCTGGCAACAGGGACTATGGATGACACAAATCTGCATAAACATCAGGCTTATTTACACAAAGTGGAATTCATCTGATGCGCCCTCACGGGGATGACTCATTGGACGAGTGCTGCGTTTAAAATCATCAACCACGTCTTACCTGGGCAGCACATTTGGAAACAACTGCATGCTGCAAATTTCTTTTGCCCCTGAGACCTTGCTGATGTAAGATAACCTGCTTCTGTTGTTGCTTTGAGTTTCAGACGCGGTAACTGGAGGGCCCTCGCCCAGTTTTATTCCCTCTGTTTGTCTGCCCCTGTTTTCAGTTAATGATTTGGTACAACCTACATATCAGTACTCCTTGGAAGAAGAAACGCATCCCAGTGGTTACCTCCTGGCAAAATTGTTCCCTGGCATCAATTTACTAGACTAAAATTTACTACACAGTTGGCTGTATTACAATATATCATTTAGGATAATGTTTTTCCTGTAAAGCGGTATGCAGCTTTGGTTTATTTATCTGCATGTAAACAACTTAAAAAAGTACCAGTATTTGAAATTTTGACACACTGATACAGAAAATGTGATCAAAGACAATAGCTTATCCTTGACTTATCACGTTGCGCGAGATCAGAGATACAAAGTTAGGGTTGCATTCCTAAGCTGGAGCCAATCCCAACATTGTTTTAGGTAAGAGGCAGGGTACACCCTGGACAGGTCACCAGTCCATCGCAGGGTTGCATTTCTATTTAAAAGAAATTGACAACACTTGTAACAAGAAAAATGGGACATGTGTTTCGTTGCTCATTAATTTGGGTTATTCCTACAACTTTCTGTTTGTCAATGGAGAAAAAGCCGATATTCTGTCCATTCCAGCACTGTGAGTGATACTAAACTCATTTTTGAGACAGACTTTTGGAAAATTGGAGCACTCCCTCTGTGCTTAAGACTTGGTTGTTTGGGGTTCAGTCCCATTCCTCTTAACAACCTAATTTGCAGTCTTCTTGTCCTTCTGTATCTGCACTATAAAAGAGCAGCAATATAATTATTATAATCAACAACAACAACAACAACAAAAAAGGTTCTACTTCAACTGGAAAAGAAATAAATTAATGAAAAGCAGAAATGAAAGAAATATACTGGCTATTGTTGCTATTAATATTAGAGATGCCAACAACTGATTAGTCTTGAATTTGGACCCAGGCTTATTTTAGGTTCTGTTAGAGTTGAAGAGTTAAAATGTATTTTTATTTAGATTTTTACTTTTTGGAAAACCAAACAACAGACAATACAAAGCCATTATTAGAGTGACATCTAATTTGTACCATCCATCCAACCATTTTCTATAAATGTAAGATATTTACAAAACCAATGACTTTATGATTTAAAAAAAAAATCTTGATAGTCCCTGCCAGCATCACTAGAGCAGTTCTGTCACATGAAGTCAAGTCTTGTGTAAAAAAACTTGTGTTGATCCTTGAAAAATGTATTAATGCAGTTTTAAGTGCAAAATTGTGTATTAGCAGTTGTTACAGCAAAATCTGTCAATTTTCCCACATGTGCCAGAGAGTTGCAAGACACTAACTAAAAATCAGAATTCACATCTTATGCTTCTTCTAATTCAACAAAACAATGTAGTGTAGGAATCAAAGTCAAGGTGACCGGGATAGCAATCTTTATAGTCTATAATTCAGAATCTCCAGAGTTTTCTATGACTTTAGATTTAAATGTGTTGAAGCACGTTACAAGAACTTTAATACAAATGTGATGATCTATTCAATGTCTTTGCCAAACTACTTAAAACAGCCTGTACAGAGCCAACAGCATTAAAGCAAAGGGAGCTAAAACACGTCATCAGCCTTACTGAAAGGAAGAAAAGCTACAGAAGAAGCCGTGTTAGTCATTTGTGAAATATTTTGTTTAAATTCTGCTTAACTCTACAATGATAAGAAAAACCCTGTTCTCTTGAGCAAAGGGTGCTATTGTGCGCTTGGGGCAGACCTGTAGTCATGGATATATGGTGACAATTCTGAATTATCACTCCTTGGCTGCAACAAATTACTCAGTGATGTCCTACTTTTAAAGACATATTGGACTTTAGTGTGCTGGGGGCCAAGAGAGCGCCTGGCTGAGGGAGTAAAACAAGTAAAAGAGAGTATCTACAACACAGAAGAGAAGTAAGAATTATGAAGGGGTGTTGCAGGGCAAAGACGAGAGAAGAGGATTTTGAGAATTGTGTAAAAAAAGAAAGGGCAAATGAGATGTGCAAAAGCTTCTAGAGAGGAGAAACTTTGGCAGGATTTATCCCTACTCCATCTGATCATCTATCATATTTGAAAGGCAAAATTACACGGTACATGTAATTCCCTTTTCACAGGTAACATCCAGAGTGCTAACATCTGAATGCTTACACTGCAAAGACAAAAAGTGCAGCTTTTCTGACTGCGAGGCTATAAAAGTTTGGGGTAAGTAACACCTGACATTTTCCTTTCAAAAGTATGCGAGAAGAAGCTGTAATATAGGCTGAATAAATAGAGAAAGGAGGCAGAATGTCACCATTGTGGAGGTGGGAGAGACCAGCATGACCCGACACCTGGTTATATCTTGCTTTTGACGAGGTCGCAAATGTTAGGCAGATATTGGAGTCCCATGAGTGCTGGATGGGAATGCTGGGGCGGAATTAGAATGGCCACAAGACAGCTGGAAAAGGCGTTCTAATGAAGCCTCTCGATCCCACTGCGAAAGTGACCCATTTTTTCCCCTTCTCTCTTTTCTTCTTCTCCCCCCTCTTACTGATATACATGCCCTAAATTCTTAACAGGAAGGAATATGCATACATTTAATTAAAATGAGTGAAATTATTGGAATAGATAGTGAAATCTCTTCTCTCTGAACCATTAGTCCTTGTGTTTGTTTGGACTCTGGGGGGTGCAGTGTGTGATGGGGGTCAGTTTTCATTCTCAACAGAAAATGTCACAATGGAAATTGTAAATTCCAATAACACAAATGAACTTTTGCTTTAAAGGACAAGACTGAATTAAAAAAATGTTTTAACTCTGTATGTGTGTGTATGTTTAGATGTGGTAAGGTATCAATCCTCTCCTAGTTTTGAACGTCTCTGTGGCTTTTTTGGTGATTTTTTATTTTTCTTCTTGGAAACACTGAAAAGATTCAGGAAGGTTTAAAACCGTGGGAACTGATCCAAACTGCAAACCCCTTTAAGATGGCAGGGATTTTATTAAATACCTTGCAATTACCTGAAGCAACTGATTATACACTAGCCAGACACCGTCTGCAAGAGCACAATGATGTTAGCTGAACAAAAGATAATCTACTTTCAGCAGGCAGAGATCATCCATGGTTCTTTGACCATAAGATGTTGAGTTTTGATTTTTCTTTCTACTTGGTCTGTTCTTGTCAAAGTACAGCTCCAAAACAAGGAATTACTGGCACACAACCAATACATTTCTTTATATCCTTTTTCTTCTTTTTTTTTATCCTGCCTATTTCGTGGGCGCCGTGCTTTTGCACATTTATGAGAACACCCATGTTGGCTAGGTTCTGCATGACGCCTGTGTTTGTCATTATGCTTGATGCAGATGTCTGCATATCAAACAATTTGTCATGACTGCAGAGGCTTGATTAGTGTGAAAAGTCAACTCGAAATACATCTCTCTGAAGACTCTAATCTATTATCTAAGAAAAGCGTCCATGAAGTGAACCCTAAGCAGGTACCATAATAAAAATAAATGTCATTGATAATGTAAGTAAGTACAACTGGCGTCTTACTCAAAAATTGATGCTAGGAAAAGCCTTTCATCCATCTTCTTCTATGTGCAGAATTTGGTCTTTTTAGTCGACGCTGACAGTGCAAACAGAGAAGTACCACTGAAAACTGTGAAACCCCAATTAATGAGTCCTTAAGGTCTGGTGCAGACCTTGACAACAAGCTGTTGGAGAACTTTTTTATTTGGACCAGGTTGCAGCAGGGACACACTGAAAACCTGCAGGACACTGGCTCAAAAAGTCCAGAGTTGGTGATCTCAGATGTACATTATCCTGATCTCATCCATCATTGCCATGTTTGCTGTTGTCGGAAATCGATGTCGGAAATTGGAGGTGGACTCTGAAATGCCTTCTGGGGTATGCACTGGCAAACCACTATGCCAATGTAAGGAAAGCATGGAAGTATGAGGGCAATGGCTTTTAAAACGGACATACCTAATTATGTAAAGGGAGCATAAATGGGCCTTTAGGGCTTGTTTCAGGAGATCTACATCCCATTGTTCCAGACATCTGGCCATGCATGAACATTTGAGATGTGCCCTTACGTTACTTGAGCTGTAACAGCAGGGGATCTATAGATCTGACTGCCAGCATACAAGTTTATGTTGTGGAATTGAGCATGCAAAGTTATCACATTTTGAGACTATTCTGAGAACAAACCAAATAAGTGCACTCATGACATGTAATTCCTCTCCATCATGGAGTGCATTTTTAACAAACTTTTAAAAGTTTCTTAAAAAGTTTTAACACATGACTTTTAAAACTAATTAGACACCATACTCAGGAGCTCCAAAATTTAACACAGAACTCTCTTTGCAGCTGTATAGGGAAAATCCTACCCTAAATAAACAGAACTGAAGTCATGATGCTACTTGACCAGCTTCTCAGCTCAGCAAAATATTAATTTGCCATTTATTCCACATGTCCTTCTAAAGCAGTGTTATTCTGGGGTTTGTATTGAAAGATGCCATTACATACATACATATAAACCCCACAGCAATATTGTTTTAAAAACGACAGATGGAACAAATGCTGAGTAAGATACTTTGCTAAGTTTTAGAAGCCAGTGAAAAAGAGGCTTACTGATATAGATGCCATGACTTTGGTTTCCTCCTTTTTTGTAGTTGTGAAACATCTGTTTTAGTGATGATATAGGGGAGCATGTTTCATTGGCCATGTTAGCTATGTAGCATTACACTAGCTCTGAATTAATCCCAAATAGACTTTTTTGTGTGTTTGAAGATGCAGCAGTTAGATGTTGAGGTTTTTAAATACACTTTTGACATAGCCTAGCCAACTTTTTAATAACATTACAGATTACTTTGGGATTAATTAGCCAAAAATCTTTTAAGTAAGGTTCTATAACAAGTTATGTAACAAGCAGATAAATGCTCTTCTTAATAATCTTGTATGACACAGAGAAACAAGATTTTTCTATGATTTCACATTTTGGTGGCAAGCTGTGGATATTTTCTGCTCTGATGGCATTCCCTCTTCCTATCAGGAAGGACAAGCAGATTATGCCTGTCACTGCTCCTGTAGCTGCACAATTGCGCATGTGTTCGTGTGCACACTTGTGTTTGTTTCTTCTTGAGTATCTGCCGTCATCCAGTTGGTGAAAAAAGAGGTGCATATAACTCATCCAGAGAGAGGTAGTCATTAATAGGATAGAGGCTGCTCCGTTTTTCACTACCCCAGTGCTCACAGACACATGACTTGTGCACACATAGGCTGCCTGAGACACACACACGCACACACATATACTTCCACAGGAATGAGCTATGGTCTTATTATCTAACTTACTTCCTTGCAGCCAGTGTCCTCCCGTAAAACCGCAACATTCTTCCCATCCATCCATCCACCCATCCATCCATCCATCCATCCTCTTTTCAGTCTTTTCAGTCCCTACCTTTCCCAGAACTTCCTGTACTTCTCCCAGCAAATCTTTACCACCCCCCGCCATATGCAACACTTAATTTCCTCACCTCATTCACACCCCTCATTTGGCACTTATTTCTCTCCCCACCTCCAGCACCCTGCATTGAAAAAACCTCTTGCACACTTCTTCCTTTCCCCTCATGGCGCCTACCTGACTTGATCAGATCCTCTTTTCCTTTTCCTTTTACCCCTTCCACCTTCTTTCTGCTCTAGTCCCACCTTAACCTAACCCATCCCTCTCCTTGCATTTCCATTTCCATTCCCCGCCATACTCCTCTAAACTTTCATCATACGCCACTCCACTTGATCTATTAATCTCTCTCTGTTCTTGTGCAGTCTTCTTTTTCCCCTTGGCTCCTTTCCTCCCATCTTCCCTCCCTCCCATGTTTTTCTCACCCTATTTTTCCACCTCTCCAAGCCTCAGCACCTGCTGCTGACGCTGTCTAGACTGGCAATGAAATGAGGATGGAGAGAGAAAGGGGGTGGATGAGAGACAACACAAAAAGGGGGTATAAAAAGAAATAGAAACTGAGAACTGTGTATAAAAAAAGGACATGTCTGATGCAAAAGATAAGTGGCTTGAAGATGGCATGAAAGCATTGAGACATACTGTATAAAGTTAATGATGTAAAACGACCTAATCCATTTTGAGAAGAAAAAAGTTCTAACATTTCATTGTGGTTCTTTCACAGTTGTCACTTTCTCTCCCCCCCCTCTAAACTGTTTGACTTCAACCAGAGAAAACAGCAATCCTTTTCTGCTGATCCCTGCTTCACATCCAGGAAACCCTCTTTCCACCCATCTAATTATTTTTGATTTCTGCAAGCGATCTGACAACACTTTACAAACTGATTCAACGTCAAAGAACATGACATACAGGGACGTTTTCAGCTTCATCTTTATGAGATTAATGAATGAAATTCGTGGCATTGAGCCTGTCATGCTATGAATATTTGTGGTAGGAGAGGAAGAAGGACACAGGAAGTGAAGAGATTGTGATGAGGAAAATGAGGACAAGCAGATGCTAGATTACCTCTTTACGTGACAGTTTTACACACACACACATGCTTACAGTTTAGTTTGATGGCCTTCATGTTTGTGTGATTCAGAGTGTTATGTGTGCTTGACAGGAGGAGGTGTCCTGCGTGCCTGTAGCAGGATGTGATAATTAACCTTTCTCCTGCTGAGAAGAGCTATTAAAGCTGAGGCTGCAAACGAGTTTTGTCACAAACACATTGCATTACACATCTTAAGTTGTTCAGAGCTGCTGTACATAAAGAGAGAAATTGTTAACTGAATAGGTTCATGCAGTGGCCAGACTGCTTGTTTATGTCTATGTACTTTATATCTTTCCATTGTATTTATGTGCTTACCCACGTTTCACACCAGCTTTAAATCCTTGGTCAACTATGCTGCAACAACAGAAGTGTTCCAATTTTTAATCAAGCAGAATTATTCAAGCCACACACCTCCCCAAATAATATCAGCTGACATCCAACTCATCAGTTGGCTAATTTTTACCTTTTCATCTTTTCTTCTCGGCTGCCATCTGGAGCGATGGAAGTTTCTAGACTGACAGCTACACAATTTCACAGCACAATGCACACATGCACATAGATTTGACCACGATTCCTGCGCGATCCATAACAAGGGACCAACATTTTACATTGTACCTCTGTAAATTTACAGAATAGTGATTAAAATGTCAAAAATAAAAATGCAGCAGTCATTGGGCAAAATGCTGTGCATGCAGGTTTAATATTATAAACAGAGACTGTCCATCCTGTGAAAGATGCAGGTTATAGCCACCTACAGTGTAAGGACATTTGATATGACCTCTAGTAGTAGGAAGAGCAATAATGTGACATGTAAAAGTTACATCTATTAGTGTGACAGTTTAATAAAAGAATGTATTTTATCCCTAATCTTGACCCTTACAAAGTAGCTTTGATTTCTAACCCTAACCCTAACCTTTCTAAAACCAGTCAGGAAGTAACAAAGATCACTTCTTGCTGTCCACCATTGAAAGCAAATGTATGATTGAAAGCCCTGCGCATATAACATCATTCCACTTCTCTTCCTGATATTTAATTTGTATTTTTATATTCTTTCTTAATTTTCCTTTTTAGGTGGGGTTGTATTAAGTATTTAGGAGAAGTTAGTATCTTACCTCCAAGAGACACTGGTTAGAGTGCTTTAACCAGTGAATGGAATCAGAAGCTTTTCTGGCTAAAGCTAAAAGCTACTCAGAGCAGGGTTAGGGTTAGGGCAACATTTTCACTTAGTTAAACAGCTCAATCTTGAAAAATTCACTGCAGTTTGAGTGAGAGCTATATGGATGTTTGCATTACATCACTTTTGCACCACATTTTCTTAACTGCTGAGAAGTAGCAACATGACCTATGACCTTTGATGCATTCAAAGACAGTCTGCTTTGCAACACCGTTCAGTGAAACAGATTGTGCTAACCACACCCTTGTCACAATCAAAACATAGCTTTCACTCAAGCTATGAAATTTTAGGTTTGACTTGTTTTTGAATGGTTAAAAAACTGTTTTTGCTGATTCTTCTTGTGAGTAGCTTTTATCTTTAGCTGGATTCTTTAAAAAGGGAGTGATCTGACCAGTGGCTGTTGCTAGTAAGATACTGAAAACACACAACCTAAATTACAAAAAAAAAAGTAAACAAACAAGCAAACCTTGTGGTTTGTTCTCTAAGCACATGAAAAATGTGTTCTTCTAATGTGGAAATCTTTATATGAGTCATGTTTCTCTTCTGCTGCTAATATGTGCAGTACCTTTAGAAGACACTATTACTATTAACAATTCTCAAATTTAGAAATGGACAGCACTGAATTCAACATGTTGATTTCATTTGATCCTACTGAGAGAAACACTCTTCACAACACCTGAAGTGGGAGCAGCTATAGCTTTTTTTTTTTTTAACATAGAAAGCACAATAGTGCTAAAAACACAACTACCTTATTATGCAGGCATTGCATTAAGAGTTTCGACGTCAGTTTTAGACAGTGGCAAACATGATGATGGTAGAGGAGATAATAATAATGCATATACTCAAGTGAGTTTTAGGACAAACCTGAGCTACTTCATTGAGAAAAGAGGTTTCAAAATCTCACAATTACAAAGAAAGTGGAGCAGCATAGACTTCCTGCCACTTCTTCTACATGTAAATACAGATAAAAACACAGCACATTCTCTAATTGACGTAAATTTTGGTTGTGTCAGAAGATACTGCTAAAAGAAAAACTGCATTTTATTATAGCAAAGCAGCCTTACAATGATGGTAAATACTGTACCTCTTTATCATAGGCTTTTCTATTTTAATGTGTTTCAATGTGTTATAACAGGAACAGAAGAATATATAAGGGCAGCTTAATTGGGAATTGGGCTCTATCAAGATATGTTATATGTAAACATAAATAATGCAAAACAAGCAAACAGATGTAATAGGCTGGTGCCAAGCAGAATGGAAATATGGTGCAATGATGTAATTATTAAATTAATAAAAGAACATCATCTGGCAACATTTAGCGACTTTTTTTGTAGCAGATTTTAGCTTCTTTCCGTTAGAAAGAGTTGGCAACACAGTGCCGGTGCCACGTTGTGCAACTTGCCATGCTGACAGGCTATGTCTCTATCCACGAAAATAGGCATGTGGCATTAATCATTAATACAGTTTGATAATGTGCAATTTTGTTTAAAGCATAGCTGTTCATAATTTTTACAACTTTGTCTTGAAGCAGCACTACTGAACTTCAGCAGATTTTCACAGTCGTGCTCCTTAACGAAGGATAATTCTGCATTGATTGCATCCTGCCTCTTCTCTGAGCTCTCTTCAGACAGTAAAAGCCAGTCCGATGTTGACACTTGTCTTATCTCCTGCTCTGTCACTTTCCCTTTTTCTTGTCCTCGCTTCCTCCAATAATGTCCTCTTGTTTTTCTTTGCTGAATCAGCAATGGCGCACGTTCATGTTGGCCAATGCGTCAACCAGTTGCCAGTGTGTGAGGCCCTGCCATGAAGCAAATAGCAGCTGTCACATGATGCCCTGGGCTGGAAAAAAAATGTTGGCCTGTGGACGATGCAGAGACAACGTCTCAAGGAATCAGCATAATGAATGTCAGTGTGTCATCAAAACAAGTTAAAAGACAAAGTTTTATATTTGGAAAGTTATGTAGTGCTACTTTAGCCACCATATATATGTCATGTAATGACTAATCAAAGATTGTTTTTAGAGACATACAGTTAAATGGTCGCAAAGGGATTCTAACCAATCACGCCTTTCAACTGATTGAACATTTTGATTGGGAAATGTCTACTTCTGTTCTGCAGACACTTCTTATCTGGAGCCACTCAACTGAGTAATGTCGTGCTTTTCTCTAACTTTGTTACCTGTAATCTGACCAGGTTGGATCTGATAATATTTATGTAACACTTTCAATATGTTAGAATCACATTAAAGCCCCAGTGTGTAAGAATTACTCCCATCTAGTGGTGCACTAATATACTGCAAGCAACCGAGTAGTGCTCTACTGGAACCTCACCGTTTAGGAGCGTTATTTACACTACGGAAGCCGCAGAGATTCATAAATGTGAAAATGTCAACATCTCTCAGAAGTTCGAACGTGAGGTGATGAGGTACAGAACGATACATAATAATGCTTTTTTATGTCGATAAGTTACAAGGGTGCCCTCCATGTATTTGGTACCAAGCTACTGCTAATAGCTAATGTTATCGTGTGAAATTGTTTTTCGTGACTTGCAGATTCAGAGATCATCTGATGAAGGGAGAGAAAGAGGGAGTCAAAGCAGGAGGAGTGGACTGTCGGCGCTGCAAGAGGAAGATCCTGTGCTGTAACATTACTGTGTTTAATAACATGTATTTCAGCTGATTTATCAAGGGAGGTGGGCGGCATATCGATTCGAAATAATTATTATCTGAGAGATATGTTTGCCTTAGAATGCTGCGGTTCTGGTGATTAAATCACGACAAGAAACTGGTTTTATTTTGGTCTATTTTGTCTGACTAGAAGGAGGACAACTACCTCATCCCGTTAAGTCAGCTGAAATAAAACATGAAACACGAGAGAAAGCTCTCAGAAAATATGTCTGGAAGAAGCGCACGGTCGCCTGCTGGTATGACTTCTGTGAAGGAGTCATTCCTACTCTTCGGTGCCATTTGAGTATCCATAATGTTACATGGTATATTTTGTTTAAATAACATCCAGATTTAAATTCATAACCTCACATATTTAATTGTAAGCCCATTTCTGCCATAAATTATGAAAATATTAATAAAAATAATTACTTAATTAAGAATAATTTATCTTATTTTGTTGCAAACAGGCCAAACTGACCTGTCCCCTCTCTTGTTTGCTAAAGTACAGTTACAAATAAAAGTCCTTAAAATTTTACAATTTCTACATATTTGGTTATTTTCATGTAAATTTTTTGTCAACTTTATAAACAAATTTAATTTTTTTATAATATATTTTTAATGCTTTAAAACTTTAAAATAAGTTCCATTCCTGTTACTCTGATTAAAACCCCTTTAATACACCCATTGACAATTCCTGTAGTCACAAGATCTTCAGGAAGTAACTAAAGATTTTTGTAGGGAAACGGTCTACAAGAAGCTCAGTAAGTATCTCTTTTCGCTCTACTTATTTTCAGCCTTCGAGAATGGCTCTTTGATGTGGTAAAGCAGAACTTGTCCACTCTGTTACACTATTTTATTGTTAAATTTGAACATTTTTTGCAAATTTTGAAATGTGATTAATAAGTATGTTTTCCTCTGTGCTCATTAGGTACTAGCTGTTCCTCATCCCATGAGGAGCAATGGCTAATTTTAGCCAAAAATGTCCCTGTTACTATTTTACACAGTAACAGGGTGGACCTTTGACAACAGGGTGGACTTCAGAAGGAGATATTAAACCATTTCCACCATTTATTAGTAGTTTTTCTTTTATTCTTTAATTTTTTCTTTAAGCATAAGGTTCCTATACTTTCTTTAAAAGGGATGGATAAAACAACATGCATGTATTTGTCAGGGAATGGCACCGCTATCTGGGCATGGCGGGATGTCTGTGGAAAGGGTAAGATGACTGTAAGAAAGGCTTCAAAGAAATTAACTGGAACAAAACAGGGCACATGTCCATTAAACTTTCTTTTCATTGCAAATTAAATGTGTTGAATTTACATTTAGCCTTAAAATAAAACATGCTCATTTTTCAAGATAAGTTTTTATGCATTTAAAAAATATATTTTCACTGACCAAATAAGTGAGATTTTATGTATTTAAAAATGCAAAAATCACTATGACTGCATTAAGAACACGTATCCATCAAGATTAAAATGTCCCACAACAGTGTGGACATTTGGACCACGTTACATGTCAAACATTTGGTCAAAATTATGAGAAAATATTATCCTGAGCTTGACAAATATAAATTTCTTGTAGTCTAATAAGCCTTCAGATTATATGAAAAATCCTTGCAAAATTTAACATTTTTTAAAAGAAAGTCACAATGCTTAAATGGCACCGAATTGAAAGAATGACCCGAAGAGTAACAACAACTGAGAACTGTTGCAACGAAGCTTTTCTACTGTAGGCTAACAAATTAGCCGTTTTATATAGCAAGTAACAGTAAATGATCCCACTTAAACGGGGGAATAAAGTAGTTGTTGGACGACCCTGCCCTGTTTCTAACATAAAGCCAAAATAAGCTTCACTGTTAGATTGCATTAACTCACCTATCCAGCAGAAAGCTGCAAACTCTCCGTCAGTTTTCTTCCAGTTATTATTTGTTTTTCTTTTCTTGTCTATATTTTTCTCTGTCTCGTGGGGCAAAGAGTATAGATGGTCCTCCATTTCAATGTAAGCTGGCAAGCTGAATCATCCACGGCTTGTTTACACCACCACCTCGCCCTTCCCTCCGAAACAGCGGGGACTCACAGGTAAAATGCGCAATGCTGACAAGTTTGTCCCCTTTTGCCGACTGTATTCGAAAATGGCGATGCTACATGGCAGCCTCCAGTTGGGTGCACCACCACCTATCTATTTATAAACAACTCATTCTAAGCTACGAGAACGCTTTCATTTGGATGGGACTGTGATTACACTTTGGTAAAATACGTATTTATGAAAGCGATACTTGATTTTTGCCAACAAAAAAACAAGTAAGCTACACACTGCACCTTTAATGGACAGGCATATATGGTAGCACATTAATTTAGCTTCTGATCAGCAGTTAAGAGGAATTAGACAGATTGTTCTCATGAATAAATAACTGCTGTTTAAATAGAAAAATCCTACTCCACGGTTTCCTTACAATACTTGACTACAATCCCCCAGTTTTTACAACATTTAGGTGACATGAATGAGAAAAACTGCTTGAGCTGCAGCTTATGTTGTCTGTCTGGTTATTTTCTATTGCTACCATCCACTATTGTCTTGTTAAACACAATATAGCATGATTACGATGACTTTCTATGTCAAAATGGCATAGAAAGTTTATGAGAAACTCTTTGTAAGTTGTGCTGCAGCCAATCACTTCACCTGCAGCGATGACAGTGATGCCAGAAACCTGATGTTTAGTAAAGCATTGCCTTTATTTAGTGTTAATAGCAATTTTTGTACACTACAATGTTTGTCCTCCTTCTGTTATTCCGTTTTATTCTAAACAATATCATATCAAGACCAGAACAGTTTAAAGTGGTTTTTGAGCTAGAGACTAAATCTTTCTGTTAACGCTGCCCATCGTGGACGAGCTAAGGGCAGGCAGAGTTTAATCACATAATACTGCAGCACTATGGGTTAACAATGATAACATAATGTAGAGAATATTAAAAAGAAAAACTTGGCCAGTTATTCAGTAAGGATAAAAGAGGAAAACTTTAATGTCGTAGGTAGGGAAAGAAAAAGGTTTTAGACTAAAACAAGTTCAACTTGGACAGAAAAAATGAAAAATAAGAGGCTAAACAAACCAAAAAACAACAATGTCACAGTAGATTTTGAAAGTGGTGGATAACTACAGAATACTTTCTAGTAGTTGACTATTGAGCATTTTTGCTCATTATTTATTTGATTTATATTGTTGTGTTACAAACTGTAGACTTAACCTGAAACTTGACATCTTATGTTTTCTTTTTGTAACCTACTACCTGAGAATAAAGCAGCTCAGTACAGTTACCATTAATGAGAATATACAGTATACATAAAAAGTTAGGGATATTCGATTTTTTATATGATTTCAGAATGTACCTAAAATGCACTATTTTAATTAATTTGATACTAATTTAATTTGACTTTCTTTGAACTCATCAATGCACAACTTTTCAATGTTTAAGTACTAACTGCATAACATGCTGTTCTTTAACAAGATAATTCCCAACAACACAAGTGTGTCTAAACCAGTAAATGGTTCAATGACAATTTGTAACAAAACAGTCTTCTTCATTGTGCTGTTCACATTTCTTCATCATCAGACCCAGACGATACATGACAAGTTATTAAGACTTAAATAATGCTTTATTGTTGTGGTAGCCACCTGTGTTGTTAGGTTTTGTTTAAATAAATGTTTTGAGATGAAGAAATCATCACTCAAAAGTCCCATATTTATAATGTAATATCAGTGTTTGTATCAGTGCATCACTCTTTGTTAGTAGTGTATAAAGTTAATCCTTTAGGCACCAGAGATTTTAATGTTTTAGAGGCACACTATGAATGAAAAAAAGAAGAAGAAGAAGAAGAAGAAGAAATTAACCAGTTTATGATGATAGTAAAATTACTTGTCTAATTTTGTATTGTGGCATCACAGGTTGTCAGCTGTATTAGATTCCATACCTTTTACAATGAACTATGACATGATTTCCAACAGCTGCATCATTTTCACTGTTGCTACATAGCTAATCGTCATCCTCAGGAGGCAAATTTTCTTCTCCAGAATCAGGGATGACTAATTGCTGAGAAATTACACCATCAACAGTGAAAAAGCATTTTGATATGTTGCTGCTTTCTCTGTAATCCACTCTGCATCACCGACTATGAGCACTTCCTCATCTGCTCAGTATGACGTCTTTTAAATGTGATTTCCTCAAAAACTTTGAATACACCCTCCCTCGCCTCCCCCACCCTCTCCTCCCTACCAATTGTGATATGTTGAAGATTCACATGTCTACCAGCTCGCAGTGGAAAGTTCTAACAGGTTCAAGCTCTCTTTCTGGCCTGGTCCAGAGTTAACAAGGGTTAACTTGTTTCTTCAATATCTGCACAGCACAACCAGCAAGGACATTCGTAAATAAACCATCTGATCTGATTCACAAAGTCTTCTAAAACACAAATTCCAACTAATCCATTTATCTTCCTTCTCTTCTTTCTACTATTGCCTGTTCATGCTTATCTTTACAGTGGGCTACCTTTCATGTTGGTAATGCAGATCACAGACAGCTGGAGAAAGGAGACCTGCAGCCCCCTGGTGTGTGTGTGTGTGTTTGAAAGTCAGAGTAAAGAGAGAAGGTCAAGGTGGATGAACAATAAGACTCTGCTGATCACTCAGATATCTTAAGTAATCAAGGATTAAATCCACTGCCTGCTCTTCACTTTTTAGATCCAACCAGCACAAAAAGGTCTTATTTCCTACGCAGTTTAACACAAACCCAATCTTCCTCTTATCAGTACCAACTGCTCATAGCATCTACAGAAAATCCCCCATCATGATTGTTATAATATTCAGTTAATGATGAAATAATAAAGAGGCGAGGCAATTCAACTGCCTGACATACATACACAGTAAATGTATGTATCAACTAAGATAAAGTGTACTAGAAATATCAGTAAATACAAAGTAATTGTACCTTAGAATGAGACTTGTAAAGATTTACATGCACAAAAAAGAAACAAAAGTGTAAAGTGAGGGCCAACATGGCAGATGGGGCAGCAGTAGAGTAGCATATGACTTAGTGCCCCGAGTGTCTCCAGTTGCAGCATGCCGGCCAAACCTTAGCCACTAATGAGGCTCTACACAAATCCCAACAGAGCACACTCCAAACACTGAACCAGACACACACACACAAGGACGTAGACTAAGACTTAGATGTAGGCACATGCCTTCAGAAACACACAGACATGCTTGGTTTTACACAACCTTGGGCAACAAAGCAAACATAAACTACAATAAGAAGCACACTAACATGGCATCTGTGTTCAGCTAAAACCTCCTTAACTCTTTTGCCTGATTGGCGTCCTCCTTTGCTTGCTTGTATTAAATCTGGATAAAATGTCACTCCAATTATCAGACTTTTTACTGCATATTACTGATGACAGGGTGCAGTGTTCCAACTCACAGCCTATACAATTAATAAACTTTTAAATTAACATTCTATAGTTTTACTGCTCTGTTAAGTTCTGCGTTTTTAGTATGTGTATGTACAATCACTGGCCACTTTATAGGAGACACTTGTTTAATTGCTTGTTAACAATATCCAGAGAGCGACATTTGTCTGGACAACAATGTCTAGTTAATGTCAGAGGTGAATGGGCAGACTGGTTCAAGATGATAGAAACAAGGCTGTAATTCAAATAACCACTGTTTACAACCATGGCATGCAGAATACAATCTCTGAAAATTTAACATGTCCAGCCTTAAAGCAAATGAGCTACAGCAACAGAAGACCACACCGGGCGCCACTCCTGTCAGCTAAGAACAGGAAACTGAGGCTACAATTCGCCCAGGCTCAGACAAACTGGACAAAGAAGACTGGGAAACACTACAGCTGTTCTGTTGAGTCTGAATTTCAGCTGCAACATTCAAATGCATTGGGTCAGATTAGGTGTAAACAATATGAAAGCAATGATTCATCCTGCCTTATATCAACATTCAGTCTGGCGGTTGTGGTGTAATGGTCTGGGATATTTTCTTGGCACACTTTGGGCCGCTTAACACCACAGCCTACCCGCTGACTGCTGCTGAGCCTGTCCATCCCTTTAGGACCACAGTGTATCACCTTGTTGAATCTATGCCAAAAAGAATTAAAGCAGTTCTGAAAGCAAAAGATGGTCCAACTCAGAACTTGTGGACCTAATAAAGTGGCCTTTGAATGTATTTCTGTAGTACTGATGGCAAAGTTTTTTGTGTATAAAGACTTTAAATCTTTGTTACAGCTGCTTTAATCTATAATTACTTTACTCATCTCTATATCGCTGGTATTAAAACAGCACATTTGAAATATATGCAAAAATACTTTAAACAAATTTTTCCATTTGTTAAATAATGAAAGTGTGTTTATTGATAATATATTTGTTATAGTACACATGTAACTATAACATTTGCTGTTTTTTATTTTACCGTTATTGCATTAGCATATAAGCCCACTTTAAAACACTAAGTTTAATGTAATATTCTCAATATCTTTTAAATGGAAAGAATGATAAAATTTATTCTCTTTACTGTAACAGTTTTTTTTTCATGTACATGAAGAAGGGTGGGTTTCCAACAGAATTTGGATATAGTACCAACAACGCAGAACAAAGTGGAGAGAAAGCAATACACAGTAAGACAGACAAGACCTGTTTATAAAAGGATTTGGAAAACACGATCAGATGACCTTAACATGATATTATCAGCTAAGCTTTACATACATTATGAGTACAGGTGTTTATATCTATGTGGAGTGGAGTGTGTTGTTTTGTTTTTCATGGCAATAAATACAGAAATTAAATTAATCCAGTGAGTTATGACATGAATTCCTTGATTTCTAGTTTTGGAGGATTTCTTAATGACAGCTAGAGAAGTACGTAATGGGTTTTTTAATTTGGGTGGGATGAGCTAGAGAGATCACATTTTCATGCCTAACAGCAGCACAAAGTACTTTACATAATAAAAACAACAGTTTTTGCATCATGAAAAAAAAGGAGTCACACACCCAAGTTCATCACAAAACAAATCAAATCAGGCACACACCATAACATAACAACAATGTGTTTTCAGTACAGGCAAAGAGGTCGAGCTGAGAGGGGGACTGTGACGGTGGAGGTGGATGTCTGACACCCATCAAGCTCTGAGATGCCTGTTTCTAAGAGCTAACCGAGCTAACAGTAGCTAACCAGCTCACACCTCACAGTTGTCATGAAGGTAAACCTGACCTATTAATCCTAAAATGTTTTTTTGGACCAGGTTTTAAACATGTTTATTTCTGCTGATGAGGGGTGAACTGCAATTTTTTTGCACTTCCTCATAGGCTTCCCATTTTACCTACAAAGGTTGCAGCTTGGCACACACACACACACACACACACACACACACACACACACACACACACACACACACACACACACACATTATTATTCTCTCTTGCATACACACAATTTTAAAGAACATTGAGCCCCAGCTTTGCCATAGTGGGGTGTACTAATGAAGAGATGATATAGTTATTTGGTAAAAATTTTACCAGCCTGTCAGAGTAACTAAGATAATGATGAGGTTACAAATGTTTGATTGTCTTGATTGATTGTAGGAGGAATGAAAGGTCTGTGACTGAGATATTTCGGCATTATAATGTAAGACGTTTAGTGCCTCAAGTCCACCTCGTCATTTATTATTTTGCAGTGTTGAAAGGGAACTTCTCACACAGCCTGGGGGAAATACTGATACCTGAGTATTTGATATTGTTAGAGCAAAGAGGTCGTGGGGAGTCCTGAGCTCCAGAGTCCAAAGCAACATCTGAAACAGGTAGTATGGTTGATTTATTCCAGTTTTTGTGTAGTGAGAGATGATTGAAAAAGCATTGACAGTGAAAGGTTCTTGAAGTGATGCATATGGATTCTGTAAATAAAGTAATAAATCATCTGCATATAAACTGATTTTGTAATGTGTGTCTGCTATCTGAATTCTTTGGATTCTCTTATTTTGTCGCATAGCTGCTGTGAGGGGTTCAATGAAGACTACAAAAAGGGAGGGTGAGTGGACATCCTTGTCTGGCCTCCTGGTGCAGTGTGATAAAAGCACAACTAACTAAATATAACTTTCCAACAATCTATTTTATTCTTTAATCTTCCTCAAAGAATTATCTACAGTGCAACAATATTATTTTACTCTGTGGGTTAATAAAGTAATATTCAATGTACTATGTTGGAAAATGATGCAAGCACACTTATCCCCAATTAGCATAAAATAACATGTTGTATAACCACAAAAAGAATAGTTAACTTGCTATTTGTAATTTATTGATGGTTATACTCAGAAAATAAGAATATTTAATAAGATATTTCTAAACAGCAACAGGGATGAGAAGTTCAAAATTAAACAAAGCAAGTTTAAATCTCTTAAATCTTGTCAAACACGTCAGACATGTCTGCATCATTAAAATATTCAGACTTTAACAAGAGAATTATTTTGAATTCAAAACAGAAAAAATAAATTAACAATTTGCAATACCTTTTAAAACTCTGGTAAAAAAAACCCCATAATAAACCAAGCTGAGCATGGTGAATCGGGGGTGCCCTAAGGGGGAGATTGTTATCTATTTACATCATGATGCAGTGCAGCAGGCCTTCAAAGCACACCATCTATTGTCTCTGCACAAAAAATCCAGTGTCACAGAACAAAAGCGAAGCTGGCACGAAATCTTAATCTACTGATTCATGTCCACAGAATGACTTTCCTAGTGTTTGTGTGCTAATGAACTACACAATGGGAACCAACAGGAATTCAGTTTTAAAGCATTTTCTCGAATTGTCACGAAATGACAAATACAAATGCAGTATATAAAGGTAAAAGTGTGAAAGTCAATATTTGAACAGACTGAACTCTATTAGTCAATCTTTCTTGTATTTCTTTAAGTATTCTTCGGGAATAATTCTCAAGGCTTTTTGAAGGACATTTCAAAGCTCTTCTTTGGATGTTGGCTACCTTTTGTTCCATTTTTTGTCAAGATGATCCCACTCTCCTTTAATAATGTTGAGGTCTGGGCACTGGGGAGGATTCATCACTTCATTAGACCTGTTGTCTCTGATTTTCAGTCCAGTTCTTGTGTCATGTGGTATACCTCACCCTTTTCTCCCTGTTTCCCAGAATGGCTTCTTGTTAGCCACCTTTCCATGGAGACCACTGATGAGGCTTCAGTAAACTGTAGATAGATCAAGTGAAGAACTACGTGTACATTTCAGTGACAAGTCTTTGCTGAGTTATTTTATGTTCTATTTTTAAAGGACATCATTTTCAGATACTATTGATCTATTGTAAATACTTTTTTCTGCTCCACTTGTCCTGTTTCTTTAAAGATTTTACACACACACACACACTATGCATAAATATGTCTTTTTGCTCTTAGTTTTTTAGTAATAACCTTGCTGGTGCAAAAGTACTATTCAATGCCTGTTAAACTGTTATATTTGGCGTGTTGTTTCTTTGCAACAGGGTGCAGGCTACAAAATGCCTACTGATAAAAATTTAATCAGTTCTATACAAAGTCGTGTCATAAATTAAGAGAGCGCTGACGGCAGTTGGATGCTCAGATAAGTTAAGCTACAGTTAGCTTGAATTGACCATTTAATTAGAGCACCATCCCTGTCCAATAAGTGCCCTACATGTATGGGAGTGTAACTGAGTTATCACTGGAATCCGGTTAATAAGACAACACTGTGGACTGTGTGACAAAAATAATTCTAACACATTCTGCTACTTCTGTTTATATGGGAAATAATTATATATGTAATCAAAGCTAAATTCACTAAACAGACATTTTCTTAAAGTCACTTGAATAGTGAATATTTGAAAACATGAACAGTGATTTTGTCTGTGGTTAGTTGAATATAAATGTATAGGAGTTAAGCTCCAGCCGTACTATCTGCGTGGTTCAGCTAAACACTTGAACGACCGGGATTTTCAGTTTCTCCTGCAGTCCCCCCTCCCTCTACCATAGTTAATTACCCCACTTACTGACCCATTGTTTTGCAAAATCTCCCCCACCCAGTTTACAAATACAAGATGCACCTAACTTTCCCTTCACTTCAGAGCTGTACAGATCTGAATCAGAATCAGAATCAATTTTATTGCCATCGTCAGTGAAAGTTTCACAGACTGGGAATTTTTCTTGGTGCAATGGTGCAACGTGGGACATAGACTAGTAAGGGAAATAAAGAAATGATAATGAAGACTTAAAAAAAAGGCTATAAAGGCACGTAATAAAAACAATCTAAATAAACTAAAATAAAACTCCTACATAAAAACACAATATACATGTAACAACAAACGTGGGATGGTAAATATTAATGTTAATGTCTAGCAGCAGGTGAGTGTGGGATGAACCACATAGTGCAAATGGCAGATATTGATTGGTGTCCATGAGTCTGAAACTGAGTGTGTTCATGTTCATGAGTCCAATACAAAGTTATTTAGTGTTTATGAGTCTGATGGCAGAGGGGAAGAAGCTGTCCATACGGCGGGAGGTTCTGGTCCGAATGGACCGTAGCCTCCTGCCTAAGGGGAGAGGGACAAACAGATCGTGTCCAGGATGAGAAGGGTCAGCTGCGATCCGACCTGCACTACCCCTGGTCCTGGAGACATACAGGTCCTGGAGAGATGGGAGCCTGCAGCCAATCACCTTCTCAGCGGCACGCACAATGCGCTGCAGTCTGTGCTTATCCCTGGCAGTGGCTCCAAGGTACCACACGGTGATGGAGGAGGTGAGGATGGACTCCATAATGGCCATGTAGAACTGCACCAACATCTTGGCGGGCAGCTTGATTTTCCTCAGCTGCTGCAGGAAGAACATCCTCTGCTGAGACCTTTTTGATGAGGGAGCAGATGGTCGGCTCCTACTTGATGTCCTGGGTGATGGTGGTGCCCAGGAAGCGGAAGGAGTCCACTATGGAGATGGGGTAGCCAGTGAGGACGAGGGGGGACGGTGGGGCTGTGATTTTCCTGAAGTCCACGATCATCTCCACTGTCTTCTGGGCGTTCAGCTCCAGGTTGTTGTGGCGGCTGATAGATTCTTTTTTCTGTTTTACATTAGATAAATTTTTACTGCACTATACCATGCAGGTTTGTGCCATGACTTGTTTTTGTGAGGTTTTTATTCTAACATGCCTTTTAGTTTTTTTATTTATGTAGCTGCTGCACACTTGAATTTTCCCCTGGATTAATAAAGTATATATCTGTTTACCTATCTGTTTAGTTTTAATGCCACTATTACAGTAACTGTAAAGATACAATGTAAAGAGAAGTTCCTGTGCCATTTTTCATTTTTTTATATATGTTTTTATATTTTTCATCAAAATGCACTGAAACATATCTGAACACAACATTGAATAAATGACTTGTAATTTTTTTTTTTGACAGTGATTGTGGATTACAATTTGTAATTTTGAGTGAGTTTAGAATATACACAAAGTCCTCAAGAGAGGATGAGTTCTCTCATAATAGAGTCAAGGTGTTCGGCTGTTTGGTGTACATGCTGTGGTGTGGTGTGTGCATGTAATGCCATGTGTGAGTAATAAAAGCTACAGGCTAAAATCGTGGCGATCTGCGTATTTCTGGATGTAACATTGGCGACAAAGATGGAGACTCTTTTCTCACCTTTACCACCGTTCCTCGCCCTGCCTGTTGAGCCCCCGATCCCGTGGTCCGGCTGGTATGAGTCTTTCCAGACATTTGTGGTGGCTATCGGCCTAGCGGATGCTACTGACGCCAGGCTATGACCGGTGCTCATCCACAGCCTGGGTGCCGAGGGACAGCGCATCTTCCGCACACTTGGCACCGACTTACGCTGCCTGTGTTGCACTACTGACGGGCCACTTTGCCCCTCAGAGCGTAGTGGTTTGACGCATCATCTTCTGCCAGCGCCATCAACGGCCCGGTGAGTCTGCCCGCCATTACGTGGCGGATCTCCGATGTTTGGCCAGCCTCTGCAAATTTGGGACTTTGGAGGACAAGATGATCCGTGATCAGTTGGCAAAACACACTGAAACTGTTTATGTCACCGGATGATCTGCTCTAATAGGAATCCATTGCCCTGCTAACAGCGCAGCTGCCACCTCCGGACCCTACCCTACCACACTCTAGCCTCCCTACCCGCCTAGCCTCCGGATGATCTGAAAGTGAACGTCGCCGGCCTTCAGGGCACCACCGTACCCCAAGCCTGTGGAAACTGTGGATCTGCCTCCCACCGCACTCGTGCTTTGGACTGCCCAGCCGTGGGCCAGCGGGGCCAGCGGTGCCGGCGGTGCGGTAAAATCAACCACTTCTCAAGAGTGTGCCGCTCAGCACCGACACCCATGGGCCCAAGACCCCGCGCAACCCGGCCGTTGGGCCCTACCACTATCCACTCTGTGGGCTCAGGCACAAAACCGTTTAAGTAGTGCACAGTGCACCTGGATGGGGTGCCTTTGTCATTGCTGCTGGACACTGCCGCATCTAGATCTCTGCTGAGGGAGCCTACCGTCCGGCAGCTGTTTCCTGAGCACTCGGTTACAGCGGGCGCGGCAAACCTGTATGGCTATGGACACGCTAAAATCGTCATGGTGGGGACCATTACCCTCACGGTCCGTTACGGCTCCCGAGTCCTC
The DNA here is from genome assembly GCA_037177495.1 of Rhadinocentrus ornatus. Classification (NCBI taxonomy): domain Eukaryota; kingdom Metazoa; phylum Chordata; class Actinopteri; order Atheriniformes; family Melanotaeniidae; genus Rhadinocentrus; species Rhadinocentrus ornatus. The sequence continues at coordinate 9,089,888 of JBAMHW010000004.1, forward strand.
CCCACATTCACCTTCCAAGTGTCTCGCCAGGGCACCAACCTGCTCGGGTTCGACCTGTTCTGCGCTCTGGGTTTCTCCATCACGAACAATGCAGGCTCCACCATCCTGACCGTTACCACACCTTGGCAACACCACTGGCTGTTGCTTTTTGCCGGACTGGGCTGTTTTGCTGCGTTTAACCACCAGCCTGTCATAAACCCGGCCGTCCGCCCAGTTTTTCAACCGCTGCGTCGCCTTCCCCTCGCCCTGCGGGACGAGGTGACAGCAGAACTGCACAAACTGCTGGACTCCGGCATCATAGAGCAGGTGGATGCCTCGACCTGGATATCTAACCTGGTGGTGGCGAAAAAGAAATCAGGCGGCTTGCGCCCCTGCATCGACCTCAGGTGAACAAGGCAATTATACCAGACAAATACCCGCTACCCACCATGGAGGAGCTTTCGGCCAGATTTTACGGCACCAGGGTTATCTGCAGGTTCAGCAGACAGCCGCAACCTCACCGCTTTCGTGACACACTTGGGGGTTTTTCGCTACACCCGCATGCCTTTTGGTCTAAGCTTAGCCCCCAGCTTTTTCCAGAAGATCATGGCCACCATTTTTGCGGGCATCCTGGGCGTCGTTGTGTATCTGGACAAATATTGTGGTGCACGGTGCATCGATCACCCTGCATGACAACCGCTTTTCCAGGGTACTCAATGTGCTCGCCCACAATAACTTCACACTCAACAGGGAGAAATGCGTCTTTGCAGCATCGGTCATAGAGTTTGTGGGGTTTCGGTTGACCGCGGACGGACTAAGCCCGCTCAACTGAAATGTGGACGCGATCCTGCGGCTACCGGATCCTACCGCACATTGTCTTTCCTGGGGATGATGGCCTTCTACCTGCGTTTTCTCCCGTACTATTCCGACACCACGGCGCCCCTTCGTGCACTCCTCCAACAGGATGTCCCTTGGGTGGGGACCCCTGCCTGTTCTGCCACAGTCCGCCAACTTAAATCACAGCTCACTGGTACTTGCCCATTTCGACATTCAGAGCGTCGGCGTTGGTGACCTGCAACACTTCTAACACTGCGGTCCCAGCTTCAGCATGGTACAAAATACCTGGTGGCGTTTGCGTCACGGTCACTCACCACTACTGAACAGAAGTACTCGGTCGGGGAAAGGGAAGCATTGGCGTGCGTCTGGGCATGCGAAAGGTGGCATATGTATCTGTACGGGCGCCACTTTATGCTACGTACGGACCACCAGACCCTCACAGCGCTGTTGGCCACAACTGGATCCGGTCACAGACCCCTGCGCCTTTATCGGTGGTCCCAGAGACTGCAGGGGTATAACTTTACCATGCAGTATACACCCGGCAGGGACAACGTGGTAGCAGTTTTACTTTCCCGAATAGATTATATTTGATTTTACAGATCAATAAAACCAGATGGCATTCAGCTGATTTTCTGACGGTGACGTCATATGCAGGTCTAGAGATCTGAGGCGCAGATAGTGTTCAAGATTATACTTTATTATGCATATAATTCCTTCAGTGCACTCAGTGGATCAACAAACAACTGATCTGAAAGTTAGAAACTGTCTAACTGTTTTTAACTGTTTTGCAAGTTTCGGAGCCTGGTAGTTCTAGTGTTAAATTTTTGAGCTTTGATTTCATTCAATTTCAGATAAACCCTTTTACGTACTTTTATAAGTACCATTTGGTTAAGCTACCGCATTACTTCTTGTTTTCTTTCATTTGTTTTTTCTAGGGTCATGTAAACATACTAACTGGTTCATCCAATTGGGTTTGGCGCCTGTTTAATGCTTGGATAATTCAAAGATCGGAGTTAAAGTAAAATATGTGTTTCTGACTGGTTTTGATGGTGCAGTGACATATATTATATACGTTCATGGAGGTATACTTGTTGAGCAGTGAGGCCGAGAAACACCACTAGGCAATTTTGGGTGTCAGCCTGAAACATCACATTACAGTTGAGTTTCACTCTTGCCTTGTTGCGACCAACTGGATAGCAACAGACTGGCTATTTTAAATGCGCACGAAGAAAAGAAAGAGAGAAAAGGAATTAAAAAGAGAGATGACAAGAGTCAATATTGGACTGACTTACTGACTGATGCAAGATGGATGCTAAATTAGCCTTCAATAAAAAAAAATGTCATTAAAAAATAGATTTTTTTTCAAAAATGGCCAGGAATGAGGACTGGACAAAAAAAAAAAAAAAAAATTACATAAAAGGCAGCTGTGTCCAAACTGAAAAAAATTCTGGAGAATTTTCAAGAAAACTTAGAAAGTCTGGCTTCTTTGAAGCAAATTATAAATAATTTAGAAGTGACTCAAAACTTTTGCATAGACATGTGACTGAAAATCTTTATGGCCCAACTTGTTTATCAATATAAATTAAAACAACATTTTTCCTAATCTATTTTTCCTAAAATAGATTTTTTTTCAAAAATGGTCAGGAATGAGGACTGGACAAAAAAAAAAAAAAAATTACATAAAAGGCAGCTGTGTCCAAACTGAAAAAAATTCTGGAGAATTTTCAAGAAAACTTAGAAAGTCTGGCTTCTTTGAAGCAAATTATAAATAATTTAGAAGTGACTCAAAACTTTTGCATAGACATGTGACTGAAAATCTTTATGGCCCAACTTGTTTATCAATATAAATTAAAACAACATTTTTCCTAATCTTTGACATACATTCTTACAATGTTTAAAAAAAAATATGGACACGGTCATTCCCCATTTATAGTTTGCTATGGCACCAAACAAAGAAGACGTAGCTCAGCAACTGTAACTAAGCAACCCCCAAGAAACCTGAGCTAATAGAATTTTATCAGGTACACTTCTCTTACAGAGATATCAAGAACAATAAAAATTTAATTAAAAATAGTTTATCTCTAATAAATAAACTACTACAACCTTGCAATTTTCTTTATTTTTAATGGGATCTATATTTGGATTTTCCTGTTTGTATTATGCAACAGCTGTTTCACAAATTTAAATAGTTGTACTGGATGATATGCATATAAATCACTGGATGATGTATTGTTTTAGGATGAACATCGTAATATGAAATTAAATATCATGCAGATCTTCACCCACAAAAAAATAACAGGAAAATTAAGAGGTGTCACTTTACTAAAAATATTATTGGTCTTTTTATTTTTATAAATATATTTTTAACTTGTCTCATAGATTTTTTTAAATTATTTTTTTAAATTATATTTAAGCATGTAGAGCTTGTAAGTGGCTGACATAGCTGTTGGACCACGTAATCTCTGTGTTGCACTTCACAGTGGGTTAGATGTATCAAATCTCAATAATGGGTCATGTATAATTACAAGACATTTAGAGAACAGATGCAACACTTTCAACTAATAAAAAAGCTTCATTCACGCTCATCTGCTCACACTGTAACACTGCAGCCAGGCATCACACAGCCACCACGTGTGCCCGAACACAGGGTCAAACCCATTAGTACAGCATTGTGGCTTTTCAAAACATTGGGAGTCTGTCAGCATTATAACAGAACATCAAAGCCTGAAAGTAATAAGTTTGAGATATACTACAGCTGAAACCTATAGTCCATAAATAAACAATAACAGTGTCATTGCCTTTAAAACACTTTAAGTCCACCCCATAACCCTGCATCCCCCTCATGGACCTTGTTATGACTAACAGCTTGTGACAAGCAGATTCAGTTGGAAGACCCTGTGGAAGGGGATTTATTGTTCTTTATTACAACTTGTGCACATTGTGTGGAATTACATTACAACTCCGATGATATATCATGCTGAGTTAAAGTTTAAAGTCCTGTGCACTGCTCTTGCTCTGCATCAACATCATCTCGCTTATTTGAAATTATTTATTAATTAAAGTGAGAACTGAAAGGTTAAATGTAAAAATCCCTATCAGAAGTGTAATACTGGCTAATGATTGAGTTCTGTATACCTCGGATACAGTGGGAGTGCTACCCACTGCACTCCCTCTTTATCTTAACACAGTGTTATTGTGTTTCAGTGAACAGGCTACAGCCAAACAAATTTTGAGGTCCCAGATTGTTTTGTGATACACACTCTGTACTGAGTGGTGCTGGCAAGTTGTGTTATATGGTTAGAAACTATAGAGAAAGGGTAAACAAGAAAAGGGAAATACAAAATGAGTCTTACCTTATGAAATACTTGAACACATCAAACTGCAAAGAGAAAGAAAAGGGGGCAGGAAGGGATAGGAGACAAAAGGTTAAAATTAGCCATCTTAACAGAAAAGCGAAACATTTTAAATTGAAATTATTTTAAATATTGTATATAACAGGGATGTCCCAAGTCGTTCCTCGAGGGCCACTGTCCTGCAGGTTTTGGATGTTTTCTGAATCAGATTGATGGGTCAACATGTTTGGGCAGAACTTGACGACAAGCCATTTAATTTAGTTTGATCAGGGAGACACCTAAAACTTGCAGGATTATTTTTTAGCAGCTTTCTAAGGATGTAGAAAATATCTCCATGAGGTAACACATACTGTAGGTAGAGGTAGCTTTAGAGGGAGCTTGTATAAGCTCCCTCTAAAGCATATCTGGACAGAGGCAGCATAGATTTGATAAATCTCTTCTCCCTTCCCTGAGCTGCTCCTAACTTTATCAAATCTGAGTGTGGACCTAAAAGTAGACCTGTAGTCCTGGTTTGTTCAGTATTGTTTTTCTCTTAGGTATTGTTCTTATGCCAACCCAGAAATGTCTGCACTTTTTTCTGGCATATTAATCACCCTGACAAAAAGAAAAAAACACAAGTCACCACATAAAATGTTTAAAGAATTATAGAGGATGTAAATGGTTGAAGGTTTTTTTTAAAATAAAAACAAACATTTCTACCAAAGAATGCTGAGTGAAAAACATCCTGTTCTTGCAAGACAAATAAGCTAAGGCTTTCCAGGTCCCAAAACCAATTCAAGCTATAATGCTATCAGTTCCATCCCTATGTTGCAGTCAGTACATCCATGCTTTAGTAAAGAAAATCTGAGCTGTGTCCACTTTTGTTCCCCAAACTGCAGCATCCTCAGTAAAAATGAGCGTCCTCCCAGGTCTTGTGTTTCAACTGTTGCTGAGCCAAGATGTAGCTGATTAAATCTGTGTCTACTGTGAGGTCATTGAAACAGGTCTAAGTGGCAAACTCTTTGCACTAAAGACCAGGTTTCAGCAGGACTTATGACTAGTGTAAAAGAGGCTTGAGAAACAACCTCAGATATCAACGTATATTTTAAGAGAAACTGTAGAAATACACAAGAATCAAGTGAAAAAAACATATAGCTGACCATAAGTTTTTTTTTTATTCTTTTTTTATTTTGGTGTAAAGCACTTTGGTGAACTGTGTTGTTTAAAAAGTACTATATAAATAAAGTGGGGATGGAGAAGGAGATGATTTATTCCTGTAACTCACCAAAAAAAAGAACTACTACGTATGTGAGTGTACACAGAGCAAACAACAAACTTGCAAAAGGTATGGTAACACAAGACCAATTTTCTCTTTACGCTTGCAGCTTTCATCATTCAATATATCTTCTTGGACATTCCTGTGCTTGCTATGTTTATTTCTTTTTTACTTATCACATAATGCTGCTAGACCTAATTCTGTTATGGTTACTTGGTTACCAAGGTTACTGGTGCCTGTCTAATAGATTTGGAAGATTCTAAATATACAGGTGTTCTAACTGGCTGTATAAATGGCTGGGTGCAACTCTTTTCTGTTTAGATTTCCACATTGTATCCTAATTGAAAACTTAAAAAAAGAAAAACTCACAAAAAAAGCTGTGGGATATATTGTGTTTAATTTAGGAAGGAAAGCAACCAGTGCTGCCGTAAAAATGTTAAAGGAACCTCTGATGAAGCTGGGCTGTTTCAAGTTGGATGTTTTTCCCAAAGAAAAATGACATTAACTTGAAAAACTGATTAATGAGCAAAAAAATTATGGATTCCATCATGAAATTTAAAAGCTTAAGGAGAATCTGTTACCAAACTGCACCTGCAGCCATAGCTGCAGGTGCAGTTCAAGTTCACCTTTGATGTATTACTTTGTGTTTCAGCAGGCTTGTATTTTTATTTATTTATTTTTAGATCCACTGCAGACAAGAGAAGGGAATTAATTAGATTCTTTCAATACTCTTGCTGTAGTTGAAGCTGCTTATTGAGTCAGTTCTTTATTGATTCCCTTATCAATTCTTCACCCAATTTTCTGAGGAAAAATGTACGCTACTCAACACATCTGCTCACTATCTTAAATCTCAAACTGAGTAAACTTTGAGTTTAGTGTTGTTGTCAATGAAATAGAAATAAAGGAAACAAACACTAAACTGATTTGAAAGAATGTCAACATTTAAATTCACAGGTCTGAATCATTTTAGGCCAATTACTTTCTTGAAAATCTTACTTTTTAAAGACTATGTAACCTGACCTACCTGGTTTGTGTTTTGTTTTTGTTTTTTTAACTTACTTAAGGGCCATTTATGCTCCCTTACGTACATAAATAGCAACGTCCATTTCAACGTTGTCATACGTCGTCGACATCATCCTTCCATGCATCTTTTATGTTGCCATGGTTGTTAAGTCAATTCTTCCACTAGTGGGCAGTGCTAAGTTCATAGTTCACTCATGCGAGCTAATGTCAGTTTCAGACACCGGTTGGCGGTGGTAATGCATCGCTATAAAGTTGTTTCCAACCATCCAAGACGGCCTAAACACTCGCATATAGTTTCTATATCATAGTTTCTTCTTCAAAAGCTTGCACAATTTCTACAGTTGTCCTCATCTTAATTCTTCTTCTGCTTTTTTGTTCCCATCCTGATGCTCTTCTTCTCTGGTTTGTTTCTTTGGCTGGTTGTATGTCAGCACTACCCCCGGTATTGCTCCGTCTTCAAGAAATGGATAGCAAAGTTCCCCGAAAACAGACCACATTACATGGGTAACCGATGCAAAAGAAGGATGAAACTGTCCATCCATTTGCGTGTCTGTCTGTCTGCATATCCGTCTTTTGCGTCGAGCACAAATGGGCCTTTAGTGTACAAACCTTTTAGCATCTAAGGATGTAGAAAATAAAGCCAGCAGAAATATGGCAGCCAAATCTGAAAAACGCCACCCACTAAGGGTTCATTTATGTTTAAGGTTGAATAGCTCATATAGAGCAGTTTAGCGACCAGCAAAAGGAACAAAGAAGAAGAGGCCTTGATGTATTTATTGCCTGTGCAGATCACTGCCTACTACTGGCCCACTTTTTTTTCTCTCTTTTGGAGAAAGAGCATTATTGTGATTTCTTCCACCATCACCATGTTTCCTATATGGCGACTGAAACTCATGTCAGAACTTGGCAGTGAACTATTAACTCTATGTTGCCCTCTAGTGGATGCACTGCCCAACAATCATGCCACCGTAAAGCATGGAAGTATGTTTGAAATGGACATACCCAGTGGTTACATTGTGCAAGGTCTGCCTAGGGCTGAGTACTGGTTCATAGGAAATCATGTGATCATAAACATTTCACCTTTTTAAATGATTTCTCATTTCTGACCTGATGCAGGGGCACAGACTGGAAAAAGAATGGCAGATGTAAATGAGACCTTGTGAATAGATAAGCACATTTTTAAAAAAAAGGAAAGATTTGGAGAAGTAATACACTGATTGTCAAAACTGAAGTGGTCATCTATGTAAAATATTAAGTAATTTTATAACAGCCAAAGATAGCCAAAGAGGTCCCTAAAGAGCACAGGGGGTCTATGAGGTTTTGACTATACAGAGCCTGTGTGATTGTAAAAATGAGGCAATGTCTACACAGAGATAAGTGGATGTGTGGTACTTAGGTTCTGACCTTTTGTTCACATGGAGCCAGCGTTCTGGGAGCCTGAACTCTAATTTTGTAGACCAGGTCCCAAAATGAATAAAAATCTGCTATACAACAATAGCTGAAAAAATATACCCTTGGTCAAAAACAAAATAATTCCTTAGTAGGCCACATTTTTATCCATGTACTGTGTGGTTTATTGAGGACAGTGAGCTAGTGGAGTTATTGTAGGTGAGTAGTTCATAACTATGCTAGTAACCTGGATTTTTTCTACACCATTTCATTAATGAAACATATATGAAACATAACAATGGAGATGATTAATTACAAAAAAAACAAAAACTACACAGCAAAGCCCCATTTAACCCCAGAACTTACCAATTTACATACATAAAGTAAGCATAAATTAACCTTAAAGGTGGCTGTATCTCAACAGTAAGAGCAGCCATCTTCCATTAGAAAGGCTGGTTGTTGAGCCAAGTTTAGTCCAGCTTTGATCCACACATGAGTGTTTGTGTGAACAGGTGGATGTAATTTGTAGTCTGGAAGTGCTTTCAGTGGTCACAAAGACAAGAAGAGCTCAACAATACATGAAAATTAAGTCATGGAAATTTGATTGTTTAGTTAAAAGGGTAGGTGCCTCCTAAACCTCATTTGGTGGCCCCAAGTCTCCACTCATGGGTCAGTACAACAACATCAGAAGACTAAATGTACTGTATCCATTTATGAGGGTTACTAAGATCATTATAATAGTTAGGCATGTTTTAGCAATTGGACAATTACAAACATAATTGTCTCAGACACATTTCATGTAACAATTACTAACCATTAAGCAATACTATAAGTTCAGACCTTAAAACTCTCTGCTTTTGATGGCATACTGAGATTTTAGAAAGTAATGACTGACAAACACACACAATAACAAAGCTGTTAGGGATAGCTAATTCAAAATCACTTAAGAAACAAAAGAAGACTTCAAACCAATTTGTTGCACCTCCTTTTATCATCCAAAAGCTGAAAATTAAAGTATTTCTTCCAACTTTCATTTTTTTTCAAACATTTATGATTTTTACATGTGTGGCTTAGAGTACAAAAAAAATACTCCAGGCTGTAATTAACGTAAGAGTAAAGAACATAACACTGTAGCTATGCACTTTAAAATCAATCTGACATCCTGGAGAGCATACAACACACACACACACACTAACAGACACATAGAGAGAACGATTAGATTGTTTCATTAGTGAGGAGCTGATAAATAACCCTCCCGAAAGAGACATTGACCAAGAGGCCATTGATCTACTGAGCTAGGCCAATCTCCACGGATGCATGTGTGTATATAGGTGTGAGCAGGAGTGTGTGTGTGCGTGCGTGTGGAAGGTGGCACACTGATGGAGTCTTTAAGTTGTTAGAGTAAGCACAGTAAATCTAATCCAGCAGTGTTTAATGGAGAGAGAAAGAAACAGGCTGTCGACATATTCATTAGGTCAAATTACTCTGTCCAATCACTGCCATCCCACTCACTCACCTACTGGAGCTGGAGAGCATTAGCAGTATTTATGTCTTGGCAAGCCACCACGATAGGAATATGGTTTATTGATAAATAAATAAAGAAAAAGAAAACACATTTATTCCACTTACTAAATGACAATATGCTGCATTCGTAGGCATCTAATTTCATCTGATCTCATTCAAGCCTGGCATAGTGCTGAAGCGTAAATCAATCTGGCCTAAACTAGAATCGCTAAATTATACAGTTGTATTGATGATTCAATAAAGCTTGTTGGGCTCAGGGGTTGTAATAATGACTTATGGTAATAATACAATGACACAGCCATATTTTCATAACGAGCTCATTGTAAACACTAACAATCACCGCTAAAAACAAAAGAGTGATATTTCTGGTTACATATCATCCGCCTGAGTGTGTGCTTGAATTTTTTCCATCTACATGTGGGGTACTTGTAATTAGCTTTCTTGCTTGTTCTCTTGCATTGGATTTGAAGGTAATTGGGGCTTTTGGACACTCAGGCTCAGTCTCTGTCAATATAAGCACGAGTGTGTAAGTGTTTGCTGTTTAGTCTGAATTCTGGAGGATGGCCAAAGTACTACTGTGTGCTCAGCCTGCTCTAAAGCAGCTTGTAATTCATTAGTAATGAGTCCATTTAAAGCTAAATGAATGTTTGAGTGGCCAAACGGCAATGCATGTAGTGATTGTGTCCACTTACCCGCACTGCTCTGTGATTTAGCTGTTAAACACACACTGTTTTATACGTGCTGTGTTGAAGTATGTTGTTATGTTTTCTTTATGCTTGTGTGTGTGTGTGTGTGTGTGTTTGTTCAGCAAGCATGAGAAGCTCATGTTGAGATAATGAAGTCAGTCACTTGCACCATTAATTACTGTTTTACACCTGCTTGTCTCAGCTAATTAGACATGCTGACACACAAGTACACACGTTGTTTTTTTTCACAGCATGTATATACACACATATATATAAAAAAAAACAAGTCATAACGCAAAAGTTTTTTTCTTTACTTTCTTTTTTTTTTTTTTGACGTAGATTAGTCAAAAATATATTCTCATTTTCACTTTGAGGAAGGTGAGATGGCACAGCTAAACACATCAGCTCCCTTTCTCTTCCAGTCTCACACACAAACATCTCCATGTACCTCCTTCTCCTTTTCTCACTCTGTCATTCTACTACTCTCACACTCTTCTTTCCTGCATGCATTCCCTTCCTCACACCACACACTCTCTCCCAGTCTTTAAACCCAGTCTCAGTGAGTGTGTATGACATCCAGTTTGTGTGTGTGTGTCTGCCCTCCTCACCCATTTCCCCAACAAAGGCCACAGCTGCTGCTGGTTTGCTGAATAAAAGATGACAAAGTCAGAATATCAGGAGATTACCAGCTGACAAAACAATGATTTTGTCCAATTTAAACACTGACATCAGTCGCATCCAAGCACTTTGCAAGTCAATTGTGAAATAATTATGTTTGCTGTCAAAAAAGAATCTGCTTCTTCTGCACAACACGTAACAATCTGACTTTGTCTCTCTGGCTTTTGTTCTCTCACACCCATTCTCACTGTCTGTACTCTGGCCGGCTCTATCGCTCTCTCTCTCTCACACACACAGACACACTTAGCACGAAGAACATATGGCTATTTCTCTCCTCTTTGAAGGGTTGCTTTGAAGCTATGGCACCCGTATCGATTGGTGCTCAGATGAGCTCGCTTCACCAGAGCCCTGCGATTATCTGTCGCTTTATTTCAAACAGAGCGCAAGAGAGGGAGGCTTACACACCCATCACTCACTCACATTCTCAGTAAGTTATACACTCATAAATGAAGCGCACATACATTAACACACACATACAAGCAAACGGGGATAATGAGATGAGCTTACACTCTGAATCCCAATACTTAAAGCAAGCTGCGCTTCAGAACTGACAAGTGAGCAGTGAATGTTAAGAAAGTGAGGACACAGTGAGAGAAAAAGACTATAAAGTCTGGTGATGAAACTTGAGAGAAAATATTTCCCCTTACAGCTCAATGCTGATTAAGAAAGAGCTTGCTCTTCCACAGACAAAATGAAACTCATTTAAACCAGAAAGTAAAGTTTGTGTAAAAGAAAAATTGATCTCAGAGTCCAGGCTGACAGTGATTGTCAACTGTTTTTAAATTTCCTTTTAAAAACAAGTGGAGTAACATCCTCAAAGTTGTATGTAAGCCTACTCCCCAATAGTGGTTACATCTGGGCATTGTGTTATTTCATATAATTTTTATGAACATATTTTAAATAACTTTTGCCACTGATATCATCACAGCTGTATCAAATTCCACAGTGTACTTCCTCTCTCTGGTGATGATCAGTAAATATTTGATAAGGAAACTTCCTTTAACAAATTCCTCTATTTGGAATCATAAACTGAAAAAAGTGGATGACTGAAAGTCCCTAAGTTGGCATCCACACAGATAGGAAACTGATTTTGTTTTAAAAAGGTTTTCCATAAAGAGGAAATTATGTGCATCCACACAAAACCACTGAAAATAATGTAGCATGTATGCTAAGCCTGTTAGTGGGGCTGTTTCACTGCCACAGAAACACACCAAAAACAGAAAATAAGATACAGAGAATAAATGCGTACAATGTAAACAAATAGCTGAAAAGAAGAAATGAAGAAGAGAATCAAGCAAAAAAAGAGACATTTGTGTGGATTATAGATTTTGTAAAAGCCATATTGTCCTCAGAAGCTTCTGCAACAGGAACACAAGACTGTAATCTACCACCGTTGTAGCGTGGGGTTTGTGCACGTGGATAAAGGAAGAGGTGGGGTTATGGCATCATCAGTTCAGCAAAGATGCATGTGTGTTGCCACATCCAAAGAAAACAGTGGTATTTTCATATTTATTAACTTTGGTGCTTGATTTAAAAAAAAAAAGAAGAATTTTTTCAGACTCCCAAAATGCTAGATCCATGTGAATGAAATAACCAAACATTAAAAAACTTTAGCACATACACCTAAATTTATTTCCGTGTGGACGTAGTCTTTATCTTTAGCACATTTAAAATAAATAGCTAAAAAAGATATCTGACAGTGTAGTGTAAGAAGAGGCAAAAAAAAACAACAAACAAAACCTAACAGCTTCTACCTATGACAAAGCACCTCAAATAAATTTTTCCAAAAGATATCCTTTACCTGTCTAGCTAGGTGTTACTAGGGTTGGGCTTCGAGTAACGAAGTATCGCCTAGCACTGCACTCTAGTCCAAATCCAGTAAGTAAAACAACAAAATACAATGTCAACATTGAGGCAGCTAACAAGTTACACTCGACTTAAAATGGTGGGTCAACTCAAATGCAAATACCCAGTTAACGTTAGCCCATAGACAAATGACCTGAGATTGCTAACATTAGCCAGGCAGTTGACAAGACTCAGTGATGTGCTACGACTACTCCGTTTACCATAACGGCCAAGGGAAAGATGCCACAGAAAACCACAAAAAACTGCATCCCTTTTCAAATGTGAAATTATAACATTTAGGTAAGTAAAGCAATAATGATAGAGCTAAGCTAATTAATACTGAGCTAAATTTAAAGTAACAGCGACATTATATGTTTGTTGTCTAGGTTTGCAGGGAAATGGTGGAAAACATAAACACCACGTACACACCACCTTCCAGGGACTATTTATCAAAAAAATTCTTCTCAACTTAAAACAAGGTCGGGAAGTCCAATGTAATTACAGAGCTCACTGATGTCTGCTCTGTTGCACTCACATGTGATGGCTGGTGTAGCATCATGCAGGACCATTACTTCGCCATCGGACCACACTATATAGTGAAGAGCAAAATGCAACAAAAAGCGCTAACAAAAAAGCTGTGTACAAAGCACAGACCGGTTGTGCTGTGGCAGAGAAAATCAGTGATGCTCTGTCAGAGTTTGGGATTTCTGATAAAAATGTAGTAATCATTGAATTTATACTGTACCGGCTTCTAATCTAGACTGGGATGTACAAGTTGTTCCTTATTGTTTGTTTGATATTCTGCACCAGTTTAGCCCATCAGTGGGAGCTCAGTAACATGTTTAAGTACTTGCAGCATCAGATACTCAGGATATGTCTAAATGTGCTTGCGGATTCGGGGCTCGCTGGTCCACCAGGGATGTCTCCCGCAGAGCATGGTAGGAGGGTTAAGTGTGATGTGGGTGTGTCAAAGGCAGTGTTTGTGGGTAGTTGTGCGCCCTGAATGGCCGGTGCCTGGCGGGGTTGGCGGCTGTGAAACTTGGCCCGCCAGGGCTTGTACCCCATGACCGCAGGGGGCTCTGGCTGGGGCTCTCCTTTGCCACCCTCTGGGTGGGTCCGGGGTCGTCTTCGTGATGGGGTGGCTTGGGTTCGTGCTCTGGGATTGCTGCCGATGACCGCTCCTTATCACTGATCACTCCTCATTTCTCATACTCTGCATGCTGACACAGTCACTGAGTTGTCCAGTGGGTGTATAAACTAAGAGATAATTTTTGTTTTTTTTCTGAGTGAGTGAGTATCTGGTACTTTGGTTGTTGTGATACATTTGTGATATGTTTCTTAATTTGGTTATTATTTAAGAACTCTTGATTACTGTCAGTTGTTCTCTTGTAAAAGCTGTAGGAAATTCTCTGGTGTGTTTCTGTACAAGTGTAGCAGTTGGTTGTCTGGTGATAGTTTGGATTGAAGGCTCTTTGCCTTTTATCTGTTGTGTTTTTGTCTCTTCTTTCTTCTTTCTTATTTGCCTCTTTTTCCTCCTTTTTCTGTCAGCTCCTCCAGCAAGATTACATAGATTCCATAATTCAAAGTAAATACATAACAGTAAATAAATAAATAAATTAATCAGAATATCAAGAAGAGTCTTATACCCATAAACCTCCCCTTGGCGAAGCAAATTTGTTCGGCACAACGCAGCAAATAGACCATTATTCTGTTTGCTACAATGCTGGACAAAATAAAAAAATTTTTTTTTGCTTAGCTTGCTAATAGAATAGTTTGGATATCAGCAATAGCTAGGTATAGATATTATAGATTTTGCAGAATATGACGGATTATTGTTTTTAAAGTTACATTATCTATAACCTTACATAATACATAAATAATAAGAATAACATTCACAATTTTTTTACATAGTGTAGCAAAGAAATAGCTAGTTTTTGCCTTACAACTATAGTGATGAATTGTGGCTCAGTTCTTTCCTACAAAAATTAAAGTCCCCTTTAACTTAGTGTTTCTGCTCGTGGTTGGGAAACTTATTTGAATTGTCTATGTAACCTGTGCAGTCCACTACTCACACAGTCAACCTCTGGGCATTCACAACAGAGCCCCTGCAAGTACACTCTTTTGCAGAGCAGTGGACTTTAAATTCCTAAGTAATTCCGATCATCAAATAACTGCTGTTTCTGTTGGTGATCGCTTCAATATCAGGCACTGAGAGGATACATCAACATCCTTTGGAAGTATAATATTTAGGATTATTTTGGGAGAACTTTTTTCTCCTAGTTCCTTGATTTCAGTTTCTTTGTCAAGTTTTCAAAGTCAAGGTTAGTGTCAAAATATAACACTTTCCTAAAACGTGCTTACCTGCAGTGTTGAAAATTAACTCTAAAAGCATTCCTTTCATAATGATTAGTCCTTGCAAGGAGCCTTGACACAACAGTATGTAAAGCTGTTACAGCAAGAACAGACTGAAGCGGTGACAGTCGTAGAAAAGCAACGAGTCTATTCTTTAATGTTGCATCACATTGGTTAAATTGCTGGCGACTATCTCATTAAAACTGACGTGTGTAAACTCACAGGGCATTATTAAGGTCAGCAGAAATCATGGCTCTGGAAACCACAAAAGTCATTCATTTATTTATTATTTAATGTTATCCCATTAGATATCCAAGTAAAAAGCTATATTTATATGACTAAAAATATTGACTGATGAATTTGAATCAGTTCATTGTTGAGTCTAAGTACACATTTGTGCCAAATTTGAAAAATTCCCATAATGACACTCCTGATACAAGGACACATGGACAGACGGAAATATGTACAGAGGGATGAACAGACAACCTGCCACTGCTGTCACTGGCACAAAGATGAAAACTGTCAGAAACATTCATAAATGGAGATATTTCTGACATTCACTCTGAATTTATGTATTCAAATGGTTGATATATTTAAACTGATTTATTAATGCTAACATTTTGGTCAAAGTGAGATGACGCTTAATCCCTTAACGTCTGAATTTATTTACATTTATATAAAAACAAAATAAATACAGGAAAAAAAGAAAGAAAAAGACAGGAACAAGGAAGTACATTAAAATATTAAATAAATCAACAACATAAACCAAAACTATATAAAAATAAATTATATAAAATTTAATTAATAAATTAATTAAAGTGTGAATTAGGAAAATAAATTAATAAAATAATTTCATATAAAGAAAAAAAATAAACAAAGGTCAGAAATGGTTTCTTACTAATTTGTGACAAAAGACATCAGGGGGTTAAGAGTGTGTCCATTATTTAATGCAATATCTTATTCACTGTACATAAGTTAATGGCTCCACACATACTAACAACACATAAACCAAAACACATAAAATATGCTTATGATATTACACTGTGGTATAGGCTGGGTTGTTAAAATGATTTTTAATTTTATTTTAAGGGAAATTAATCAACATACTCAAATAGAAAAGTATTTAAATAGTAAAGAAGACAGAACATAGGTTGGCCCTTGAAAATAAGTCAAAATTGTATGTAGAAAAAGCTCCCACGAATATTAAATACTTAATAACATAACAGGAAAATGTTTCATGAGTAAGAGGAAAAAAAACAAAAACAACCCAAGACTCCAATAAAAAAGACCGGTCAACTTGGTGTGTTTTTGCAGACTATAGCACTGATCACCCAAGGAAAGAATTTTTGCTCCATGCCTATTGGACTACAACAGACAGTGAGCCAGGGTGACATGAAATGTTAATGATCTGCCCAGA
This sequence comes from Rhadinocentrus ornatus, assembly GCA_037177495.1. Lineage (NCBI taxonomy): Eukaryota > Metazoa > Chordata > Actinopteri > Atheriniformes > Melanotaeniidae > Rhadinocentrus > Rhadinocentrus ornatus. The sequence goes on from JBAMHW010000004.1 coordinate 9,106,226, forward strand.
GCAGCAAAACCTCATAAAAGACTTGATTTAGAAATTACAGTGGCTTTCAGGAACTCCGAGCAGTCGCATTACAGAAGCTTGAAAACACACACACACATATATATATACAGCTTTACATACTTGTGACATACCCTTATGTTCTGATTAAACCCTGGGGCTATGCCACAAAATTGTTGTTGAGAATAAACATTTCTGAGAATGTACAGGAAACAAAGACAAACATGCAAAACCTGCACCCAGGTGAATAAACACACAGGCATATTGTACAAAAACACAGTGGCCTCCATAATCCTTAAATGGAAGAAGTTTGGGACGAACAGAACTCTTCCTAGACCTGGCCGTCCAGCCAAACTGAGCAATCATGGGAGAAAAGCCTTGGTGAGAGAGGTAAAAAAAAAAACTCAAAGATCACTGTGGCTAAACGTCAGAGATGCAGTAGAAAGATGGGAGAAAATTCCACAAAGTCAACTATCACTACAGCCCTCCACCAGTCGGGACTTTAAGGCAGAGTGGCCCGACGGAAGCCTCTCTTCAGTGCAAGACATATGAAAGCCTGCATAGAGTTTGCCAAAAAACACATGGTCTCCCAGACTATGAGAAATTAAATTTTCTCTGGACTGATGAGACCAAGATTTAACTTTTTGGTGTTAATTCTAAGCAGTATGTGTAGAGAAAACCAGACACTGCTCATCACCTGCCCATTACAATCCCAACAGTGAAACATGGTGGTGGCAGCATCATGCTGTGGGGGAGTTTTTCAGCTGCAGGGACAGGACGACTGGTTGCAATTGATGGAAAGATGAATGCAGCCAAGTACAGAGATATCGTGGAAGAAAGGAGTGCTCAGGACCACAGACTGGGCCGAAGGTTTACCTTCCAAGAAGACAATGACCCTAAGCAGACAGCTAAGATAACATAGGAGTGGCTTCGAAACAACTCTGTGACCATCCTTGACTGGCCCAGCCAGAGCCCTGACCAAAACCCAATTAAGCATCTCTGGAGAGACCTGAAAATGGCTGTCCACCAATGTTCACCATCCAGCCTGATGGGACTTGAGAGGATCCTCAAGGAAGAATGGCAGAGGATCCCCAAATCTGCCATGTTTTCTGCTCTGCCCTGCCTGGGCTCATCAGTAGATTTAGTTCACCTGGGTTTTTCTAAGTTACTCTGCCTCTGCCATGGATCCTGCTCTGACAGGCTAATCAGTCCAATTCAGTCCACCTGGGTTTCCCATATTGCTACTCGGTTTCTCTGTTGTCACTATACTACTTAATCACTCTTCAGTCTCTACATCTCTGCCAGATTATCAGCAACAGCACCTCGCCTTGTTGAAATCCAGCATTCAGTTATTGTCTCCAAACTGCCTACCTGTCTTCCTTGGATTATCCTTCTTGCCTTTCCCTCATCGGATTCCTCATGCCTGTTTTTTTGGATTTCTGGATTTTGACCCCACTTTGCTTCTGTTCCCCGAGCCTCACCAATGGTCTTGGATAAGTATCCGGTCTGCCATAGTGTTCTGACTATTGCCTGCCTTCTGACCTTGCCTCCGGATTTTGGACTTTTTCAGCTCCTTTCCTTTCCCCTCCAGGACTAGACAGCTTCGTTTGAGTCTCACTGGACTCTTGCCTCTTTGTTCAATAAATCTGTTTTCTTTATATTCCTGCTCCTGTGTGTGTGTGTGTGGGTGGTTGAATTTCCAGGTCCTCACAGTCACCCATTACAAAATCCAGGTGTGGAAAAACTTCTTGCATCATTCCCAAGAAGACTCATGGCTGTACTAGCTCAAAAAGGTGGTTCTACTCTATACTGAGAAGGGTCTAAATACTTATGACCATGTGATATTTCAGGATTTCTTTGTTAATAAATGTGAAAAAATGTCTAAATTTCTGTTTTTTTCTGTCGAGGTGGGGTGCTGAGTGTACACTGAGAAATAAAATAAACTATTTTGATTTTAGCAAATGGCTGCAATAAAACCAAGAGTGAAAAATTTAAAGGGGTCTGAATACTTTCCATACCCACTGTATGGTATTTAAGGACAGCCCATCCTAAGCATTTTGTTGTAGAAGCAGTCCCAAAAACACAAAACTTACAAATGGTTTATCAAATACCTCAACAGAAGAAGCAAAAGAACTAACACATGTAAAATTTGGATTATAAAAGTACATACATTTAAAACCTGATAAAGACGTTTTGAGATGAGAATATCAGAACAAGATACACATCTAGGTACTAATGAGTTACAGAAACACCCTTGTTTGAGCTCATTGTTTCCCTCAGTGACAAGATTATTTCACAGAAAGACAAATCTAATAAATTATTTCAGAGAAACTAAAAACAATAAAAAAGGAGTTTTTCTGTTACAAATGAGGTATATCCGTTTTTCAATGTTGGATTACCATAAAACTTAGATGTTAAAAAAGGGACAGATTATGGGTCTCCAATCACCACAGCAGCTCTGAGAGTTGTAAGACCTTTGGGAGATAAGATTCAAAAGGATGGGAGCATAAACAAAGCACTCCAGATAGAGAGTTCTAAGAAGTATGGGGGCGTACTAGCCTAGTGGTTACAGAGGTAGGCTTGGTCCTGGAGGAAATTGAGTCTAGTCTAGTCTTTGCCTTTACCCCTACCCAATCATGGGCATAGAACTCTGTAGGGACAGTATGGACGTGTCCCTACCAGTATCCACCACCTCCAGAGTTGTTCCAATCATTTTCCTATGCTGAAAACAGTTAAGAGATCTGACCACTCCGTCCCGCTTTTTAACCCAGTTCAACTGGTATTACTGGCTCTGCTCTTTTGTTTCTTGGTATCGTGATCGGCTGTCCACGCTGTCACCAAGTTGACAGAGCTAGCACTTCTGGCCAGTGCTTCTGACTAGCGCTAGCTCGTAGCAGAGAGCAGTGCTATTGGCGGTTGTGTGTTCAGTCAAAGCTTCAGGAGCAAAGAAAGGAAAGGAGGACATCAGAAGTTATTTGAAAGTGAGTCACGATAAAAATTTAAGTCACAAAGAAATTATTTTTTCCATCTGTTATTTATTATACTAATAATAACAGTCTTAGTAAAAAAAAATTATTATCATGCATAAATGTGTTGTCCAATTTTGTCAGGTGACTGAATAAAAGCTGCCAGGTATTTCATAACATCTTAGTACTCAGAGTTGTTACTTGGCTCACATTAATAAAATTTAATCCGTCATAATATGGCATACTGAAGTAATGTGTGTCTTTTTTAGAACGGATGGCTGTGGTCGATCACAGATGTACAGGGTGAAATCCAGGGACACATAATTTTTTAACAAACTGCAATGTGGTAAAATCTGGAATAATGCAATCACACTAGAATCTTGACCGTCGATGTGTCCAGACACCAGGCAGCCTCCAAATCCTCCACACAGCCTCTAACACCATCTAATAATGGAAAACGTACATAAATGTCATGACATTTGTGCCATGTAATCGATGTAAGTGTAGTCAGCGCTAAGTTGGGCTACATGTTGTAGCTAATGGCTAAAAACATCGGAACATATCTGAATAATTACGTCTCTTCTTAAATGTTCACACATTCACAGACAGCCATGAACAGATAGCTTTTCCATCTGTGGGAGTTCAGGCAAGTTTGGAAGAACAAGAGCAGGGTAAAGTAAACTCCATGGTAATCTTTGCCTTAGTGCTGGCGCTTGCTATGTTTTGTCCCCCCTTCCGTCCTTACCCTCAAGGCGGCACATGCAGTTGCGTTTTAGATGACGTAATGATGCTGGACCGACTTGCCCTAGTCTGGTGGAAAACCGAACAGCACCAGCTAAGCCCTGACTCTAGTACCAACACAGACACTGAACCAGTAAGTCTTTAGTTGAAATGCCCTATAAGTGATTATTGACTGCTGGAACATCTTCCAGACTCCTCCTTCCATCACCCAGATTGGCCAATGACTGCTCAGTTCCGGGATCGGCTGCCCAATCAGGCAGTGTGAGCAACTACGAGAAGGATGATCACCCTACATTCGAGGCGGCTGTGGACAGAGGGACACAGTTTTGCCTGTTTGGGAGCTTTTTACTTATGTGTGCATTTAATAGAGTACCCTGAGTGGATTTTGTAATCTGGTGTTAAGTATTAAGTTTATTTGATTATCTGACAAAGACCTTACATCCCTGCCTGAGGTGATCGCTTTGAGCTGTTTGCTTGTTTCTGAGTTTTTTTGTTTGGTTTAGCTAGTATCCGCCACTGTGGGCGTTGACCCGTTTTTGGGACACTTATAGTTATCTTTTTCGATTTTATTGATTGATTGTGATTTGTGTTTACGTGAGCTTTTCTTTGTCGGAATTGTTTAGGACCTTTTGTTTGGGGATATTGGAAATTAGGACCCCATTTTTTATTTTGTACTTATTCACTTTTGATTATTGTAAATTAATTGTATAATTACTTATATTCCCCGTGTTCCGACTCATATGTTATTTTCCTGTTTCCCCTAGTCAAAAGGGGATGCAACAGAGCCCCATGCAATCCAAAGGGATTTCTGAATGCTGTGAACCCTCTGGACCTAAAGATGAGAAAAGTCACGTTTACAATGCAAGAACATTTAGTATAATGAAACTGAGTTCAAGGACCAAACCATTCCCACAGGACTGTGGTAACAAAGACACACTAGGCATTAGCATTACACTAGCATTAGCACAGTAGTAGCTAAACTATCTATTGCTTAGTTACAATAAACACAAGACAGCCCATATATTCCCATGGCAACAGATCCCATTGATCTCACTGTACCAATGGCAACAGTGGCCATCTTGGGACCCTACCATTCCTTTGGCATCAGTGGCCATTTTGTGGCCTCTGTAATTGCTGATTAGGAAGGTCACTGCTCAGATTTATAGCCTTCATTGTCTGCTCTGTATGCGTCTTATTTGTCCCAGATTTGAACCCTTGAACTGTTGAGCTTTGGTTTTTCTTTTTTCTTTTGTGATTTCCATGTGGTGCAACAGAATTTCTTTTTATGAATAGTTTTATTGAACATGAAATATCCGTTGAAAAAGTCATTGGACATTAATAATAACTGAATTAGCTCTTAAAACTCCCCATCGTCTTCAACTATATTTTTACTGTGTGATATTTATGATATTTATAGTTTTGATGAAGAACAAGAGTTAAACCTGGTGCAGGAACCACAGAGAAAAAAAACTTACATTTGCCATCAAGTACTATGTTTTTTATGCATCAGTCTAAATATGATTTTTTTTAAAAAACCTCTTTACAGAAGAGCAATAAAACTGTAAATATATTTAGTATTTTTTATTGATTTGTTTTGGTCATCCTGCCATCCAGCTGGATCCAGCCATGGCAGAAATCATTATCACTATTTTCTATTTTGAACTGATGGTGAAATGCCTGTCAGAATTTTGATGAAAATTACATGTGAATTAATGGTCCAGGTT
>JBAMHW010000004.1:9138654-9153869 GCA_037177495.1 Rhadinocentrus ornatus
AGATAAGATAAGATAAGATAAGATAAGATAAGATAAGATAAGATAAGATAAGATAAGATAAGATAAGATAAGATGAGGTGAGGTGAGGTGAGGTGAGGTGAGGTAAGGTAGGGTAAGGTAAGGTAAGGTAAGATAAGATAAGATAAGATAAGATAAGATAAGATAAGATATACTTTATTTATCCCCAACGGGGGAAATTCAGGGTGACAGGATGCTGTTGCTGAGGTAAGGTGAAATCTGCGTTGTGAAGGTGGTGTTTAGAGGTTCTCGGTTGCTCTCCAGGATTCCTCTGACCCTGGTCATGGCTACTGGCTCTATAGAGCCAGCTGTCTGGATAAGCCTGTTCAGCCTCTGTGGCCTATCTTCTTTTAGTGCTCATCCCCCTCAGCACATCACAGCATAGAACAGTATACTGGCAACGACATGACTGATAAAACATAAACAGGAGCTTAAAGCAGATTTTAAATGAAGCCAGCCTCCTCTGGAAGTACATCTTGCTCTGCTCTGCTCCTTTTTTGTAAATGGCCTCAATGTGGCAGGCCAGTCCAGCTTGTCCAGTTGCAGGCCCAAGTAGGTATCTGTAGGATTCCACCACCTCAATGTCCTTCCCCTGGATGGCCACTGCTCTTCACCACCCCTGCTGTATGTTTTTCATCAGGGAAATTCTCAGTCTACATTACAAACAGAAATGAAAAAACCAAAACTATATCAACATTAAACAACAAACACATTTAAGCCTGGTACAGACAGAAAGATTACTGGGCTGTTTTTGTCCCGATTTTGCCTCTTCCCGACCACGGACAGCAAACGCCCGATTATCATGAGTCCTAAACGATTTTACCGTAGAATTATCATTTGGTCTGAGGTGTGTTACGAGCAGATTTGTCCTGATAGTTAGCTCCGAAACGAGTCGTAGCCAACAATCGGAAATATTGAACATGTTCAATATTTACAACCCGATATCTTCATATGTGTGAGGAAAGCCGAGGACTCACAAATTTTGACAGTGTGGATGAGGACGTGGAATGGAATGTAGCCAATCAGAGAGTAAGCCGGCTGGGGAACAAGGAAGTATATAAAGTCCGTGTTCACGCTGTCTCCAGTCTGTTATTTTTTTTAGTTTTTTTTAGTCCGAAGACCACCATAATTCCCTAGTCCTACATTTCCCCTTTCATGCTGGGTGTTGGGTTTTCCTGTTGTTGCTATGTTTCTTTTTCTTTGTTTTTTGCCGGTTGTTGCTATGGTTCTTCTTCTACATTTTTGTTGGATCACGATTGGTCAAGTGAGATGTCTGAGAGCACACCACACACAGTATGATGAAAACTGTTTAATGCTTGATTTTTTATCTTCACGTGTAAGGTCTCGAACCGATAAAAAAAATCCTTATGTGTGTACCAGGCTTTGCATGACTATTTATTACACACAAATATTTCCTTACCCAAAAAGTGGTAAAAAGTCTTTAACCTTAATATATATATATATTAAAAAAAAAGAAAAGATTTTTGCCAACAAAAACACAAAAAAGCTTCACACTGTACCTTTAAAAAGCTCCTCATATGAAAACTCAGAGTTAAGTTTCAGAACTATGGTAAAAAGTACAAAAGTATTAACTTGAGCAAGATCTCATTTTCAAACTAATCTTTCTTTTTTTTGTGAGCGAACCGTGCAAATCACCGCCATATTTTATTAGACTACTCTCTGTCAGACTTCTGTGTTATACTTCCTCATTAAGAATTCTTCCAGTAGAGAAAGCTGTCCCATCTTGTGAATATTTTTATTTTATTAACTGCAAACCTGACTGCTTAGTGACATCTGCTACTCACAAGGTAGGAGCGGCAGTTAAGAGGAGAGAATCAGAAAAAAAAGAGAAAGAGGAAAGATGGCATGGAGATCAGATGAGATGGATGCAGTGAGTAGAAAAAAGAATGAGATCCTTGACTGCCTCTACCTTTCCGGAGAAAGGAGACAGTGGGGAGGAGGAGGAGGAGAATCATTCCAAGTGCTGAATCTTTTCTTTTCAAATCTCATTCCTGAGTCACCACTTCATCTGTCCACCTACCCCCAGTTATCTTTTCCTGTATGTGTGTGTGTGTATGAGTCTACCTCTCATTCACCCTTCCTTGCTTGCTTTCTCAAGCTCCTTCTCTCTCACACGAGGAGCATCTCTTGTTTGTCCATGCACCCAAATTTCTGCCACATCCTGCTCTCTATTTACAGAGCATGTGGGATGAAATGTGTGCATTATGTGTGTGTGTGCCAGCTTTGTACTTGTGTTACTTTGTGTATCCTTGTGTATGTGGGTTCATTTGGGTGCTTTTGAGATATGTGTATTGAAGTATTGATCTGTACTTCCACAATGTGTGGTTTCAGCCTTCTAATTTTGTGCTTTTGTAAAATCTGATGTAAAGTGCATGAGACTGTTAACAAAGAAATACAACAGTGATAAAAGAGGCATGTGCCAACATACTGGCTGCTCAATCAGAAAATTAATCCACTGGATTATTTTAATTTCTCCATGAAAGGGCACATGAAGCAAGTATTATAGAAGGGCAGAAGTGCATGTTATAAAACCTTTATTCTCTGGATTTAAAGTTTCAGGCCCTTTCTTTTGCTTTTGAAAGCTGTGTAGGCTTCAGAGCATTTTAGTTAAGACACCCCGGGATTCAACTCTTCAGCAGATTTAGATCTAAACCTGGATTTTTAGGTGATGCATCTTATTGCTATGCACCCTCAGTTGTATCTGTATCCATCTGCCAATCTTAATTCTCCTTCATGAATCATCCATTGTAACTTAGTTTGCCAGAGGACATGGGAGCAAAATAAACAACTAAAAGCTATCAGTGTTGACAAAGTTACAGTAGATACTATAGGGAGAAGCAACTGAGAACAGTGATAATAGCATTAATACAGCACTAACACTCAACAAACAAACAAACAAAATGGATTTGTTGACATGCATCCCTGGCCTGTTTCATACTTTCTAAGGACATCATTTTCAGGTATATAGTTAATCTGCTATAGACAGTTTTTAGACCTGCTACTTATCCTGTCCTCCACTTGTCCAGCTTTTTAAAAGTTTTCAAGACACACTACATATTATGCTGAGATATGCTAAATGGACAGGACTGAATGAAAAAGCAGCCAATTTCCAAGAAAAGTACTTTCAAGAAACCCGGAGAACCTTTACTTGAGACTAATTTACTATATTATGATTTCCCTTAGGGGATTAATAAAGTATTTTTCATTTGATTTTATTTAAAATATCACAGAAGAGGTTGCCCCTTGGGAACCAAATATAAGAAAAGGAAGGCTCAAGACGTTGCAGAATGCTGTATATGAAATCTCACAAATTCCAATGTGGGCAATCACGTTTTCCTGCCTCTGGTCCTCTACCAGAGCCACAATGCTCTATGCAGTACTTTAACGGTTTCTTCAATAGCACTACTGTACAGAGAACTACAGAGATGATTGTAGATTTTACTAGAGACACTTTCCAAATTTGGAGATCACAGCATTAACTTCTTAGCTTCCACTGCTTCTTCTTCGTGCTCTTGCTTAGGGTTTTTACATCAGTTACCGTCTTCTTCTGTAGTTTGTAAACCTGCACAGCATCCAGTTAGTGAGCAGTTGCCAACCACAGGAGGTGCCACAGACTTCCAATCTTGACCTGGAAGTCCATGACAGGTTGGCACCTTTGAAACAGACAATCCCTGTCACCCAGAGGAAGTCCATAGAACTGTTTGGATTACTTTTAATTAACCTGAAGCATCTAAAACATTTGAGTCACAAAAGATAAGAAGCAAATCCAACTTGGGTGGTAACATACCAAAATAAAGTTGGTCTTAGTTCAGGCTTACCTAGGCATGAATACAATTTGAATGAGGTCCATCATTTGTATAAAACAGTTCCACACCATGAAGATTTGTTGGGTATACAAGCAAATTAATATATAAATAAATAATAGATAAGGTGGATGTTTTGGATTACTTGAACTATTATGTTGACTTGTGCATTTTATATATGCAGAACATCAAACATTTATTTTTTGCCAGCTCCATGTTAACCAGTCCTTAATAGATTGTTCTTCTTTTAATTTTCCTTAAAATACCATTTAATAAGACTCCCTGGAAGCTATTTAAAACAGTATAGGCTCCTTATCCCTGCGTTTTAATTATCCATCCCCCTGGGCCGTCATCATTAAGGCAAGCCAGACACTGGGACATATTTGGCATTATATTTTTAATGCAACAATAACTGGCTCTGCAAAGAACCACCACAGAATATTCACAGTGTGTGTCTTGGCTCAGCTCCATAAACTGTGACACATTATTATACTTTATTCCCCCCCTCTTCCTTCAGACCCTCCATCTCATCTCAATGAACCCCTTCCTTTTTCTCCACAGATGCTTTTTTTTTGTCCCTTCAGGAGTCAAAAAGGAAAAACACAGCATTGTCCTAGGTGTTCTGTCGATTTGCTTACAGGGTTGCTATAGCTGTGTATGTGCGCTGTGCAACTACTGTAGGGCTGACGGTGCATTGTATGTGTGCCAGTTGTTTATGTGCCTTTCTGTGTGCAGCAGGAAATTCAAAAAACTAGGCCATATCGACCACCCAGGGGTTTGAAAGCTCAGGGGGTACCAAAGCAACATGGTTTAAATAATTTAAAAAAATGTCTCAATGCCATAAAAGGAGGTGAAAAAGATAACGTGCATTTTCTCACGCATACAAGTCAAGTATACATGCATGCAAACATAGACAGGCAGACCTCTCATTTCATCAATACTGGGATTATGTTATGTTCAAAGTGCAAGATCAAACATTAAATCACACACATATCTGAATCTACCTTATGCTGCTTGATAAACATGCATATTTCATTTAATGTGCAATTTTTAAAATCTTTGGCCCTGTTGATAGTACCTAAGAAATGGGCTGCAGGACGTGTCAGCGTTGAGCCAGCCTGAATCCAATTGATTTGAAAGGGATCAGCTGTGTTCTTTAACTTAACCTTTGACCTCATCAGAGGTTCAGTGCATTTTAGTTAAATGATTTAACTGTATTTTTAAAAGTTTTGAAACTGAAGCAATATCTGAGCCAATGCAAAACAAAGCATTGCGTGATGACGGTAGGCAATGTGCTAATCAACTTCAATAAAGGGATCCTTTCACAGCTCTGTCATGGTGGATACATGAATCATTATGTTCAGTTACAGTATGAAGATCAGTCAGACTAGGCAGGTTGGAAGCAGAGCACAACTACTGCAAGTCCTTAACCCATGCTTTAATAATTTAGTGAGTGTTTTAGGAATGTAGTTGCTCTCACTTTGAATTACGATTTGGTTAGGTTAATGCAGTGGTTCCCAAACTTTCTCTGCATGGCCCACTTTTCACTGACAAAAATAATGTCAAGCCCCCCTCCCATTCTTCTATCACATGCACTCCAATGCCTCCAAATAAACGCATATGGCGTTACATCTCTGCCAAATACCCTGAGAAGCGTATTTATCAATTCAAAAACTCTGTTCAGTGGGCGTATTTGTCAGTTGGGGGCGGGAACTCTTCTGAATGATCTGATTGGCAGGATTTTCGGCTCAAATCTGGTGACAGCTTGGCTTTATATTATTTAATTTTTTTAAGAGCTTGGTGCAGCTTTATGGCCCCAAGGTACAGAAACATTCACAAACACGACAGTTTAAACTAAAAATAAACAAAAATCTTATGGGACCATCAGGAAGGTTTTAAATAACAGTTTAGGAAATAAAAATAATACAGAGGTAAAGTTAATATGTTTACATCAGGACAGGGAGTCGGCGTTAAAGCAGAAGAAGAAGAGCGGGGGTTCGTGCTTTACGTTCGCTGTGCTGCGTTCAGGGCCCCGCGACTAATTAAAAACTCCCGCGATCAGAGCATTGCGCTCTCTCGATTAAGAAATCCGCTGTTGAATTGATAAATACGCTCCTCAAGGTATTTGGCGGAGATGTAACGCCATAAACGTATGAAGAAATGTGCCATGGATCAGTCTTTTATCTATTGGTGGCTACTAGTTAAAACCATGGCAGTGGCGGAGAGAATAATCAATTCCTTTACTACAGTGTGAGGCATTTTAAACCAGGAAACTGCAAACTACTTCCCGTGAGTTGAGCATTTGATGAGACTGATGCTGCTTTATTAAAACAACTCTGCTATTTGTGACAGTTAACCCATTTATTTCAAAAGTAATCAGCAGGCTTTGTGTTCAGGATGAGAGGTTCCCTCTATTATTAACTAGGCTTTATACTGATAGATGCTGGTATTTTGAGACATACAACTCACTGGTCTCTCCACACACCATTGACCATTACCATTACTTGACCATTACCTGGTCAAAGCCCAGGGCAAGATATGCTTCATCATATTTTCTTGACTTTATTTTGGTAGTTAAAATGTCTGTTGTTAATTAATCATCATTTGCCCATTGGTACGTTCACTAACTTGTCCATATTTTGCTAGCAGTTAAAAAATAATAATTTTTATTTAGTCTAGCTACGCCCTGCCCTGGCATAACTCTGGGTTCCACCTAGGGAACCTTCCCCCCCATTTTTGGGAATTGCTGCGTTAATGCAAGAAGGCCTTTTGGTTGGGTTTAGCAAAGAAATCCTGGTTTGGCCAGCCAGAATTTATAATCGAAACAATAGGACTCAGTTAAGGCATTTGTGCGTTTTACATGCAATGTAATCAGAAGCAGAGTAACACCAGGGTGGCACCATGCTTATGAGACAATGGCAAAGACAATTATGCACCAACTGAAATCTGTGATTTGCTTAGAATAAGTAAATGAAAGAAATATGAGGCATTAAATTCACCATTTGGTTTAGTGAAAAACATAATTTGTGTTTCAACTACATTTATTTGTTTTTAATGTACCATTTTTACCAACTATACGTCATAACTCCCATACATTTAGCTACTCACGCAGATGAATGCACTGGGGCAATGCTGATTTCAGTATCTTGCCTTGAGGCACTTTAACATGTAAATTGTGAAGCTAAGGATCAAACCACTTACCTTCCAACTGAGAGACAATAATATGTGCACAATAATGTAAATGTGATCGATGGAAAGTCACATATTTCCGACTGACTGCTTTTTTCAAGGTCATGGCCAATCAAGCAAGAAACCAGCATCTACTGGTTCATCTTTAGTGGTTCCAACAAATGTTGATTGGATAAAGTAATCACATTAAATACACATTGCTTTCTTAGGAAGTTACAGTTAAACATACTCTACAAAATTATTGTAAGCCATCTTGTCTGTTAAATGCAATTAGAATAGCCTCTATAGGTCTCTTGTGCTTCCTGTGCACATTAAAAACCTACTCCGCAGTGGTTTAATTAAGCTCATTGCTATAAATAATAAGATGGAATTTTTGATGTGGACATGTTTTCTGGGCTTTCACAATAAAATTACAGTTTGGGAGACAGCATGTTGTGCTCTCAAGTTGAACTCTTTGGTGACTTATGCTAGTATTTTACTGGCATCAAATAAAAATAATTTATAAAAGCATGCACAATTAAGTAATACATTCACCCTTTTCTCAGTTTGGACCCCATTTCCTTTTCTATATTTCATAGAATTTAGTAGCTAGGGAATGAGGCAAAAAGATTCGTTAAGTTTTTGTGAAACAGACCTTTTGCAGTACAAAAGTATGTAAATAGGAATATTAATGTGATGAGAGTTTTTATTTTTTATTTTTAAAGTTGTCTTTACCTGGGGCCTTATTTATAAAGCTTGCGTAGGAATAAAAACCTGCGTATGCCAAATGTAGTCAACGTTTGCGATTTATGAAAACCAAAGTTGACGGGAAAATGTTCATACCTCCACGGCAACTCTGACCCAGCCGTACGCACATAATCTAGAGAAATGAAAAGTGGCGCCACCACCGGTACAGAATAAAGTCAAGGACATGCTGTGAAATAGGAGATAGGATTTTCGGGAAAAAGGGAGATGGTATTAATAAGAACCTCAACCACTAAAATATGTTCTGTCATTGTGAAACAAAACTTACATCTTATAAAATACATCCAGCAAAATAAGGTGGACAGTCTGCTGTCAGCATGTGACAGTCAGTACGAAAAGTAGCTTTGGTCATTCGTTCCATTAGAACGGGACACAGACTAGAGGCTGAAGGTCTAGAAGTGATGCAACGCTAATGAAACAGAGGGATTTCCTTTTATTTATTTATTCTTACACAATGTTTTTTTAAATTGTCGTCCGAATTTCTGGGACGGTCTTTATTTCTCACAACTCCTTGTCCACCTGGTTAATAGCGGTGATTGTGTCCCTCTGCAGGTGTGGTATCGGCCTGTAAACTCACCAGGTCAGAGTTCTTTTGATGGCTCACTTCAGTTCGGTAGGAATTTTCTGTTTTAAAACAACAATTGAGTACAGTATGGTTCAGTGTCTTTGTTAGCTTGTGGAAGAAAACGAATAAATAATATCATCAACTTCTCATCAGCTTGATCCACTGGGCATTGTTTTTAAAAACGGTGGTTACCTCACAAATTCAGCGAGAAGATCCAGATATCCGGCAACACGTGATCCCAAACTGACCAATCACAAAGGAGTACCTCCGCATAGCAGGGGTGCACGTCAGGTCTGGAAGAGGTGCGGAGTGAGCCTCTGCGGAGCTATGCCGATCCTATGGCGGTTACATGGACGCAGCATAAATCTGCCTTTAGTGATGCAAGAGAACCTGACAGAGCAGCAGGTTACGGAGTTCAGCCATTTATGTTTGAACCAGACTCCGAGCCTGAGAGTGAAGATACCGAGATGGTGGCAGAAGCACGTTTACAACTAAAGGAAAACATGGGGCTCATTTGTACATTGCAGGGGGTTAAACTTTTAGGCCTGTCCCTTAGCATTTGCGTTAGCATTAGCTTTGGCTGCATCAGCTTAACTTACGGTCGACATCTTCAAACAACTTATGGCGACTGCGGTAGGCTGAGCAGGTGATTTTAGACGTGGAAGAGGGGATGGCTTATTTCTGTGATGATGAAATAACAGGAGCAAATTGAAATCCTGTGTTCGCCAGAGTTTACCTTTGTCAGAGGTTCTGCTGTGAACAAAAGGCCCAAACGGAAAAACTTGACTGCTGTCCAGCGGTCCAAGTCAACAACAATACACATGTTTTAACTTGAAAAAGTGCAATTTCCGGGTGATGACGCCTTTAATATTTTGTCCTCTGGATTATTTTAAATGTGAAAGAAACTTATTTTTTCTGTTTTTATCATCTCAGCACCTGACAGTCAAATCTCTGCACCCGTGACACTGTCAAACCACAGTGTAAACTTTCAGTATACCAAGTTAGGTTTGTAGATGTGAATTACCAACCTTTTGACAACTTCTGAAAATGGAACAATGCCAGGTTTAAACCCAGAAAACATTAATAAAATGAGTCACTTTTACTCTGCAAAATAGAACCATCACATGTAAGAAAAAATATGAGGAGGTAAAAAGTACAGCAGTATAAGCAAAGGAGTGTTTGGGCGCTTTCCTCTGTAGCTTAAAATGTTGTTGCATTTATTCTCTAAGGGGCCTTGAGGTCCCAGTTTCACATGTTAATTGATATACCCATTAAAGAGATAAGTAGGCTTGAGGAGGGAAAGAAAGCCAAGGAGCAGAGAAGTTACTGCAAGGTGCAGTCAAAAAAGTAGCAGGAAGATGAAGATGTAGTAGGGGGCGGGGGAGTTTTTTCAGGATGACCCCAAATTTTAAGGGGATGAGTACATTAGTGTCTCAAAAGTCAGAATTAATACTATGTGTTGTATGTGTGTGTTGTAGATTGAGAAGAAAAAGGGTGTACTTATTGGCTAACAGAGCTGCTCTCACCTAGTTTGGGATGAGTCACAGTTCGCAGAGCTGTTAATTATGCTGGTGGCTGAATCAAAACTTGGAGAACGAGAGCAGCTGTCTGTGCATTTACATATCACACAGCCTACATGGAGAGGAAGGGAGGGAGGCATGAAAGACAGAGTGGGGAAAGGTAGAGTGAGAATCAGCGGAAGATAGGAGGGGGAATGGATTTGGAGAAGGGAAAAAAACAAAAACAAACTTAGGAGGAACTAAAAAGGATTCAAAGAGAAAATGAAAGGTAAAGAATCAGGGCAGGGGGAGGACAGCTGAGGAAATGTGTGGTGCAAAAGAAAGTGTGACAGAAAAATGCTGTGATGATTATCTTTACTTTTGTGTTTGAATCACCACAAACTCTCATTTTAGCATGATTATGTGACACAAGTTTCTTTCTTTTACTCATTTCAAGAACAAAATAATAGCTCTTTACTAGACATGCTTCAACTATCACATGCTGTTAGCATTCAACTGGCATGAGTTAAACAAAGGTACATTTTGTTTCCGCTAAAGTTACTAAATCTACTTTGTGTATTTTTTTTTCATCCAATATATTAGTTCACAACCTTGAGACAAACCCTGGCCAGAAAAAGACTTGTTTTGATTTTAAATTTGCAAACAAAGCATGATATTAGCATACAGTTGCCAAAAGACTAGTCTGCTGCTGCACTTGGAGCCTTTAGTTTTTTCTTTCAAAACTAAAGCAAAAAACAAAAAACAAACAAACAAAAAAAAAAGTGGCTGTTTTGAATTAGTTTAAATGTACATTTATGCAGTGTTCTAAAGCCAGTGTCTTTGGGCCTCTGTCAACAATGTAAATGGCAGCAATGTCACAAAGTAGTGCACTTACAGTATAGTCGCTGCTATTAAATGATAAATTCACTATTTATGAGTAGATGGGCAGTGGGCCGGTCCAAGTAGACTGATGGGTTATTTGCAGTGGGATATTGTTCTGTTCAGTCCACAAAGTTTATATCTTTGCTCTATGCAACATTAATCCAGTTCTTCTCAATATTCTCAATCCTTTTACCTATTCCTAAATTGTGTAAATTTTGCGATACAGGAAAAATGTTTGTCTATGACGAAGGCATAACAGTTGGCTAACTGATCAGATACACAACTAGAGCTAGATAACACAGTGGTTCAAGGTTAACACATCATACAGGTCCAGTGTTTCTCAATCCAGGTCCTCAGGACCCACCGCCCTGCATGTTTTAGAAGTAGCCCTACTTTAACACACCTGAATTAAATGAATTAATTGATTATAGGTAATGTAAAGTATACTTTGTGCTGCTTGCGTGTGTGGTGTGATCCAGCCAGCTGCAACAGCTCGGCAGATCCAAGGCTGAATCTGTTTTGAAACCTTCACTTTGGAAAACTGCAAAACTAAGCAAACGTACAGAAA
The DNA here is from genome assembly GCA_037177495.1 of Rhadinocentrus ornatus. Taxonomy (NCBI): domain Eukaryota; kingdom Metazoa; phylum Chordata; class Actinopteri; order Atheriniformes; family Melanotaeniidae; genus Rhadinocentrus; species Rhadinocentrus ornatus. Next base: position 9,149,944 of record JBAMHW010000004.1, read on the forward strand.
ATGTATCAGTATCTCACTGGAAATACATTTATTGTCTCAGAAAAATTACATAATATTCCACACGAAAATGTATAAAAACCGACAAGTTAGCTTAAGGCTAAGGTCTATTGAAAACACCATTGGCAAGCCAGCGGTTAGCATGCACAAGTAGACTAAAGGAATTATAACAATTTTGTCCATCAACAAATGTTTACCTCAACAATAATCTCTGTGTTCAAATACAAATTGGCTTGAATACTTAAAGGCAAACGTTTTCTGGTCATAAAGGAGTATATGAAAAACATATTTTTAACTTATTCTAAACATATTCTGTCTGAACTGACAACAGAAAGACTGAAGGGACAAAACACACTGCTTTACCGCAAGAAATCTCACTAGTAAAGGGCTGCTTAACTGTATAACAGTATAATAACAGTATAATAATTTGTTATTGAACAATATTCAATAATAAAGTTGAAAATAACATAATTGTTTACATGTTTATGATGTTTTTCCAATATCAGGACATTCAGATTAGTTTATGAAGAAATTATAAAAAAACAGAGTTCATATTCACCTGACTGCTTGTATTCATTGATAAAGAAAGTAGCAATGTGCAGTGATAAAGGAAATTCAGAATGCAACACATAGTGAGGCATCTTTGAATTGAACTGATTCGTTGACAGTATAATTGTAATTGAATCGAATCATGAGATCGTGAAGATGCACATCCCTACAGGCTAATAATGTAAATTAAATGTCATTGAAAAAAAAGACAATCAAATTTATACTGTCATTAATTAGTAAACAATATTGTAAAAACGGATTAGGTTCAGTTATAATTTTACACATATAATGCATGACATTTAAATGCAATATGACATTACCCACAAAACCTTCTGACACTTTAAAAAAATTCTTTGAGTTTACCCCAATCATGCACCTTATTACTGTTGGGCAGAGACATTTTTTCTTTCTTTTCTTTCTTTTGTTTTCTTTTTAAGAAGGATTTCTGAAAAGAATGTACATTGATGCCTGCTGTACTATTTAGCTTAGTGACATGTGATTGAAAAGTCTTTATTCTTTCAATTGCTATAATTCAAATGTAAAACACATTTTCTTTTGAAGCAAATACAAGGAGAAAGAAAGTAAGAAAAATGGAGAAAATAAAGAGTAACAAATAAGATGACGGACAAGTAAATCACATTCTGGTGTTTTGAGGGAGAGCTTTTGAGTCGACAGGCAACAGGAGCCATATTTGCCACCAGGAAATAATTTTACTGTGCCGATTTCCAGCAGAAATTAAAATGCCACCTTTCAGAACATTTTACAGTCAAGTTTATCATCTGCTTCCATGTAAAACACTGGGTCGCCGCTTCTTTGCCAGTGTGTTTACTGGACGTGAGGAGAAGCCAGATGAGATGGTTGTGTCAATCACAAAGACTTCGTTCATGGCAAGCAGGTGGCTATGGTGGTGGTGGTGGTGGTGGAGCAGTGTGAGCAGGGTCTCTAATGAACAGTCTCTCTCAGTCTTAGTCATCAGAAACTGCACTCAGCTGAGCTGCAGAGAAAGAGGAGGACACAAGTCTATGTTAACAGACAAGGGGCATTAAAACTTGGTTGATATTTCCTTTATTCAACAAAAAGATTTAGAGTAATACATCGACTCTTTAGATAGTATAACGCTAATGTGTATGCTTTTATATTTTACACAAAAACTAGTTGTATGCAGTATGTTGAAGTTAGTCATTTAACTTTGTTTTTTTCTCTATCACCTCTAATAATTTAAAGGATTATGCCCTTTTTTCCCTCCCCCCCCCCAAAAAAAAGAAAGAAAAAGAAAGAAAAATTAGTTTAGATTTAGAAGTTTATGTAGTCTGATCAGCATCCGTCAGTTCGGTGCTCAGTTAACATAGCTAAAATCAACACCCTGTCCTTGAGTGGAAAAATAAAAGCATAAAGAACCCTTAAAGTTGCAGAATATAGTTTAATTCCCTACACTGTATTACACCTGGGGGTGAGTTGGCTCAGATGGTGGGGGAGGATGCCAGTCAGGCCTGGCAGACCCTGTTGTGTTCTGAGGGTCTGCTGGGAACGTCTGGCAGAGTCCCCTGTAAGAAAGACTTTCAACTCCCATCTCCAGCAGAGCTTCAGCCATGTCCCGGGTGAGGTGGGGGGCATTGAGTTCAAGTGGGCTGTGTTCTGTGCCTCTATTGCTGAAGCAGGCAACTGGAGCTGTGGCAGAAAGGTGGTCAGTGTCCCAAATTCATTGGTGGACACCAGCAGTGAGGGATGCCATCAAGCTGAAGAAGGAGTCCTATTGGGCCTTTTTGGCCTGTGGGACTGCAGAGGCAGCTGATGGGTATCGTCATGCTAAGCAAAACGTGGCTTCGGCGGTTGCTGTCGCAAAATTTGGGCATGGGAGGAGTTTAGAAAGGCCATGGAGAATGACTCCAGGAAGGCTTCGAGGAGATTCTGGCTTCATCAGGCCGTGATCTTCAGGTCTTACTGGAGTGATTCGCAGCTGAGTGTAAAGCGACTGGAATGAGAATCAGCACCTCCAAATCCGAGACCATGGTCCTCAGTTGGAAAAGGGTGGAGTGTTTTCTCCGGCTCTGGAATGAGGTCCTGCCCCAAGTGGAGGTGTTCATGCATCTTGGGGTCTTGTTTACAAGTGAGGGAAGGATGGAGCTCAGCTGATGGAGTCAGGAGCTCATTTTTTACAAAAACAATACTTATAGACAGATTGAGTTGCTTTCTCACAACAACATCTACAGAAATGTTAAAGATACAATGCTTTAAAAATTCTATCAGTGTGTAATCTCTCATGACTCATGGTTGAAAATGAGAGAAAGGACTATGAGGCATTAGGCAGGTGGACATAGGAATGAAGTTTTATTAAGTGAAACTAAAGACGTTGCCATGGCAAAATATATAATCCTAAAATGTTAAATATTTAAATCTGGTCCAAACAAAACAGTCCTTTTTTCTTTTTCCTTTTTTGGGATTAAGATGCATGCGTTTTCTCTTGTAATTATTGATTTTCTTCACAGTAAATAAGTCAAAAAGAGCACTGCAATCTTTATTTTGGGTTAATCAAAACAAATCTTGACTCTCTTTAAGAGAGTGTTACATCTTAATGAAGTGTCATTCACAGCAACGCTTATGTGATAAAACACACAAAGAGTTTTACATGTGACTGATCCTTTTAGTGCAGTGCAAAAGATGGGTTTTAGACATGACTCAATCTTGGCAGTTATCACACAACCAATATGAAGCAGGCATGCATCTGAAGGATTTCTTTGTGAGGATCCCAACTGCTTGCCTCCCCCTGCCCGCTCCACTCCACCTCCCAGCAGATGGAGAATAACTCATTACAGCACTGTTGGCCAAAAGAAGCTGATGAGGATTTAAACAGTGGATAAAGATTTCATGTTAAAAAAAAGAAAAAAAAAAGAAAAAAAGATCATAAAGTCCTTCTTGGAATTTATAATACTGTCTATTCCACAAAGCCACAGTGCGATCCCCTTATGTCCACTCACAGTTTTGTAACTGTACATATGGACACCTCACAGAAATGAACTTATGCTGCATTACATTGTGGAGGCATGCAATGTGAAAAAACAACAGTTTCTATGCTGACTGTATAGCATTTAATTTAAATTCAATTGAGGATATTCATGCAGGGCCAATTAATATTAGGGCACTATAAATGCAATTACAATCTAATGCAAGTGTCCAGAGAATATCCAGTTTAATCAAAATCTTTATAATCCAATTAATTTTGATTCATGTCAATTCAAATCAACCCAGTTCACAATGCCTGTGTTCATGTGAAGCCACTTTATTAAAAATAGTCAACTTAATGTAGCTGAGAGTATTTTTTTTAATTATTTTATTTTATTTTATTTTATTTTATTTTATTTTATTTTATTTTATTTTATTTT
>JBAMHW010000004.1:9157128-9171190 GCA_037177495.1 Rhadinocentrus ornatus
AATTTCAGACCCCTCCATGTTTCTAAGTGGGAGAACTTGCAAAATAGCAGGGTGTTCAAATACTTATTTTCCTCACAAAGCAAACAAATTTGTGTAAAGGATATAAAGTATAAAGGAAGCTAAAAAGACAAGCTTTGTTCTTTAACCAGTTTTGGTGTAATTTCTTTAAACGAGTGTAATAAAATCAAAAGTCAGTGACAGAAAATATTAACATATTAAAATCTGTTTCTATTGGTATCTAATCACTTTATTAAAATAAATGTTATGTTTTTATTCTCTTGAATGAATAAACCATTTATATCTATTGCTGTGTGTCCACATGCATGCCAGCTGCTGTGTTTGTACCACCATTTCAACTATGGTGTCTCTGAATGGACAAACAGTGCAGATGAAATAAAGGAAGGATTTTAGCCACTGACAGCCACTGTCCATACAAAACTGTGTGTGTGACATTCAAAGTAATTTCTATGCCCATCTTCACCACTAAATGCCAGCTATTCTTATACACTATGCCTTTGAATAATCTTCAGGAATTGTTCTTCAGCCTTCTTGAATGACATGTTGGCCAAATTTAGCTTTTTTTTTGTTAAGATCATGCAACAATGCTTCAATAATGTTGAGACCTCTTGCTGCTGCTTCAGTCTTCTTGAGTTATTTGGCGCTTTCTCAGTGTTTCGCTTCCCTTTAAAATGGCTCCTTACGTGTAGACCATTTCTGATGAGGCTTCGGCCAACAGATAAATTAAAGGGGCAGATGACTCTCTTTGGTCCTTTGGCTGGTCTTTGAACGTGATTTCTTTAAGGTGAAAAAAAATCTGCACACATTGTTTATATTTTATAGAATTTTTTAAACACCCACAACTTCTTTTGTTCTTCACTCGTCCAGCTCCTTCAACTCCTTTTTTTACAAGCGAACACACAAAGAGAAGTGTTTTTGCATCTTCATTGCATCAGTCATTATGAAGGAAAATGTAGTGTATGAAGAGAACCACAAAATCTACACAAATTTCCAAATCTAGCAAAGCCCACTTCTCCGGAAACCAGGAAAAACAGTTGTAATTTTCTGGTTTGGTTCATTTTATGAATCAATGTTACAGAGAAAGATAATTAAATAAATTAAAAAATACACAATGGTGCATGAGAAGATGTAAGTGGAACAGCTCATCTATATTTTACAATATATGCTTGTTAATCAAATGACAACATTCCAGTGATCTAAAACTGTCTGATCTATATTTGGATATAAATATATTTTCAAAGCAAAGCACCAAAACTAATTTGTCATGGCAAACAAACAAATGGCCTTAAGCTGCTCAATTACCAACAAAAAGTTCCCTGTTGTGACTAACCGTATACAGCTTTAGAAGTGTTTTAGGATAAAAGTGCTACTATAGTTTACCTTTGAAGGTACAACATACTGTTGATGCCATCCTTCCTGCAAGAACAATATTGCTCAATTCATTAATAGAAATGTTTAACATAACATGACTCTCAATCACTGCTACTGTACAGCTGCTGTGAAATCATAGATTAGTAAAGTGTTTTCAAACTGCTAACAGAAAAAATAGCATTAAAATCTCAATTTCAAGGCAATTAACAAAGATATTATAAACAGTAATATGCTTGTGAGAAACGTGCTTAACGGAATAATTTATATAACAGTCTTCACTCTGTTGAGATAACCTGACTATAACAGAAAATATAATTAAAGATTAGATTTTCAGTTAGATTTAGTTTAAGTGAAATATTCATTCAAATATTTAATTAGTAAAAGGTGGAAAAAGATCAGCATAATCAATGATCGAATGTATCGAGCTGGATGTGGGCTGAAACTGGAGACATATTTAGTTTAAAACATTATGGAACATTTATGCATGACAAACTTTTATCATGACCGAGAAGCACCCAACACATAACAAACACCACAATTTTTATAAAAAGATTATGAATATAAAATTAAAAGATAATGAACTATAATGGATTAACTTGTTAATATTGTAAAATATCATTTTTGGAGGCTGAGAAATACATCAATACTGTGGAAAGATTTAGATAAATTTCTCTTGAGGACAGCAAGTATTTCCTATGTTCATAAATATTATCTTCTCTGGATTAGACACACCTATTTTCTATTTTTCCTCAACAGACCAGTACATTTTCTCCCGTCAAAAATTTCTGTCAAATGTTTTTGCTTCTGCAATAGCTTCTTAAGTTCTGCACTCTGGCCTCTTGATGAGCCAATAAATTGAGTCTAGTGTGCTGCAGCAGGGAAACATCTAAAACCTGCAGGTACACTGGCCCAAGAGGTCTGGAGTTGGTAATGCCTGCTCTAGGACATGTTTTAACTTGGAAATGAATAAAATACACCAATGTGAATGTGCTAAAATCAAACAACAAATATTTCTGAGTGTAAGTTTTTGCCACAATTACAGTTTAGATGTTTACAACTGCCACATTATTGAGTTCACCTCTTAAGTACCAGGTTGGACCCCCATTTGCTATCAGAGCTGTCTGAATAGGCCTTTTTCACACTTCCACGTTTTAAACCGGATGTGGTGCTGGATAACTTCTGGTGGCTATAGTTTTTAGCATTGGACAGTGACGAAAACCGTTCCGTCTCGGCGTGATTGTTTTCGTTCGGTTCCTGGCTGCTCTTGTGGGGCAAAATAACCCCAACCTTACCTCTCATCACCAAAGAAGGAAGTGGATCCAAGCGGTTGGAAGGGATGAGGGTCCGGATTTATTCATTAAGCATGGGAGCACTTTTGTATGCAGCCGGCACTTCACTTAGGAAGATTTTGTCAGCAGATCCACCACCAGGCACCTTAAAATTTGAGCTGTTCCATCTCTTTTTCCCTGGAACAGTTTTATCTTATCACCTAAGAGGGAATCTGTCTTTGAAAGGGCTCAGAAATGGCAGTTTGTCCTCTCACATCAAGCTAGCCCTACTGAAGCTGCTACTGTCGACCACAATTATATAGCGAATCCACCCACAGGTAAATATCAAATTAAGACAGTAAATTGCACAAATTTGTCATATAAGATAATTTAAGTCAAATATAACTATTACTACAATTGTAGGATGTGATCATAGACGTGATACAGTACCAGTGTGTCGTTATATGCCACCAATTAGCGGTAGATTAGATTTAATCAATGACTGCTACATACTTGCTTTTATTGTGAAGCACGTTGCTCTTTTGGTGTACTTATTAAGTTTATTTGTTCGCGAATTTGCTGCTGCAATTGCCACCGCATCAGCGGACAAAAGGGCTGGCAAAGTAATGTTGCGGAAAAATTCAGGGCCATTTTTCTTCAGATTGCCCAGACCTGCAAAAACAGGAAGTGACCCAGCACCAGGAGATGCTACTTCAAGTTGTGGTGAAAAAGGTTTATCATTTGTGGAAAAGATTCAATAAGTTTTTCTCCTTACTGATGTCTCAGTGTCACACAGTTGCAGCTTTGTCAGCTGCACATCCACGATGAGAATCTCCCATTCCTGTACATCCTATTTGGAATGAGATCTGGTTGCAGCTAAAAAGGACGCAACATTTTTTTTTTTTTTACCTCTATTGTCCAATTATGGTGAGTCTGTGAATTGTGGCTTCCCTTTCCTGATTTGAGCTGACAGGAGTGGCACCCGGTGGGGTCCTCAGCTGCTGTAGCCCATCTGCTTCAAGGGTCAATGTGCTGTACATTTAGAGACGGTATTCTGCAAACCTTGGTTGTAACAGTGGTTATTTAAGTTCCTATCATCTCCCCCAAGTCTGACCATTCTCCTCTGACCTCTGACATTAACAAGGCATTTTTGTCCAGACAACTGTTGCTCACTGGATATTTTCTCTTTTTCATTCTCTGTAAACTCTAAAGATGGCTGTGTGTGAAAATCCCAGTAGATCAGCAGATTCAGAAACACTCAGACCAACCCGTCTGGTACCAACAACCATGCTACAGTCAAAGTCACTAAACACCTTTTCTTCCCCATTCTGATACTTAGGTTGAACTTCAGAAAAGTTGTCTTGGCCATGTTTACATACCTAAATGAAGTGAGTTACTGCCATGTGGCTGATAAGCTTTTTGTATGATGAATCTGGGACTATGTTGCATTTCTGTGACTAATTTTAATTCATCATATACTATTGTATCTGCCCAGAAGCAGGGTTTTATATTGTGGATTTTCCTGCATGTTTAAAGATGATGCTTTTTAAATTAAGCCTCCTTGCAATCTGAAAATGGGTGCAAATACAGGTATGAGTATGACATACACTGCTTAAAGAGGCTACTCACATTAGCAAAAACCATTTTTACTGAATTTGTTTACTTTTACTTGACTTTTATATTTGTTAGTCTTTAGTTTAAAATGTATTCCCAAATCTATATATCTGGAGAAGAGCTCACTAACATAACTTTACAGGTTAGTTTGAAGTGAGCTGTAGCTTCTTGAAATTAATATTGTAACAGAAGTGAAACATTAAAGGTGTCAGCTGCAGTATGACGCACATTAAAAGAAAAGTTGTGCAAATGAAATGAAATGTTTGCTCTGGTGGGAGGACCTGCACACCAAAGAGCTCCCATGCAGGATTTTTTTATTTTTTTGTCATGAGATTTCAAGCTCTTTGGTGTTCGGCTCCATCCTTCTATTTTCATGTCTGCTGTCATTTGATCCAGCGGATTTTTTTTCCTGCATGTGTGAATCTTCTCTTAGGTTTTTCTGGTGGGAGGAGCCCACGTTGAAGCAAAGAGAGTGGGCAACACTGAAGGAGTATTTTAGTTACATGTAATGCTCTGGGAAAGTTTCTGAGTGGGAGAAAGTTGAGCTGTTGCCTGGAGAAATGCTCATTTCAGCAACCATTAAATCATTCTCAGCTTCTGTGATCTTTAAATTTACACAACTCCTAATGGCAAAATAGCTTGTGAAGCTTCAACTGTGAGGGAACCCAGAGGCAAATAAAAATAACCATAAAACAGTGTAGAGGATTAGAAGAGGACGTGTAACACCCAATTTTCGCAAATCAGAATTAATAGTTGGAAGCAAAAAGCGCAAAATCTTTACATATCAGATGTTTCCTTTGGTCTTGGGGGGATGTCAATGATAGTATCCACTACCGGGGGGAATATATATTTTTTTCCCATTAGCAGGTCACAAAAGGAAAGATCTCAGACTCACCTGTTTGAACACACATTGGCTAAAAAGTGGAGCAAGCAAGTGAGAGAGAAGACAGAATTTTCTCGATTTTGGTCCTCATACACAGGCTATGAAGACACATATGACTGTTAGAAAACCTTTAGAAAGTAAATTTTGCATATTATGGGACCTTAAAGGTAAGTTCAGCCCACAACATTTATCTTGTTCATAAAATGTAACTACCCCAATCACACTATGTGGTCAGACATTGGTTGTGATCAGCAAGGTAAATCAGTCCAGTCTTTTTAACTATATGTGTATACACATTAAAATGGCTTTGATGGCACCTGCTATTGCAAACAACATTTAATAACAAGTTCACATTCTCGTGAATGATGCTTTTTGTGCTTTTATTGTTGTATCTCATTGTTACTTTCCAGCTGTTATTACTAAAGAAAACTTAAAAGAGTTTTCAAAATTAACGTAATAAGCTCAGATGCAATCAGATGCTTTATTACTGTTATTTTATAATCATTGCTATTTTTTGTGTATTTACTCAAACAAAAAAAAATAGGCTAGCTTGTAAATCTCATGTCAGCAAGAACAAAGATGTAGTGTTTTAATGCTGATGAAATATTTTCACAAAATATTCCGCATATACTTTGGGAATAACACAACCTGCAAGTTGCACTTTAAAACAAGTTTGACTATTTTCCATGAATGGCTGACATTAACAACTACGTCTAAACATCCGTTCAGTCAAGACTACTCTAAAGCTCTCCTCGAGAGCAGAGTTCTGTGGAGTTTCAGCACATGAAATGTTACACAAATGTCTCAGACCAGTCTGGTGATAAACTGCTCTTTTCAGGTCCCACCACAGCATTTGAAACAGGTCATGGTCTGGACTTTAAAAACAGAAAGAGAATCAAGGTGTTGCAATAGTCCAGACACGCTGTTGTAGATTTGCTGCTCTGGCTGGAATCATTTTCAATTTCAGCCAAAGTTTAGTTGTTGGACAGAGGGCCTCACATAATACTCTGGAATACTTACAATAGAGTTATTGGTTGACTCAATGATTACACAGCGTCCTAGTCCTGAAGCTGCAGGATAAATCCAGATTATCACCCATCCACAGCCATTTGGATGTTTGGATGATATACATTCCATCCATCTATCTATCTGAATTAATGTTGACCTAATTTTATCTCATGTTTATGGTCCAATATAATATGTTTTATACTCAAGAAAAGTAAAATATATCAGAAGCAAATTCTATTACATAAATACAAAATAAAAGTGCAGTAGAACTGCAGAGCTTTGGGGGTTGGTGTATACCACTGGTCCCCAGACTTTCTATCTACCTACCTACCTAGAGCTGACATTACTGACATTATTACACTATATTTAAAACATGGAATAAAGAGCTAATACTTTAAACCTAATAGAAATGAATAACTTATCAACTCAATAATATAAAAATGAATATTATTAGTTATTAATTAACAGTTAATAATTAGCCTGTTTTCTCAGAGTACAGGAAGTGTGTCCTGACAGACAGACTGCCTGGAAACATGTGCCTTACAGCACTTCCTCCATAACCAATTATTTTAATAGAAAGGACCCACTGCAGCTGAAAGCTATGACTTTTCCTTGTGAAAAATATGGTATAAACAAGACTGCTACATTCATACTTGCATAATTTCCGATGAGCCTTATTGTTACTTTCAGAGATGAACACTGCAGATAAAAGTGTGCCACCTGTCACACAATATACAGGTATTTCTCTCCATTTTGCTAACCTTGTTTGCTCTTTTGAGTCTCTGTGTTTTCCCACCATCCTGAGCAGAACAGCAGTTACCACTTTCATCCCCACACCTAGCAACTCAGAAAAAGTCTTGCTTTGTTAGCCAGATATTGTCATTTAAACTTTTCTGTTATTGAAATTAAATTTAAAATATGTATTTGAGTATTTCACAAAGATCCTTGCAGGATGTGCCCTTGATTTGCTGAATCTGTCATCAAAGAAAACGACTAAGCCAGACTCACATTTGTTCACAGGTACGCCACACACACAGACACACTGTGGTGCCAGTGATACACAACAGTGAATGCTACAGGGAGGAGAGAAAGTGACTGATTGTCTAATTTTTTTTCCCTTTTTTCCATCAGAGAGAAAGACAGAAGAAGAGAGAGCTGTCATCTTTCCTCTGCTGGTGACAGGATATATATATATATAGCAAGTAGGTTCTCTTAAAAATCAAGATGAAAACATTTGCTTTGTTTCCAGAGAGTAGCTTTGAAAGCAGCAGCGGGGAAAAGATGCTCCTTCATGTCTCCCTCAGTAAGCTGGTGAATAACAAACAACAAGAAGGTTCCTCTGAAATGCCTGACCTAATATTTGACAGATAGTTAAGAGATCTGTATCCAGGGACAAATCTTTCTTACAGATCAAATTTTATTGTACAATTTTCTTAAGTTCCTGTTTCTGAACCACTGGTCCTTATAGGAAACCATTTCTTTTATCTTTGCACAATCAAAGGAAATATCAAGACATAATCAGTAATGATGATGTCATATCATAACTTAAAAATTACAATTCTGCAACACCTGGAAATATTTCTGGACACTTTTCATACTTATTTACAATCCACCCATATTTTGTCATCCTTGTTCAGACTGTAAATTTTCTTTATTGCTCACTGCAAAACAGCCTGGAGCAAAAGTGTTATGTGTGATGTTGGAGTACAAAGTTAAAACATGGTTTCGTGCTTACGGCAATACTAGAAAAAAAACAAAAAAAAAAAAAAAACACCAAGAAGGGGTGGGGGGTGGTTCAGGGGGTGCACTGTACTCCTTATACAGAAAAATCTGACTGAGGACATAATGAGATCCACAAGAGTTTTCTTATTGCACTCTTTCATTGTAATTGACTAATTAACATCACCTAAAATACATAGCCTCTTTTTCCTGTTGGGTACAAAAAAAGAAAAAAAGAGAGACCACGTGCTTGTGTGTGTGCAGTTGCATTTGTCAGGAGACCAATTACATTTCCAAGTTGTACTGTACTTCAGCTGAAACACAATGAATCACTGGCCTTCCCAGAATTTGGCTCCAGCAAAAATGAAAGCAAACCTTGGCTTTAGTGTTCATCCGCTCCTTTTTGGCGGGCTGCATGATTTACACAAGATCTTTTCTCTGCAATGGCAGCTGCCTTGCTTGGCAGGTGAGGATGAAACAAAAATATTGATTCTGGGCCAACAAGTAGCTGCCCGACTTCCTGAATGAGCAGGACTTGGAAGTAAACAGAATTAAAATCAAAGCAATGTTGAGTCTAACAACCAACAAACCAGCTGACTGACCTGGGTACAACTGGTATGTAAAAAAAAAAAGCTTGATTCAAATTTGAAATGGAGCAGTATAATAAGGATTATTTATGTGTTGTCTTAGATTTGCTGACAAATCCTCCCTCTTATCAGTTCACCTGTCTGAGAGGCTCAAAGTATCCCACTTCTCTGAGGAGGTAATCTCTTAAAGTAATCTTTAAGATGCAAGAACACGGAGGGGGAAAGCTCTGGCTCCATAAATGCACAACATAAAACACAAATACTGCATGCATGCGTCTATTAATACTTGCCTCTGAGTAATCCCAAAGTGTTTATGTCCTGGGCTAATCTCCCTCTCTTCTTCTAAGGGACTGAGAACGAAGAGCCCAGGTAAGCCTCATTCCCATACCTCGGCCATAATCCCAGTTTCAGATTTGATAGAGAGCAGCTGGAGAAAGAGAGAGAGGATTTAGTTGTTGATCTGTGTTTGTGTCAGTTTGGGAGCGTGTTACCAAAAGCATTTAAACCCTGTGTGATGATTTTAAACTGTTAGTTATTTCTTTCTGCAGGTCAGGATGTCAACTGTGATGTAATGTGATGTTGGTAAGTGATGTTGAGTAGTTGGACACGTTGCATATTCATTTTGCAATTGAATAAATCTGCTTTTAGCCTTAAATTAGCATTGTGTGACATTTTATCACAGCAGCTTGTATTTCCATGCCACAAAACAAATAATAAAGACAGAGAGAAAATCAGAAAATCTATGATTCATGATTGTGTTTCTACTGCTTAACAGCTATTCCTGCACATGTGCAGTTCATTCATAAGACAGCAAAAAGGTCAGTGTGTACATCTGGGAGTTCTCAGACTATTATAAATTTGGGGGAGCAAAGATCCCTTTATTCCTTTTATGTGTTCTTATAGTGGGGACAGGTGTGCCCAACATATAAGAACCTTACTGTGCTTACTGGACACCATGAAACAGAGCGAAAAATAGCTTATCAGTCAACTACATGGCAGCAACTCAACGCATTCAGACATTTAGACATGGTCATGGCAACTTGCTGAAGTAAAAACTGAGCATCAGAATGAGGAAGAAGGAGGATTTAGGTAACTTTTAATGTGGCATGGTTGTTGGAACATATGCGCTGGTCTAAATACTTCAGAAACCACTGATCTACTGGGATTTTCACACACAACCTTCTATCGGGTTTACAAAGAATGGTGTATAATGAGACAATGGGCTGACTGGTTGGAGATTATAAAAAGACAAAAGTAAATCAAATAACCACTGGTCAATATCACAGTATGATAAATAACATCTATGAATGCCCAGCACACTGAATGTGGAAGCTAATGGCCTACAGCAGCAAAAACCACACCAGGAGCCACTTCTGTCGGCTTAGAACTGAAAACTGAGGCCATAATTCAATTTGGAGTAAACAACGTGTAAGCATGGATCCATCCTTCCCTTTTTCAACAGTTTAGGCTGGTTATGGTAGAGTAATAGTGTGGGGGACATTTTCTTGTCATACTTGGGGCAGCCTACCTGAGTATTGTTTTTGACCATTTTCATCCTTTAATGACCACAGTGTAGCATCTTCTGATAGCTACTTCCAGCAAGATAATGCACCATATCACAAAGCTTGAACAATCTATAACTGATTTCTTGAACATGACAATGAGTTTGCTGTACTTCATGGCTTCCACTGTATCCAGGGGCCTCATTTTAAAAACTGTGCGTTGCAAAGCAAACTACAGGTGGCGTTTGCTGCGCACTTCTACTTTCAGATTTAACAAAGAGTGCCCACGCACGTCCTACACCTGTTTCCGTTCATTAATCAGAATCAACTCTAAAGCGGGTGCACGTGATGGAACGCCCTCCCACGCCCACATGGTGGCTATAAATGGTCAGGTGGACGCTGTAATACTCATCACATCATTTCCATGATGGCTCGGGAGGGAAAAAGTGGAATTTTTCAGGGTGTGAGACTGAGATCCTGATGGACCACGTTAAAATACGTAAAAACGTTTAATTGGTGGGCACGGTGTGGGCATTACTTGTGTCAGAAAGGCAGAAAAGTGGCAGCAGGTGGCAGATGCTGTCATTGCAGTGTCAGATGGTAAGACACACCAGAGGCATCGGAACGTGCAGCTGGTTATCTCAATCGGAAGAGCATGCGCCTTCCGTGTAGAAGGCGGAAGTACGAATCCCACAGGGGGAAATCACTTTGGAGAAAAGCGTCTGCTAAATGATACTTCTGAGATTGGAAGCAGTTTATTTAGTGTTAAACATTCTAGTTGCTGGTGCTCGGGTGGGCAGTGCAGAGGGACACAATCACCGCTATTAACCAGGTGGACAAGGAGTTGCGGGAAATAAAGACTGTCTGGCGGAAATTGGGACAACAATAAAAAAAAAAAAGCATTGTGTATGAATAAATAAATAAAAGGAAATCCACCTCTAGTGTGTTTCACTAGCGTTGCATCACTTCTAGACCTCCAGCCTACAGTCTGCAGCTGGTTCTGCTGGAATGAAGGACCAAAGCTACTTTTCGTACTGACTGCTACATGCTGACAGCAGACTGTCCACCTTATTTTAATGAATGTATTTTATAACTTGTAAGTTTTGTTTCACAATAACAGAAAATATTTCAGTGGGTAAGGTTCTTATTAATATCTCTCTTTTTCTTGGAAATTCTGTTTTTTTACCAAGCGTGCGCTATTAGGAAAATTAATATCAAGTGTGCGTCTTTATTCATTTCTGCAAACAGCTTTAATATCTGACATGTAGTGTAAAAGGTAATAGTGAATTGTGCACAAATGTCTCACACTTAACAGCATTTCATTGATTTTATTCTGTATTGGTGGTGTGGCTGTTTCCTGTTTCTCTAGATTATCTGCATACAAGAGGGTCAGAGTTGCTGATCCAGCTGGGTACTAGCAACATGGACCTGATAAAGTGGCTAGTGAGTTTATTTTTCAGTAATGTACATAGTGAAACATGTTTCATGTTAAAGTAAACTGTCACTTTCCCATCATTTTTATTTATTTACATAAAGTACAGTTAATACGACTGTACAAAAATAAAGAAGTTCTGCTTTAAAAGTTGCGTTTATAAGGAAAAACAGGACAGAATTATCTCTTTTCCTTTTATCAAGGTTGGTCCGATGTTTCCTTTTCTAAAGGAGATAGTAAAGAAAGCACTGAAGCCCATTTAAAGAATTCATCCAACTTTTATTATGGCTTCAACTCAGACACAACAAGGTCATTTCGCTCAGTTAAGAAACTTCATAAGCATGAAAACCCTTTGACAGGACTCAGAGAGAAAGACAAAAAGCCAGCAGAGCAACCCAGAGAGTGTCGTAACACAAGTGGATGACAGCAAGTTAATTGTCCTATACTGTATATGTGTCGACTAGACACTGCTTGGTGGTTTGTGTGGTGAGTGTGCATGAATGTGTGTATGACACAGACAGAGACACAGCCAGCCTTCCAGACTCCAGGGGCCCAGAGGCTCTCTGACCTATTTCTGCCTGGGAGTAGCTGCTTCATCACAAGCAGTCACCAGCCACCACACCTGGGCTGAAACTCTGTGTGTGTGTGCGTGTGAGAGAGAGAAAGACAGAGAGAAAATGTACACTTGTGCATCTCAGATATTGCTGTCCATATCTTTAGTGCCCACTGATGTGAAAGAACACTCATTTCTTCCTGTCATCCCCCTCCACTTTATACCTTTTCATAAAGCACACACACTCACACACACACACACACACACACACATACTCCCATGCTTTCTTCTTCCTTTCAATCTCTCTCAGGTGCTGCTTACTGCGATGTCCACTGCTGAGTGTTGCTGTATCTGCACTCACAGAAGGACATACACACGCATGCTCATTCACTCAAACCCACGCACACACACCCACGAATATCTTGGAACACTAAATGTGTTCACAGCAGGGTAAACCTGATTTAAACAGCCAGCGAGAGAAAGTCTAATGATGGATGATGAGACCGGAATATCCGCAGCCACAGCAAAATTACACAAACAGGTTATCTGGGACCTCAAGGCACTGAGCTGTTTTTCACATGGCAGAGGAACACTGTTTAGATCTCAAACCCAGGGCCATATATTCTTTTAAAACAAACAAACAAAACACAGAAAACATGGATGCCACTTATACATTCCAGCTCACCTTCTTGCACTTTGCAGCTGCTCTATCTTTCCTTCTCGCTAGCACTTTGGAGAGAAGTTTCTGCTGAACTGCTGAGGAGGCAGGCAGGTAAGCAGGCACATCAGCAGTGGGGCAGAGGTACTGTTAGTCTGATGAGCAGTAAAGCTGTCAACACCAAAATAGCTTGGAAGAGATGCATTCCCTCTCATGTTTACCAAGCTAAAATCCATTCTGACTTCTGTCTAATGTACTCTATAACATTCTTTGTGCAACCACATCTTTACGATCTAAAAGGATTTTGAACTTCAAAGAATAAAATATAAATAAAAGTGATGCTTGGATGTCACATGCTAAAGTTAATGTCATAGATCTTTTAGAGTGTCAGGAGTGGAGTATCAACTGCTTAAGATTGTATTTGTTGTTGTGATAAAGCAATAGACTGAATAAAAGTGTCTCTGTACCAAAAGTGTGATATGAGTCTTTCCCACTGACGTAAGCTGGAGAGGAGCATTCTCATAGAGAACAGTGATGTAATGTAGTCACTCTCCTTCTTTTTGCTCTTCCTCCTCCTCCTGTTTCACTGTTACTCCCTGCCTCCCCCTTCTCTTTCTCTCTGTTCGTACCTCTGTTGTTTTTCTCTTTTTCCTTTTAGTCTTGGCATGCTACTGCCTCTACTCCTCTGGGAACAGTGAAATCGAACCCAACACCTCCCTCTCTTGGTCAAAACTAGGAACTGCATCAGCAGATGCAAGCTGCTTCTCATTTCTCTTTATGTTCATGTTCACATGCATCCATCTGTCCATAAGCGTACTGCACATTGCCCCGCCCTCCTCCATTTGATACAGTGATTTTCA
This sequence comes from Rhadinocentrus ornatus, assembly GCA_037177495.1. Classification (NCBI taxonomy): domain Eukaryota; kingdom Metazoa; phylum Chordata; class Actinopteri; order Atheriniformes; family Melanotaeniidae; genus Rhadinocentrus; species Rhadinocentrus ornatus. The sequence goes on from JBAMHW010000004.1 coordinate 9,170,602, forward strand.
ATTCAGTTGCCAGTTGCTGTCCAACATCACCCAGATCTGTCTTTAAATGGTTTCTTAGAAGTTTTCTACACCCTGGCAGTTCTTTTGTCAAGCTGACTTTCAGAATCGTGAAACATTTATTTGATTCAAGTCCCCACCAGGACTCCCACACTATTAGTTCTCCTCCTCCTCTCCTCCTCTTCTTTTCTTCCGTCCTTGTTTTCTGTCTTCATCAAAGATAAACCACCAGCGATTTTTGCTGCTGGGAGACCCCAGAACAAGACAGATGTAACTCTTGGCCCTTCTATAGTTAATCGTCATGCTGTGAAGAGAAAGAAAATGTGCATATATAAATTCAGTAACAGTTAGAAAACTCAAAGATGGCCACTTAAGGTTTAATTTTATTCCTTTTTCATTTTGATTTTTAAAAGAAAAGCAAATGGAAAAAAATAAATTAACTCAAAAATACTTTGTGATTCTTTGTGAATGTTATCTTTTTTCTTCTGTAAAACTGCAAAAGCAAAAGGAAGGAAGGCTACCTCCCTCCGGGATGGGGGGGCCCTGCCTGGGCCTCGGGGGGGCTTGGTCGCCCTGGGCGTGCCATCGGGGT
>JBAMHW010000004.1:9195268-9207323 GCA_037177495.1 Rhadinocentrus ornatus
TCCCCCAGCCGAGGCTTGAACCAGCAACCTTCTTGCTGTGAGGCTGCGGTGCTAACCACCACACCACCGTGCAGCCACTAGTCACTAGTTTAAATGTGTTATCTTAAATTTCAACAATACAAGGAAAGCTTTTTATGCACACTGTGGTGTAAGAAGACAGGATGAAAGCAACACAATTGCCTTGAGAAAAGTGAATGGTCTCGTGAAAACTTCCAATATATTTTGGCTTAAAACATGCATTTTATCTGAGTCAGAATGCTTTCAGTTTGGAGAATCAGAAATAAAACCTGAATGGGCAAGCCAAGCTAACAGCTGTTCAAAAGGATTTTTTCAAAAAAGTGAATATTTTGCCATCTAAAACTCTCATCTCCAAAATGTTATAGCAATTTAAGAAAATGTTTGCTCAGGATGAAATCTTAGAGGTTAGAGTTGCTTTACACAGTAACAAAAAGGTGATCTTCTAGTTCTACCCTTCAGCCATTAGCTTAGCTCAAATAGGAATAATAGCTTAGATCAGTAAACCTGATTCTCCAAACTGAAAGTCCTCTGTCTGTTGATAATAAATAAATCTGAAATATTGAATCATAACTTATCATATTTCCCCTATATTTTTGGATTCTTTCACTGATTATGCAAACCAGATAGTGAAGTTACTGTAAACTGCAAAATGGAGAAGCAGTAAAGAAGTGCGATAAGTTTAAAGTAGTAGTAGGAGTGAGTAATGTACTTAGTTACAGTCCATCACTGCAAGATATGCTTTTCCAAAGACACTCATTAAAATAATTTAAATAACCACAGCACAAGTATTCACGCTCTTGGTCTTCATTTTTTTAAATATATATATATATATATGTGTGCAGTTAGACAGCCAATATAAACACAATGAATTAAACTGTGTTTGAATTTTACCATCATTTCAATTTCCCAAATAGGTCAAAGTCTCTGCTTTTCTCTAAAACAACACCAATGCCATCCTAATTTGCATCAAGTGCTTCTACTCTTCCTTTTTTAGTCAATGCTTCCAGAAACTATCATGTTTTACCTGTATTTTTTTATTTTTGTTTTTAACATTTCTCTGTTACCACTGTTTATTCTTTGCCACCTACTGTACTCTCATTTATGCTAGGATATCCATGCTTGAGCCCTCGGATGTGGCCAAACAAAAGGAGCAGCAACAAGATGAGCAGCCTCCGATTGCCATGTTGGACCTCTCGCCCAGCTCCACCCAGGAGTTAGCCAATGCTGGACTGGAACCAGACCCCTCACAAGGCCTCAGGACTTCCGTATAGGGGTCTATGTCTTTGTCTGTTTCTACTGTATCTAAATATATATCCTGAAATGCCACTTTCAAATTGTGCACTCAATCTCAATTCTCCATTTTTATAGATAATAAACTCCTCTTGGTTCTCCAACGCTCACTGAACCCACCTTGGATTCTACTTGTAATAACAAATGTATATGTATCACATTTATATTTGGTGCATTTAGCTGTATACCTGTCTGTGTCTACATGTTAACTGAAAGAATGAGTTGGGGTAACACTCTGCATGTATGAATGTGTGGGTGAGCAAAAACATGTGACAGTTATGTATCTAGGTTGATGTCTGTAAAGTTTTAAGGCTGCAAAGGAATTGCTGGGAAATGTGTTTCTTACTGACTACATCAGTGATGCAACACTAGGCTGCTGAAAACAATGTAATAGCATGAGGAAAGGGAATGATCTGAAGTCTCTCATTTATCTCTACAGCCTTAGAAAAAAAAAAGTTTTTTTTTGTTTTTCATGACTGGAATGAAGTTTAAAACTTGATTTAATTTGTACTCATTGTAACTCTCTACCTTTGTGTTATCGTTTGAGATTTGACCAAAAAGATATTAAATCGATAATCTTCGCTGTGTCCCCCTGCCCCCATCATGCCTCCCAGTGTGATCATTTACAGTTTGCATGCACTTATCATAAATTTATTTCCCCCAGTCACCTGTCTGCCTCCTCACATAACAACCCATTGTAGTTACTCAACTGCAAGAGTATGACTTCAGCGTGAATGCCATCTCACAGTCTTTTCTGCGAGAGATCACAAAGACTGGCGTCATTTGAGCTATGATCACAAGGCATATGAATGAATGTTTGAGAAAGTGTTCAAGCACCCTCGAGTGTTGTGTAGCCTGCTGTGTGTGGCAGCATGTTTGTGCATTTGTGTGAATGTGCTTAGACAAGCTCCACAAAAGGTCTGGTCATGTGCTCGGTAGCTATTTAAGACAGAAGAGGTAAATTAGCCGACTCTTGGGGGGACTGCAGTTTTGCAAACAGAGGAGCAGCATGCACAGTCAGAGGTAGGGGATAACGTTGTTGACTGACTGCCAAAACTTCTTACAACTTAATAACAAGAATGAATGCTAGTATGTTAATGTCAGATGGCAAGATGCAAATATGTTACATATTACAAATATTTTCTTTGAGCTGTAAAATAATTGGTTTTGCTGCTATAATGTTGGTCACTCCAAACATTCCTTTAAAAGACTTTAGGGACAAGAAAAATCTAGAAAAAAAAAACCTGTTTAAATAAATGATCTATTACAATCTACTGTTGAAAACATATATATACTCGTAGGAGTTGTAACCTAATGGCTTTGTTAATTAGTTGTCATGCCTTGCAGTGAACATTGATGCTAACACTGAAGCAACTGGCTTTAACAATAAATAAATAAATAAAAACAATGACAGTCCTAAGCTTAATCAGGGGTGTATTGGTTGTGTATGAAAGTGTTTTGTCTCTGGCTCACCAAATGTGATCTGAGATGACTCTTTCCCTTGAAATCTAAAATGTGAAATGTAATAAAAAAAACAGATGTAAGGACTTAAAACAATGTACCAAATTCTCTGCAATATCAATACAAAGATTCTTCCCTTATTATCCTGTTCAAATGATCTAAAATACCCCTTTTTTAAATTCCTCTCTGGCTTGTGTTAGCATTTGGAGAGTGGGTCTCGTAGTGGTGACCTTTTGTGCCAGCCTATCGCTCGCCCAGTTCCCCCGGGAGTGCACCACCGTTGAAGCGCTGCAGAGCGGCCAGTGCTGCCCATCTCCAACCGGGGTAGTAGGAGATGAGTGCGGCGCTAGCACAGGAAGAGGGCAGTGTGTGACCATTGCTGCCGACAGCCGCCGCCATGGACCCCAGTACCCTTATTCTGGGCGGGATGACAGAGAGAGGTGGCCGCTGAGATTTTTCAGCCGCACTTGTCAGTGTAATGGCAATTTCAGTGGCTACAACTGTGGGCGATGCAGACACGGGCTGACGGGATCAAACTGTGATCAAAGAATCTCTGTGGGTAAGAGAAAAGATGCTGTTGGGACCTGAAAATTGAAGACAACTTCCAATGTCTTTCTCCTGCTGTGCTCTTTAAGATTTCACAGGTCTACATCAGCCAGGGGAGTTTAGGCAGCATTTTCTGATAGAGAAAAAGGAAATGTCTATGTTAAATTTTAATAATGTTTTCTTTCCTCTACACTCAAAACCACTCATTCCCTCTTTACATTCTGTCACATCAATAACCACTCTGTAGTAAGGAGGAACATCATGCAGATGAGCACAGCTGAGAAGCAGGCATTTGTCAATGCTTTGGACCAAGCTAAGAGGACCGTCCACCCTGACCTGGTCATCTGTACAAGAAGGTACATAAAAATAATGACATAATAATATGGATGTTTGTGATTGTTGTTTTTTATTTCAATGGAGGAATTTGACAGGTTTTATTCTTAGACCAGAAGCTTTGCCAAAGCATAAATAGGCTCAGCCAACGTTGGAAATAGAAAGATGTGCCTTGTAAATAGAGGTAAACCTATGTTGTTATATTAATTACCAGTAGCAATTTCCTGAGAAACCTTTCTGTAAAAGCTGCAGGTGGAAGCTGAGGATAGTAATATAAAGTTTGAGGCAAGTGTTACCTGCAGGTAGAGAAACCCATTTAACCTCCTAATCAAAAAATTTACCTTTTTCCTTCCTTCCTGTTTTTTTTTTTAGTTTTTTTTTTTTAGCTACAAGGCACGGATATTTAGCCAAGTTTCCTTTGGCAGCTACATTGTGGAATAAGATGTATATACAGTAAAATATCTACTTTGCACATGCCCATTCACCTAAAATCAATCAAGAGGCCTTGGAGGGAAGGATAGCATAATTCTGAACAAGTGTCATCCTCTTCTTATCTGTAGGTACCAGGAGGTGTTGGGGCCTGATGGCAACACCCCGCAGTTTGAGAACATCACCATTTACAATTACTTTGTTTGGAGCCACTACTACTCTGTCAGTAAGACTTATCTGGGGCCGGGCGAGGCCAGCTTTGGAGGAGTGGATTTCTCCCATGAGGGCCCAGGTTTTGTCACTTGGCATCGCTTTCACCTGCTGCAGCTGGAGAGAGACATGCAGGTAGGCTGAGAGAATTTAGGAAGGAAAGAGTGCATCAATATATTTAACTACAGAGTAGGAGGAAGGAGAAATGGGGAAAAAGAAGGAAATTATGGCATAAGATGAGAGAAGTGGAACAAAAGATATTTGATTTAAAAAAAAAAGAAAACAAAGCAGATTTAAGTGCTTAGCTTCAACAGATCCTTTGTATAAATTAGTCAATCCCTCTTTTGTCTGTGCAGGACATGCTGGGCGACGCCAATTTTGCCTTGCCCTACTGGAACTTTGCCATCGGAGGCAGCGATTGCGACATCTGCACCGACGACCTGCTGGGAGCGAGAAGCTCATTCGACATGAGCTCTATCAGCTCCAATTCTGTGTTCTCACAGTGGAGGGTCATCTGCGAAAACGTGGAGGACTACGACACCTTGGGCACAGTCTGCAACAGTAAAGACAGTCGCACAAACACTCACTTTACCTCAGCATTAAGCCAAGCGGTGCTGCTGATATACAGCATCATCTCAGCTGCATTGAAAAAGAGGGCAAAGAGCTCGTAAAGAGAACATGCAGAACTTAAGCTGCTATAAATAATACCATGCAGCTGTTGTGCTAAATTCAACACTGCTCACTATTAGTGCAGTTTTTTTTAAACTGCAGACACTTTAGTTACCAGACTTTGCCTTGAGGGTTGTTTCGAGTATCGACCTTACATCTGACTTCTGCCTTAGAGGACATCTGAGCTAACAACAGTGTTTCCGAGTGTAAATTCATAATGGGTCACGAGATTTAGCATAGAATAAGGGGACTCCTGTGCCATAATATGTTAATACTGTGTAAGCTAGGCAAGGCGATTAGATTCGTAAGGATTGGCACTTATTCCGCACTGGCACCAGATTAGTCACAACTTTTTCCTTTAAGTTCAATCAAACCAAGTTTATATAGCGCTTTCTTTTTGGATTGAACTACATAATTAAGAAGTCCCTCAAGAGACATTCTTTCTAGTTGCATGTGATTAATATAATATAATAAATATAATAACTGGAAGTGACCACTGTTTGACTGATTAGTCTCTCCTGGCCCTTGGAGAGTCATAACAGGTCTGGTGTTTCCTGCCCTAACAAGCAACAACTTCTTAAATGGGTTAGTGGACGGGGGTTGCCTCATTTGTGCATCTGCTTGTTGAAGACAAGAATCTAGCAGTCTGCTGCTTCCTTTGATCTGAGGGAATAATCTTCAAACACAGAGACGGCTCAGTCATGTAGCCCTCCAATTGTGTGTAGGAGCGAAACCACAAATGCTAGAGAAAAGACTTCAGTCACAAAGCTCTTACTTGCTACAGCTGAGTTATTGAAAAATTTAACTATTTAACTGCCATGCTGTCATGTTTAAGACTGATCAAACTAGTCAAATCTTGCAGACAGAATTAGAAAGTGGCTAAATGATAAATTTTATAATCATATTTTTTCTTTCTATATGGAAACTACAAGCCTGACCAGTCTACAGTCTGAGTGCTATACATGATGATGTTTTGTGTTGTGCTGATATGTGTGTTTTACTTGAGTTGAACGATTTTACTGCTAACTTTGCATCCTTTTTGTCAACAAGGTACAGAGAGCAGTCCCATCAGGAGGAACCCAGCGGGCAACGTGGCCCGGCCCATGGTGCAGAGGTTGCCAGAGCCCCAGGACGTGTTGGACTGTCTAGAGCTCAACACCTTTGACACTCCTCCTTATTACTCCACCTCTTCCGAGAGCTTCAGGAACACCATTGAAGGTGTGTAGCAATGAGATGTGGTTGAGTTTTAACATCCTCCCATCAATCAGAGGAAGAATATTGAAGCTGAGCTGCTCTGTGTGACAGTATAGATACAAACTCAGGGCAGAAACTCACATTCACTCATTCCTCTACCCACATGCACATATGGTTAGCTCCAACACAGCATTTGCTGTTTCTAATTTTGGTAAATGTGAGATTTCATTCAACTTTTCCTTTTTTGAAAAATAAACTTTATTTATTTATTTATGCTTTATTTTCTAGGCTACAGTGCCCCCCAGGGGATGTATGACCCTGTCATTCGCAGCCTCCACAACCTGGCCCACCTTTATCTGAATGGGACCGGTGGACAGACTCACCTGTCGCCCAATGATCCCATCTTTGTCCTGTTGCACACCTTCACTGATGCTGTCTTTGACGAGTGGCTCCGCAGGCACCAACCAGGTACACAGTTATGATACACATGCAAACATGACAAGAGGATACATTTTAAGGAAAGAACAGATAACAGTAACAATAACCTTTCCCCTCATGCAGGTGATATTGTTTACCCCGAGGAGAACGCTCCGATTGGACACAATCGCAGATTCAACATGGTTCCTTTCTGGCCTCCTGTAACCAATGCTGAGATGTTTGTCTCAGCCCCAGAAAACCTGGGATACTCATATGAGGTCCAGTGGCCAGGTGAGCATCAAATAAACTTATATGTACACAAACCCACAAAGTCCAATGAACCCTCATGATTCCCACTTCTCGCCTGCTCCCTTTACAGTCCGTCCCTTCACCCTGTCTGAGATCATCACTGTGGCTGTCGTCGTGGCAGTGGTGGTTGTAGCAGTGCTGGGTGGCGTTCTTGGCTGCTTTGTGCGAGCTCGCTCTCACCGCTCGGCTGAGGCCCTGGAGCCCCTGCTGGGAGAGACTTTCCGGCGTTACTCAGAGGACGACAGGAGGCTGGATAAGTCACAGTCTGTCGTCTGATTCCATCAAATTTTGAGAGGCTTCAACATTTTCATGCATTTGTTTTGCCTTTTTTTATTCATCAATTTCCTCTAATAAAGCTGAACTGGTTTTAAACCTAGAAAATTTGTCTGTGTCTGTATCTGCTATTAACTTTAGGGCTGGCAGGGTCTTGAGGATCTTCTGGAGCATCCATGATTACAAACAATAGCTCAGATGCTGGACTAACTGAAGGTGTTAATGAAACAGAAACTGGTAAACTTGCAATTTAATGTCCTTTTTGGTTGGTTGCAGAACACAACGGGAAGAATAGTTTCACCTCTTTAGTACCCCTTACTCAGCTGCCAACTACATTTTGCTAGTCTATTCATGCAGACTATGCTAATCCATCTGAAAGATGAATGGATAATACCATACAGTTTGATGCTTGTGTTCCCATTCCTTTCATTCTGTTCGTTAACTGGGTCCGTCATTACATAAACAACAAGCAGGCCTGTGTAAACAGACCACAGACCATGGGCCTGTTTGCTGCAGGTGCAAATTTGTTTGTTTCAAGCCTGAGACCATTTGGCATAAAAAAACACTTAATGTTAATCTTCTAACCAGCAAGGCTGGTTAAATCAGTTCAAGCATCCATGTGTTCATAGCAGCACACACACCACCCTCATGTGGATGTACTGCAATACTGCAAATGGAGTAAAGCCCGTCATGTCTTTGCTTATTCACAGTTACTTTAAATGTCAAAATTAGGAGAGATTAACATGCAGGGAAAACAAAGACCATCTTGAGCCTTTTGTTTCAGGAAAGCTGGACAGTTTATAAAAGGAAAATATTACATAAAAAGATACACAAATGATTAGGAAATTATATCTTAAAAGCTGCTACATACGGCTTTCTGACACAATCTATACTTGTTTGCTCTGCCAAAGCCGCTTTTTAGTTTTAGAATTAGTATCTGAGACTTTCTTGTAAGTTCATATAGTCTTCTTTAGAAACATAAAACAACACTGTAGCTACATGTAGTGCTTTTAAGCAATTTGTTTGAACAGCTTGTCACAAAGACACAATATCAGTTTCTATTTCTCTAAATGTGTCCATAAAACAATTGCGAAATAGTAATTTTTTTATCTGTGAGTAAAAATTTTGGCATATTTCTGCATGATGTGCAGTGTGTCTCATAATGAAATTGAGGAACTCGGACAAGTGGCGGACAAAAAGGTGGTGAGAGCAGATGAAAAGTTTCTTTTTGCAAACGTTTTTTTAAAATTATCTTGACTTGCTTCCCATTTTCCTTGCAATACACAAAGAAATAAGTGGGGCTTTTGGAAATTTTTGTACAGTGTTGTAAATAAGAAGCAAGAGTGCAAGTTACAACAGAAACAATTAACACATCTGATGTGACCTTTTATAAAGTTCAATGTAAAATCTGGCTTTTGCTTCATACTCACAGTTGGACCACCTGACTAGGCCTATGTCTACATTAGGGTGCATAGCATGTGAAATTTATGACGCTACGTTGCATTTTTTGGGGCTTAAAACTTGCCTGAGCATAAGCTCCATGTACCCAGCAGTTTCTCCAGGGATTTGGGTGGTGAAGACGCAGCGTCATTAAATTAATTTATTAGTCCACATTGTGGCTTTTAATAACTAAAACGTCTTTTTTTAAGAATAGGGGAGTAGGGCCGAAAATAACTATAAGTGTAAATATATAAGTATATATATAAGTGTAAATAATAAAAAATAGTCTTTCAATTTAGTTTTTGAAAACATTCGGGGAAAGGTAATGGTTTTTTTTCCCGAAATATAGATATAATAATAAAAAAAAGATATATTAAATTTAGATCTCTCATGTTTGAAAAGAAAACTTCTAAATTTCAAAACATTTAAAGATAACTAACACTTAAGACTTGAATTTCCATTAGAAAAAAAATCCTTATTTTACCTTTACAGTTAAAAAAAAAAAAAAGACCTATTTTAAAATTCCCAATCTGCAGGATTTGCAGAGCTGCTTTCCTCTAACCCATGACTCAGTGTAATTATTTTTTTTTTATTTTTTTTTTTTGCTTTAGGCTATGACACTGAGCAAAATGAGTGACAGGTTTGCATGCCTTATGTGCAAAGTTTCCAATCAGTCCAGCTCATTTGGCTGTGACAACCTAGGTTCAGTGTTGAGGAATGACATGGAGATAGTTTCACTTCAGCTTAGCCGAAATTAACTGTAAGCCTTCACTGTGTACAGTAGTTGCCGTGAGTCTTCCTGTTGGGTTATTTTTGTCCTGCTTTAAGAGTAGCAGAATTTGGCACTGGACTAAATTAGTTAGGATTGGCATTTTTGCAGCGCAAGGTGATATCTTGAAAAGAGTTTCGAGGGAAGGGATGGTGATGAAGAGGGATTTTTTTGGATCCATCATCAGTTGGCTGTTCTTTCCAAAACCGCCAGGTTACACTAAAAAAGACACAATCCTGTGGGTTTATGAATATGGATAGATGTGAAAGTCACACACAACACTCATTTGGCCACCACTACCTTCCTGAAAGAGAGGATCATTAGTGTCTTTCAAATGTGCTCTCATGAAAGTTATCTTATTTTAAGCTGCACCACAAACTTCACTGCAGCTTTTTAGCTACAGATGATCCTATACTGCCCACTGTAGGATTCCCAGATGGTGGAAAAAGCAGGTAAGAAGGGCTGTGGGGTGAAAAGGGCATTGCTTTATTTAGTAAGATGGAATTTTTACCATAAAAGTTTGAAAGGAAAGGGGTTCAAGCCAGACCCCAGAGTAAACTTCAAAAAGTTTTTACCTCAGTAGAAAGTGATCTCTTACTTATAGTTAACAGCTCACGGGCATCTTTCCCAAGTCACTAAAGATAGCTGTCATTAAGCCACTCCTGAAAAAAAAGGACTCTACAGCTCTATAACGACTATAGACTTGTAACTTTAGTCCTGTCTTTAGCTTCTCTTTAACTGTATGTCCAAGATTAGTTAGAAAATTGTATTTAACCAGCTTGATGACTTTTTAAATGAAACCGGAAATCTTGATAAATTTAAGTCCGGCTTTTGACTGCATCACAACACTATGGAATCAAGGATCCAGCAGAACCATTGATTGGTTCTGCTGGATCTCACCACTGCCTTTGATACTGTAGATCACAGAATCCTGCTGCACAGACTGGAAAACTGGACTTTCTGGAGCAGTCTTTAATTGATTCAGGTTATATTTAGTAGACACTATAAATCTCAACAGAGTGGCCATGACTTTTGGAGTCCCCCAGGGGTCAGTCCTTGGACCTCCTCTGTTCAACTTATGCTCTCTTTGGGTCAAATATTACAGAACTTTAACATCAATAATCACAGTTATGCAGATGATACACAACTTTGTGTTTCTGTCACTAGACGACTGCAGCCCAATAAACTTACTGTGTCAGTGTCTGGAGCAAATAAACACCTGGATGAGAGAGCCAACGTGACTTCCTAAAAAAGAGTATTAAACATCTGCAGCTCATCCAAAATGCTGCTGCTAGAGTTTTTACCCGGTCTAAGAGATCTGAACACATCACACCAGTTTTGAAATCTTTACACAGAATAGATTTTAAAACCGTTTTGATAGTTTACAAATCTCAGAACGGGTTAGACCCAGAATACATCTGTGATATGTTCAGAGAATATAAACTTAGCAGAAGTCTAAGAACCAAAGACTATGGTCAGCTTTTTCAGACCAGAGTCGAGACTAAACATGGAGAAGCAGCATTTAGCTGCTATGCTGCAAACAAGTGGAACAAACTGCCAGTGGAGATTAAACTTTCACCAAATGTAGACATTTTTAAATCCAGGTTAAAAACATTTCTATTTTCATGCGCCTATTAATGAATTCTGCACGGTAACTTTTTAAATGATCTTGCTTTTAATCATTTTAATTAAATTTATTATTTTATTATGGGTTTTTTTTCTATTTGTTGCTGCTTTTTACTACTTTTTAATGCTTTTGTAATGCTTTAAATGTTTTATACAAATCACATTGAATTGTCTTGTATATAAATTTTTTTATACAAATAACTTGCCTTGCCTTGCCTGGTTGTAAAAATCACCAGATCAGATTTTTTTTTGCTCAAGAAAAGAACAAAGGAAGAAATGTTGGTAGATTTGCTGACATTAAAATGTGTTTTTGATGTCAAATAACTCATATAAGATTTTATTATTTAGAAAAAAAGCTTCAGTACTGTAGTACCTATTTAAATTTGTAGAAGACAGTTTCCATTTCTCCATTTTAAAAACCTCCTCATGCAGGCAGGCAAGCAATTGTTCATCTGGAGCAGGATAAACCAGCCTGTGATGGCTGCGTTTCAATAAAGCGTGCAATGTGAACAGATGGCTTTGATTAATGCAAACGCTCCAGACAGGATCTCCCGAGATGCTTCTTATTTCCTAAATGAGACATTTGTGTGCAAATGTATTTTTTGTCAAGTTGTCACCAGTTTCATCTGCGATTTAAGTGAACGTTTCATGCATTTGATGAAAAAATGTCAAGATTTTCTTCACTTTTTTGTTTCTGTTTTGTAAATTTCTTTATCCTTACACTGGGTATATTTTTAAATCTTTCTTTAGAAAGCCTTTTCTCTGACTAATCCCTCTCCTTTCCACTCTCCTAATTTACAATTCCACAATTCTAAAGCAGTCAGCCTGTCAATGTGACACAAGCTTCATCTTATCACATTGAACCTAGGGACTCTGAATATGTATTCCTGTTTAACAAAGATAGAATAGTAAGAAATGTAAAGAGAGCCTCAAGAAGCCGAACAAATCAATTTTCAATGTTTTCAAAATACATGCAAGAATTGGCGTTAAAAACACAAATTAAATTAAATTAAATTAAATTAAATTAAATTAAATTAAATTAAATTAAATTAAATTAAATTAAATTAAATT
>JBAMHW010000004.1:9208159-9218574 GCA_037177495.1 Rhadinocentrus ornatus
ATTAAATTAAATTAAATTAAATTAAATTAAATTAAATTAAATTAAATTAAATTAAATTAAATTAAATTAAATTAATCTGTAACTTTAGGCCGAAGTTTGTTAACTGTTCATGAATTTCCGATATGATTGAATCCTATTTTACTGGCTGTGGACAATAGAAAACAAAACCAACAAACAAATAATTAAAAAAAAATCACATAGAACTAGATAGACTTGGGATGTTTTATCCTCACTAGACCATATTCAGAGTACTATACTATGCAACAAATTTGAGCCACCCTTCAGTTTTCAATATATTGACATGGATGTGGTTAATGGGGCAGTAATTTGTTCAATTGTGCAAAAATCCACGTGGAAATACATTTTAAAGGCAAAAACAGAGTTTGTGCACTTCTGATTAGCTTGAAAGTCAATATTTGTTTTGACAACGCTCATCCTTTCACACAGCCTGAAACCTTTTTTTTGGTCATTTCTTTAAGTAGTCTTTAGAAATAGTTTACTAGGCTTCTTGAAGGACAGTTAAAAGCTCTTCTTTGGATGTTGGCCACCTTTTATTCTGGTTTCTGTAAAAGGAAACCCACACTGCTTCAATGTTGTTGAAGCCCAGACTGGGGAGGATTCATCACTCCAATAAATCTGGTGCTGAGGATTTTCAGGCCAGTTCTTTAGTCCTTAGGTAATTCACAGCCTTTTTTTCCCCCATCTTCCTTTCCTCAAGAATGGCTTCTTAAGAGCCAATATTCCATAGACACAACTTCTGGTAAGGCTTCAGTGAACAGTAGATGGATCAAGTGAAGATACAGACAGGTTCTGTGTCAGGTCTTTACTGGATCTTTCTTTCTTTGTCTTAAGAACATCACTTTCAGATACGTTTTTCATGCCTTCATTCGTCGTTCACTCATCCATTTTCCTCAATAATGCAGGATCAGAACACAATGATAATAAGTTTGAAGTTATCAGGTAATGGCTCTTTGGGGAATCATCATACTATATCTGTTAAACTGAGCTATTTTTTTTACATGCTTTAAAAGGATGTCTTTGAGACAGGCTGCTAGTAACAGTTTTTAAAAATTATTATTATTATTATTATTTTGCTATGTTCTCTTATATGATTAGATAAAACATTGGAAAACCCCTTTAATTAGAAACATTTAATTGACTTAAATGATTTATTGGTCAGTTTTATGTGAGTAAAAAATACTTGAATATGCAAAGAAAGACACTGAAAGGCCTTCAGAAAACTTGCATGCAAAATATAAATCAGTGATGGATGGTACAAGATTTTTTTAGAGAACAATATTTATTTCACTATGACATTAAATATAGTGATATTTCAGAAACTGGATTAACAGGAAAAAAAAAACAGTCCTGAAACATATTTTTCTTCTCTCTCCTTTTGTTTTTTGTTCTTTTGGTACATGTTTCAATACAAAATGCTAAACTATAAATATGTATATTAGCAGAGTTAGTGACAAAGTCTTACACAATGACACAGAAACATGAGTGCTTCAACTATAAAGACGACAATCTGAAACTTAATTAAATTACAATGAAAAAGAAACAGAATAACAGTAATAAGTTAATGTAAAACATGTATCAGAAGATTTTTAAATAAAGATTGTACCTTACACAATGACAATAAATTCTCGAAGCTTCAAGAAAACAGTTGCTTAAGTTTAAGACTATGAAAACACAGCTTAGCAACTGAAAAGCTGATGCTCAGCAGCTGCTTGGAACAGATGTAACAAAATGCACATTAACTCCTCTGTCTGCTGCTGCTGGTGGATATTATAGCTTATCATTAACATGTTAGACATTTATTATTGAGGAAATGATAACACATCTTTAATGATTAGCATATGAGAGGGTTAAGAAAAACAAATATCCTAAAACCTCATTGCCACATAAAAGATTGGCAGAAGCATTTGGCATATTTTTGGTCTTAGGAGTTTCTCACAGTCATTACCTCTGAATGAACACAAGTCCAAGGATGGAGAAAATACTGCACATGTGACATTGATTCCATATTGGGATTTCCATCGTGTCCATGTCAAAAGTCAATATATTCATAAGATCTGAGGCCTATAACTTAGATATTACACGAGTGTTTCGATGAATGATAATGGACATTCATACAGGACTACTTGAAATAACCCTCGATCTATGCATCTCTTGCGTAAGTTGTTTTTAGGAGCAGAATGCTTTGCTTATTCATGACAGTAGTGTGAAGATTCATGTCACACAAGCAGAGGACTTCAGAGAAGATTTACATGTAAACACACCGAGCTGTGTTTGCATTTAGAGGTTAGCTTACCTGAAATTAAACACAGGTACATTTAAGCTTTCAGAAATGTCTCATAACTGTCTGTGTTTACCTGCTCATAAGTGCACATCCCTGTGGAGCTATTTTATCCAAATATAATCACAATAGAACACGGTGGGCCGTTTCTCAAGAGAGTACAGTGAGAACTATGGTTCCTTTGGTCTTTTTCAGGATGTCCACGGCTTCAGCGTGAGTCACACCCTCCAGGCAGTGTCCATTCACAGCAATGATCTGATCGCCACGTTTCAGCCTGCCATCCTCTATGGCCGCCCCCTGCAGGGTGTAAAGAGTCCACCATCAAGTACAGATCGGAGAACACACCCATCAGTCTAATCATTGAATGTGGGCTAATTCATGTTGAAAAAAACCCAGCTGACAAATAGTGCACAAGTTGGTTGCAAACTAATATAATTTTGTCATGAAGAACTCTCCAGCCATTTCAAACCATTACGAGTCTTATATATATGAGCATAATTTGAAGCAAGGTATATGGGTTTGACATTAATCACAAAAGTGAACAATGAATAAGGGAGTGCAAACCGAATAATGCCTGCAAAAACCCTACTGTACATGGCTGATTATCCAGAACCTAATCTAGGATTAATTTATTGCAAAGAAGCATGAACATTTTAAGGTTCTTACAGTTATTTATAAATGTCTTAATGGTCTTGGGCGTTCTCACTTATCAGACCTATTTTTAGATTACGAACCCTTGCGGACACTGAGTTCCTCTGGTACTAGCCTCTTAGTTGTTCCCAAAGTCAGAACCAAGACTTATGGTGAGGCCTCGTTCCACCACTGCGGGCATCAAATGTGGAACAGCCTGCCAGAAAACCTCATGGCTGCAGAGACTGTTGATGTTTTTAAAAACAGACTCAAGACCTTTCTTTTTAGTTTAGCTTATCGCTGAACTTTTTTTTGTTTTGATTTTCGCTTTTTTAACCATAAATTCTTCTATTTTTTTTTTACTACCTATTTATATGGCTTTCTGTTTTATTGCTTTACTGTTATTGTTTATTTGCTTCATTTTTACCAAAGTACAGTTTTTTTAAACACTTTTATTTTATTTTATTTCATTTTATTCAAATTTTTTATGAACTACTTCATCTGTAGCTGGCTAGTTGGCTGTAGTGGCTGGTTAGCTCAATTGGTAGAGCAACAGTCTCCCATGTGGGAGACCAGTGTTCGAATTCCCCAGGGGATGAACATTAACACCTTTCAGTTGGGTCCTTAGGCAAGATTATTAATGGTACTGCCTAACCATTGTAAATCGCTTTGGATAAAAGCGTCAGCTAAATGATTGTAATATGATCTGTATCTTAATTGTCACTCTTATCAGTTCCTATTGTTTCTAAGTTTATTTATTCTTGTTTTTACTTTTTAACTACAGGGTTTTTTTTCTCCTCAGGACCCTTCACACTGGTGGCTCCGCCTGCTCTGTTTGCGGGGTTGTTGCCATGGTGACTGCCCTTGTCGGGGTGGCTGGGGGTCCTGCACTGGAGCCCTGTGGCTGTGGTGTGGACCCCGGCCTGTCCTCACCTGGGTGGTTCCTGTGGTGGCGCCCTATGTGGTCATAGGTGGGCTGGCTTCCGGTGTGACTGAATCCCCAAGATATTGTTTCCTCACAGCAGCGGCGAGCCAGATGTTTTCATTTTATTATAATTTTTTTAGAGACAGTTATTAGTGATATTAGTTTATGTTTGTACAGAATGGGGTATGGGCGGGTGTGGGGAGTGTGCATGCGCTTTGTTTGTATGAGTGTGAGTTTGTGCCTTTTTAGTGTTAATTCCATTATTTGATGTGTGAAGGATGTTTTTAATTTAAACACTGCTGTCATTGAACTTAAATTTTAAAAGAAACAATCAAAATAGCATAAACATAATAAATAGTGTGCACTGATATTCAATCGGCAGCAACATTAGATGAAGGCAGTGACAGAGTTGAGGATGAGGACTGTCTCTTTCCAAAAGGCTTGGCAAATCTTTTATTCACCTTGTTAAAGATAGTTTTGATGTAGATTGGGAGGTCTCCGTGAGGGCTGCCAAAACCTCCTACAATGCTGAAGCCCAGGCCCGATGAGCCTCTCTCCAGTGTGATGGTCTTATACATGCGAGGACTGTGGGAAGCAGAATGGAAAGAAATACAGTATGTGTTTGCTGGAGTCTGCCTTTGTTCTTGTTCAGTGATTAGAAAAGAAGAGAGACAAAGTAAGGTGATAAAGTACAACAGCTGGAGGCTTTTAAAACCAGATTCTCACCAGAGGCTGTTGGGAAAGCAGGTCAGGCTGCACGGTTGGCCTGACGATGCAACATGCACGCCTCTGTGATCCTGTGTGCTGCATCCATCAAAACTTGCTGTCACCTACACAAACACGCACAGTATTTTGGTTTTGAACATGATGTAAAGTGCTGTGGAGACGTTTTTGCGCTCTTAAGATATTTATTTTCTCCATAATTTGTCAGGACTGAATCTGATTGGTCCCTTAAACCTGCAGGGCATGACAAAAACAATGATGAGTCAGTCTGGAGTACATGAGGAGACAGGCTGAGATTGCAGAGATCCATAGAAGAAATGCCTTTCTGCCAGGTTCATTAAAATCTGTATACACATTTACCTTAAGGCGAAGAATACTAGTACCAAACACTAATTGGACTTTGTTAGGGATTTTCTCTTTGCTTTACTTTAAGCTGTAGGAGGATAACTGATTTAAAAAAAAAGAACTTCCTAGCAATGTGTTGTTGTGTGTTGTTTTCCTGTCTTTTTTGCCTCTGTCATTATTTAAGATTTTTACACAACTGAAATCATAGCCTATATATGTAAAAACAGTTTTGCCCACTATACTATTAATATAATGTAAGAAATACAAATATAAAATCTCTTAAAATCTTATTTAAACACAATATAAAGTACTTAGCAAGAATTACTAACACAAGTCCTTACAAATACTGAATTCTCTCCATTACAGGACAAATGTTTTCTGTAATTGTATGATTAAACTTCTCTTCTTCATCAGTTTCGTTTCATAGCATTGACTTGGTAATTTCTTCTAAAAGTAATAATGACCTAGTGGAAGTGGGCCATCAGACGTAACTGTCTGTCCTTGACAATGAAGAATAAAAATTTGCTGATGTTATCGTGCAGAAACTTTCTGCCTAACAGCCGTTACAGATTGACTGCTGTTTGCCTCACAGTGACAGTACCTGCAGACTGATGGGGCCGGTGACGTTCTTCAGCAAGGCTCCAGCTTGGTCATGAGTCATTCCCTCAGTGGATACATCATTGATGCTGAGGATCTTGTCTCCTGCCTGAATGACACACACACACACACACGCACACACACACAGACACATATATATATATATATATATGTAAACTTCAACTTACAATATTGTTAGAAAAGTCTGCTAAATATCATTTATTTTGATTTCATTATACATGTTATAAGCTAAGCTATTGTTACTATTTCTTTGCTGGAGATGTTTTGCATCCCTGAAAAAGGCAGTTTTGCCACAGTATTGTCCCAGAATACTCTACCTTCTGTTAAACATGCATCAGAGCTAAATTTATACACATCTAGGCCTAGTTTTATTTCTGTAAAAATCGTGAATAAATGAACATGAACTCTAAAAGCAATGTATAACACAAGGTAGGTTGCCTCTATGTAATGAATAATACAATTATATACATGCACAGTACTCACCTGTAATTTCCGTGTTTTAGCGGCCAATCCATTGGTATCCATGGCAGCAATAAAAAGAGGAACGTTGCCATGGGGACTACCCACTCCTCCTGCTACGCTGATGCCCAGGGAGTCACATGGACCCTGTGGTGATACCACACACATAAACACCTTGTTGATTACATTACGTATTCTGCATGTGATCAACTTATCTTTTAATGTCAAATAAGTAAGTCGTCTTTAATATGGACTTTGTTCATCTCAAATTATTTCAAATTTCTTAAAAGTTTCATCTGCAGACTGCAAGTAAGTATGATTTACCCTTTGTATTGTTACTTTTCTGCTGTTAGGGTGTTGAAGTCCTGCAAAAGATAAAAATAAATAACAAAATAAAAAATTCTTCTCAATGCAAACTGTTCAACTTAGTTGTTTTCAGAAAAATAGTAAACGAAGATTAGTATTTACTACAGCTTCCTGTTTTGTTGTCTGTCTCCCTCTGCTGGCTGAAGGACACATCATATCCACTTTGGGGTGTCAGAGTAGAGCAGTCAAAGTCTTCGTTCTGGATAAAACAAAACTTAAAATACTCCTAGGTTCACAAAATATTATTGTTAAAATATTGCATAAGACTAAAACTTGAACTACATGAGGAACAGCCTTATAATTCTTATCATATAAAAATTTTTATCAAATCACCATCTGACCTCACACATATATGTTTTACTGTCCCTGATTGACTCCAGACAGACGAAGGAAACCATTTACCTGATTCCTCTGTGGACACTGCACCCCAGCCTTAAAACGAGCTACTTCCAGGTGGACTGCTCCACTGCAACTCTGAGAGCAAAGTGACAACTCTCATAACAATAAAAAAACAAAACATAAAGCTAAACATGTATAAGGGTATGGACTTGTGTACAGGTGAGTTGATTAATGCAGACCTGCAAAAGCTTCTGTGCATGCTCTTGCAATGCTGCGCGGACATCCTCCCCATTGATTGACAGAATCTGGTCACCGAGCAACAACCTACCATCTGAATCTGCTACACCTCCTCTGATGATATCTGACACAAAGATGCCTGTGTCATTACTGTTGGAAGAAAACAAAGGTCAAAAACTTTTTCTCACAGCCAAAAATTTGCATTTTGCCTAGCAGCTGTATAAGGTTAGGTTTGCATGCCCATCTAGGTTCATTAGGAGTCATCTATGGTATATACTATTATTTCATAGGTTCAGAGTCTTAATAGTTCAATTTAGCATGAGTGGCTATAGCTTGAACAAAGTCCTGCCTGAATTGTGGATCAGATCAGATACATCACTTAAGATTTCTTTAATAAAAATGCAGCAGTATAAATCAAACAATACCTAATTTCTTCCCAAGGTGTGTTTATATGCTGAAGTAATCATTATTCAAATAAATGTGGAAAGATGTACACTCTGTAACTTGATTTTTTTATTTGCAATGGTCATTTTTTTCCCCCAACTCTCCACTTTATTTTGCACATTAAGGCCATCTTTGCATTACACGCTGTTTCATTCTGAAACCTGCATCTTCTTGTTGGTCTTATTGTATATAGTGGGCGTTTAAATAAAAACTGCATCAGTCAGGTGTTTGTAGACACACTTATTCAAGGAGATTGTTTCCTGCAATTCTATAAAACACATCTCAGTGGGTTTCAACGATATTTTATCCTCATACAGACTTTTGATAATCCTTCTGATAAGGAGACAGCTGCCCCTGCCAACCCATTTCATTACTGTAAGTAATTTTAACTAATATAAAATGCATTCAAAGTTTTTGGGATTCTAAAACTGAGGATACACCTCTTAAGCCTAACAATAGTTCAGTCTGCATGGCAGGATCTTATGCTGCATTTGCTGTACATGGGAAATTAAGAGCTGGAAATCAACATAATGCCATCTGTCATCTGAGGTTTACAAGGTGGAGAAAACATGAATGTTTCAATCTTTCCTTTTAACAACAAATCCTCACCAGCAGCTAAAGAATTCACTAAAAAGTAGTCAATACTTTGTTAATATGCTCTATTTAGTCTTGAGTAAAGGCCAAATAAGTAACAACGACACCTAATGTTTCAAATCAGGACTGCAGTCAAAAAAAAAACAAAAAAAAACCAGACAGCGTCCCCCCCTTCTCTCTCTCATCTATTATACAGTCTATAACGGACGGAGAACATAGCAAACATGATGATGACGAGCGAAAATGATTCACACACAGTAAGTTGCTATGCTTTGCAATGCTAGTGCTAATTTCAGGCGCTAATTGATGTTGGCATAAAATAGCGTGTAAACAAAAGCTATGTTAATCAACAAGTGCTGCGCATAAGTTTCGTAAGTTTCATTAGTTTATAAGGACAAACACACTATTCACTTGGCCAAAACATCATTACTACAGGTTCTTTTGCCAACATAAAATACCAAACGCTCTGATGTTGTTTAGCAACCTTGATTGGTTAAGGAACCAGGAACTTGAAAAGAGCTTCACAGTGCACCGAAGTTATTTCTTCACGTAACTCCTATTTTGAAAGGTGAAAAGCTTGACAAAGACCTTGTTGATGTAGCGACAGATTGTTTTTAAGTAAGCTTCCTTTCATCCCTCGCAACAAATGAGAACATTTGAAATTATTTTTACCAGAAAATTCCTAATTATTTAGCCTTTAAGACTAAAAATAGGAGATACCAGCTTGTTAGGTTTAGATTCTTCTAACAAGACGCCAACTAGTTTGAGGCTTTTCACTGTTAGAGCAACATGACTGTACCTCTTTCCTACAGTCACGAACCCCAGTCCCTCTCCAGGACGAGCTCTGAGTTCCACACTGAAGACATCCCACAGGTCTTCCTCCCTGTAGGCCTCCTGGTGCCTGAAGATACACAGCTGAACACGTTGAGTGGTGAGCCGTAACACAGCGATGGCCTCGTCATGTGTGGCCTGCCGCAGGTCTATGCCATTTACCTAGAGAGTAGGAGGACAAACAACATAAGGTTGGGAAATATTTAATCTTCAGTTTCTTTTGACAGTCTGATGATACAGGCACACAGATGTCACTTCGTAGAAATAAACACCTAAAAAAATCAACACAGGCTGTGAACCATGGCAGAGAAATCATCAGCTCAAAGCAGCTCTCCGTGACAAGAAGAAAACCTGTTCCTTCTGCTGCAGTTACTCTGAACAAGAGCATATGTCTTGATGTAATGCTTCATGGTTTTATTTCTTGTGTTTGGGTTTTGCCATGTTTAGTTTCTATTATGAATATGGTTTAGATTTTTGGGTTTTTCTGGTGGTTTAGTTCTGTAATGATCTTGGTTTAGTTTGTGGTTTTCATGTTTAGTTTTAAGATCATGGTTTGTCATGTGTTGGTCTTGTCCTGATTTTGGCTCATAGTTTGTTTTTGTCATGTTCAGTTCAGTTTCCTGTTTGTAGCTTTTCCTCGTGCTCTGTTTTCTATCCCTGCTCATTAGTTCACCTGGTTTTGATTTCTTGTTCACTTCAACTGCTCCTAATTACTCCCTCTGTGTATTTATACCCCTTGGTTTTCAGTTCTCCTTGTCAGATCCTTTTGGTTCATCGCTGTCGTGTGTGGTTCCCTGTCCTGAGATTAAGGAAATAAACCTTGTCACGAGCACCATTCTGCCTCCTGCCTGCGATTGGGTCCTCACCACCTCCACTGTTCATGACTAGATTGTTAACTTTAATGTATAAATAGATACATGTGAGTGTGTATAACTGGGGGCATTAACATATGGATGTACATGCATAAGTATAACACATGCATTTATTTTATTCATTCTGTAGTTGGTGTAATTTTATGAGTTTATTGAATTTATGTATCTTGTTCTTTTATTCTTTCTTCAGATTCAAATATCAGAAAATGTATGTAATTTTTAAAGACAGTTTAAGTATCTTATAAATTGTGTAAAAACGGCAAACAGCACACTGCACGAATTTCTGACTAAACTATATTAATATTGTGTGGCAGACAGTACCTCTAATATCTGGTCTCCAGCCTGCAGTCTTCCATCCCTCTGCGCTGCTCCTCCATCATTCACTTCATGAATTATCACTGCCCCCTGGTGTAAAAATGAGAAACCACTTATTGTTTCAGAAAACATAAAGGACAAGAAAATATCTGCACACCTACAGTGTATTGCTTGATTTGATTCTATAAGACTGATTATCAGGAGTAATCAAGAATAGATAGAAGTTTAATAACACAAAAGCACAAATGAAGCACAAAGGGGCAGCGTGGCTCGGCAAGGTAGAGCGGTCGTCTTGTAACCCTAGGGTTGCCGGTTTGATCCTCGGCCAAGGCGAGTTCATGTCGAGGTGTCCTTGGGCAAGACACCGAACCCCTAATTGCTCCTGATGGGTCGTGGTGAGCGTCTCGCATGGCAGCTT
>JBAMHW010000004.1:9233620-9249320 GCA_037177495.1 Rhadinocentrus ornatus
CTACCAGAAGCCTCGGACTTCAGACTTCTCTGCAGTATCTTACCAGTTCCTAGGACTGTGATCTTCTGAATAGAGATCTCTGATGGCATAAGGGGGCTAAATTAGAGTGACTCTCCCAGTATGGAGGTCATGGTCTCAAATGCTCTGATTACAATGGTACCACTGTTGCCCTTGCTGTACCACCTACTCAACCTGAGTGGGACACAAATTTTACAGTTCCCCAGATCTTACAGTTTTGTGCAATGTCTCTGTCCATCAGGAGTTTCAATTCAATGACAGTGACAGTGGCAGGGAAAAAACACTCCCTTTTAACAGGAAGGAAAAACCTTTGGCAGAACTCGGCTCAGGTAGGGCGGTCATCTTCCTCGACTAGTTGGGGGTGGAGAGGACAGGAAAGAGGAATCAAAAGGGACCACAAC
Organism: Rhadinocentrus ornatus; assembly: GCA_037177495.1. NCBI lineage: Eukaryota > Metazoa > Chordata > Actinopteri > Atheriniformes > Melanotaeniidae > Rhadinocentrus > Rhadinocentrus ornatus. The sequence goes on from JBAMHW010000004.1 coordinate 9,234,040, forward strand.
TTTTAGCCAGATAGACCTGCTAAGAGAGAAGAAGCTCATTCATTTAGTCATGCACTTACTCATCCTATCTGCTGTGATTGTCATGTTTCCTGCTCCGCCCTGTCTGTGCTCGTCAGTGGGATCCAGTCCACCTGGGTTTCCCAATTGCTACTTTTGTTTCTATTATTCACTGCACTACTTAAAACCCTCTCCAGTCTCTCTCCCCCCAGGATCAGGCCTAAGACCAGATCTTACACCTAAGCCCTCATCAGTATCCTCAATTACAAAAACTAATTTTCTGTAATACTACTCTAGTGTGTGGCTGAATTTCCGAGTCCTCACAGTTACTCTTTACAATGATGCCTGACCGGAGCTCAGTGTTGTACATTGGCACATTTTTGGCTAATAGTTGGATGGAACTGACCCCTTCTGGGGATCATTCATGATCAGGACTGTCAAATCTTGGGCAAGCCATCAAGGGTGGGTCCCATCCACCATCCATTAGCAGCTGGTTCATTCGTGCTGCAAAGTGTTCATGGAGTGAAGGTAGTTTCTTTAGCTCGTAGGTACAATCTAACTCTTCATATTTGAGACACACGATTGGGTGTCTGCCAATGTGATAGTTACCAGTTCTTGTTCTTGGAGATTGTTGTAGTCTGCTCGTTGATCCACTTTCCATTAAGCACTAAACTTATGTGATGCTGTTCTCTAATACATATTCTCCCGGTACTGTTCAGTCTCAGTCCGGGATGGATCTATTCTCATCTTATTACACTTCCTTTGAGAGTACACTTTGGATGGTTCAGTGGAGAACGTCTTAATTATCCTCTTCTCAGGTGGGTAGCCAGAGCTGTGAGCTTTTGTTTGGTAGTTTGCAGAGCCCAAGGAATGACCATCTTGTTGTATTTTCTAAAAAGGTCTTTGGTCATTGGACCTTTCTGCTGTTCAGACAGCTGACTAACTTCTGTTCATGGTGCTTTGATCTTTTTCCTCTAAACTTCTTCTCCATGTGAGAAATTTCCCCTTATTACTCCTTCTGTTTGTCATCTCGTAGCAAAGCACCTTTAGGATGCACATCAGCTTATTATTATAAATAAACATTTTAGGCTTGCATCATATTACTTGCACATTACTTACATATCCATTCAGAAAAACATACAATGTAAAACATTACAATCTTACAAATGTTCAGCCTATGTTGTGAACATGTGAACAAAGTGTTTTGAACCCGTGGGCAAAGGCATGTGTTGCACCTTAAATGCACCAAATTTTTTAGACTGGTCTGAGTGCAGGGGTTATTTCTTTGGCATTGTGGGTAGAGTTTGGAATACAGCAGAAAATGGAAAATCCCACTGAAATCTATTTACAAATATTACTGCAATCACTTGCTGTACTAACCTTCTAGGTTGATCCCAAGAGACTGTGGCATCACAATGAAGCTCCTCTTCTCCTTCTTCTTTACCATCCGCCTTTATCTGCACTTCTGGCTTTGGTACTTCCACATCTGCATTCATCTTGTCCCCTTTGTCCTGCACAATGCCTCCATATTTTCCCTCTTCCTTATTCTTTTGAGGTAAAGCTTTTGGAATCTGCCAACTGGAAGAAATAAGTTGGATTTAATATAATTCAGAAAGTAAATCCTTATGATTCACCACTGTCTCAGATGTTAGAATTTGCTGTTTAGTGTAATGCAAACAGACTGTCTTTATGCTTTTAGCTTTTGGTATTTGTAATGCTTTTTAGACTTTTTTATGAAATAGACTATATTCAAATATTTACATATAATTACATGATTAAATCACTAATTATTAGTGAGAGTCGTAATTCTCAGAGTAAAAGAGTAACATTTTTCAGCAGAACTGCAGTTGATAACAAGGTATAATGGCGTATTTTAAGATATTTAAGATATTCAAGACACAAGGTCAAAATAATAACTATTAAGCTTTAAGAAACTTTTCTTACTTAACGACAAATAGCCCTATATTGAAAAATGTAGTGCCTTTGGGGTCACAGCAAGGTGATGTCTTTACATGTTTGTGTAGGTGTGTTAAAATATACAGTATGTCTATTTAAAGTTTATATAGTATGTAAGCGTGGAAACAAAATGCTGTAGAGATGGAGAGTTGTTTTTTTTCATGAATATGTTTAACGGTGGAGAGCTGTAATAAGCCCAAGGATGTGAGTGATAGTAGTGTTATCTGCACAGCAGGAGCTAGCAGCCAGTTAATGTTCAGAAGAGGGCGGAACAAATGGTTCTACTAAGGCTGAAAGAGAGTGGCCAGGAGAGGGGGATTACAAACCAGGCAGGGAGGAGAAGCAAAATGAGGGGAAGAGCAAGAGAATTGGGCAAGATGACAGAGGGTGAGATGAAAGACAGATGTAAGCACACACAGACAAAGAGATAGAGACGTGATTGAGCGATAAGAGAGAAGAAAAGGCTGCAGAGAGAAAGGCAGGGGCATGAAGATGGAGTGAAAGTAGAGATAGACAGAAGCGAAACGATTCATTTTCGCTGACAGTCAGCACTGAGGTCTATAAGTGAACAGCTAAATATAACTCAGAGATTCAACATTAAGAGAAGCTTTTGACTTTATTGCAGAAACGAATGGAGAGTAAAAGATATGGACTGTTGGGAACTCACGCTGAGCTGGTGTTTGGTGTTTGCTAAAATGCTACTTTTTTCATAGAAATGGTTAATTACAAAGAAAGATAAGACCTTAGATCTTTGAGCTGCTGGGTAAATGATTGATGTGATACAGTAAAAAACTAAATCAAAGTTGCTGTAAACCCAAACGCCTACAGTTATTCCTCTAAAGAACTTACGATGTATAGCAACCTCATAGTCTGAATTCACTGCACCTAACATGTCAATTTGTAATAAACCAGTAGCCTCAAAGTCCAATAAACCCTTAGATGGGTTTATATTGCGCTCTGAGGCCCAAGCAAGTATTAGGTTCTATGAATAACAGACTGAGACCATTGGCTCTTAGATTACCTTAAGTCTGAGGTTTGGGTGATGGTAGGGACTATGGCTGGGCCTTTAAATGGAGCTTTAAATGAAGCAGAAGGTCTGACTGCAGCTGGATCGGGAGTTGCAGCTTTACATTTGACTGAGGCAGATGGTCTGAGCTTGGATGAAGCCAGGGGGCTGAAGGATCTGGCTGGGGCTGATGCAGGCTCAAGAGAAGGAGCTGGTAAGATGGGTGAGGACGAGGCGCTGTCTGTTGAGATGGACGCCAGAGGGGGCAAACACAGGCGAGTTCGGTGTTCATCCACCAGGTTAGCTGGGACGTAAGCTATACTGAAAGTGGGGGTGAAGTGAAAACATGTTAAACATTAATCACTTTGTCTAGTCCTCGGTCAAAAGATTATTTATTCTGATAATGGCATATTACAGATTCAGTCAGGGTAAAGAAAATTTTAGAGACTTAAAAAACGTGTTAACCATTAGGTCACCTGAAGCTCATGTGGCTTGTTAAGTTTTAATTTGTGATGTGTGTCAGCTAATAATTAGATGAAAATGCAGACAATGAGTATAATTTTAAAAATAGATTGTAACAACTGCTTTGTATAAACACAAGTTGACAAGAGAGGTTAGAGACACGAAACAACCTGCTCAAAAAGCCACATTTAAGGAGGAGTTGTAGGTTTTGACAAGCAAATAAAAGAGTGTGGGTAAAATATGGGAATGCGATCTAGAGATTTAATACAACACACTGCAGTTCAGGCATGCATTTCCAGATTTCCATTATCGGGATTTTACATAAAGTATCTTTATTTAATTGCTAACGGCAATGCTGTTGTAGAGTTGCAGCATTTGGCCACTACAGTGTTCACAGCTAGCCTGGCTTTTTATGAAATGTTCTAAAAATGTATTAATTTCAAATTAAATAAAGGACATCAGATGGAGAGATACTCTGTATAGGATTGACTGAGGAAAATTTTGCAGCAACTGAAAGCAGATGTGAAGACACTGGAGATGGGACCACGTGAACATGTTCAATTTCACAGGACAAAATTCAAAACACTATATGTTTGAAAACAAACTTGTTTTTAAAAAAATGAGCAACAGCATGATTTTAAAACCATGCATCTGAACTTCAATGAAGTTTATCCTCCTGGTTAACGTTTTGTGTTTTGTGGTAAAAATGTTTCTCTTGTCATTTCTGGTTTGTTATTATGGTTCTGTTGCAAAAAAAATAGTGCAGATCACTACATTTGTTACTTAAAACACTAAAATGCTACGAGCTGTGTTTTACCAATTCATGGCTTTGGGCTGTTAAACAAAATGTTCATCAATTTTCTGCCCAGAAATTTAAGGAGTAGATTTAAAATCTCAGATACATGATACAGGGGATTGTGTCAAGCAGGTAAAAATGATCTCACATGTAACATTCAAATTTAGTAAACAGTCCTACCATATAGCATCACACTTTGCATCACAGTAGCAGCTTTCTAACTATTCTCTCTGCCTTCCACAAGAAAATACATCTTCCATGGATGCCAACATTAGCAGTATGTCGACTGCCTTGTGAGCAGAGATGGCTATGCATGAGGCAGAAGAACAAATTATTGAAGCGAGAGCGTAAATTTGTATGATTGAGCTCAAATAGCTGGGTGCTGACCCAGAAGTGACTCTGCAGGCAAATGTTAGGGACTTGAAAGTGATTTGGGTTGCCATGAGTAGCCAGTAGGTGCCAATGAGTACTGGAGTGATACATGCCCTTTTTGGTTGATCAAACACAGCATGCACTGCGGAGTTCTGGACCATCCACAGGGGCTTTACTGTGCACGCCAAGAGAGGCGAGAGATAACCAATGGCCTTCATGAGGAGCTAAGTGGCAGTCTGAGTCAGATCCAGCAGATTTGTTTTTCTACTTTTCCTTTGTTTAATCTTGTTAAACAAGGTCGCATGACAGATGCATCATGGTCAGAGAAAGATATTCGGTAATACTCATATCGTTGCATAATTTACAAATGTTTAAGCATCACTGTATAGCTGTAATCTAAAGAAGAAAAAAAAGGATTTCTGAATAAAGATGCATATATGGGCTTTTTTTTGGGTAAGCTTGGATATATTGATCCAATGATGCACATAGTGTGACACAACTAGCAGACATGCTTTATGAATATGTTTAAAGTGTCAATTTCTCTGTCAGGTCCATGGTAGTAGAATGAATATGGAGGTCTGCTGCAGTATGCTGTTGCAACTGAACCATGCGGACAGCCTGTCTCGTTTCAATAGAGGCAGTTTGATAGTGACAAGCCCTCCTTCTTCTGAGGCTTATTCTGAGGCTGCCAAGGCAACTCATCCTCCTCCTCTTGCTCTTAGATTGTCTTAAGTGCTGTCAGAAGAAGGCAGAGAGAGCATGTGTATGTGCAAATGAGTGTTTATGTGTGCATGTGCATGTGGTGGGGAAGGGAAAAAAATAAGATGTGTGTGTTCACCTTTGTTGTGTGTGCAAAGCATCCACGAGAGGCTCTTTAAAACACTTTTTTTTCTTTCAGAAATACACTGTTCAAGGTGAGATGAGTGATGAATTATTCAGAGACATTTCCCAGAGCAGGAAAAAGGTGTTTTTGGAGGTTAGACCATTGAAAGGCTGTGCATGCTTGTGTTAATGTGTGTATATGTGTGCCTTTAAAAGCAGGAGAGAGAGAAAGTGAGTGGGTGTTCTGCAGGGCAGAGGGATGGTGGAGGTGGAGCACATCCCCAATCAGCCAAACAAGCATTCTCGATGTGGAGCTGCTGATGTTATGACAAGAAACAATTTACAAAAATTTCCCTTCAGGCAGCCTTTAAAATTTCATCATTTAATTTAAACATGACCAGAGTGCCTCAGCCAGCTGTGACAACAGCATCTAAAAACAGGTGATGATGCAGATCCAAAGTGAGACCAAACGGTTTATCTCTAGAGATGCAGTGAAAGTCATGTTTCTGACTCTCTACAGTGCAGATATTTATATTTATTACATGTGCTTGTTCATTCTTGTCAAAGAGACCGGAAAGATCTGCTTGGATGAATCTAAAAATGTGAGTGGAATTCAATTACATTTCCAGCAGCTGATTGTTCCCTGCATTCCCAAAAGATTTTTCCATTTTCTCTCAAAGTCAACAACTCCAGCTCTTGTGTGTGTTTTTCTTACTTTTTTTAAATAGATGTGTTTAAAACTATGACGAGACAGAAAATGCCCATGAATGTAATATAAATAACTGTGCTAAATAAAAACATGTCCTACTTTAAACCTCTGGGGTGTCTACAGACAAGGATGACTAAAAAAGCACTCGGCTGGTAATTTTGGTTGTTACATTACATCTTTGGCACCAGCATATTTATTTATTCATTTATTTATCTATCAAACTTTGACTTAAATCCTGTTGCTTTACTTTTAAATTGATCAACCTTTAGAAATGTGAAATTCAATGTCAAGGAGAAATAAGGAAAATGTGGAAGCTGTTGCCATGTTCTACATCTAAAATTGCTATTTTGATTGCATGAGTACAGCTAAACAACCCAATCTCAAAGCAAAATAGGTGCACAACAAAAATGGTTGTATTTATACTGAGACACAAGAATCAAGTTCCTTTTTTGTAGCAAACTGCACCACTGAAGTGATGTACTTGAGTGGGAAGTTTGTTTGAGTCTGGAACATGCTTCTGTCTTTCAGATTCACCACCTGGAAAGCAAGGCTGTGTCTCGCTTATGAATCCCTACTGACTAGAGAGAGAGTTGCATGTAGAGGGTGGACTCATCATCGTTAAAAAACCCACTTTTAGACACTACTTGGCTCATTTTCTCTGTGCTCCGAATATCATGAATGGTGTTGCAGAACTTTAACACATATGCATTTCTCTGATGCTCTCGAGAGCATACCAGTTGTTTGTTTAGTGATTTTCTGCTCTGGTCACATAAATCCTTTCATGCCACAATTTATGCATTTTTCTCATGCCTGCATTTATTAGAGGAAACAAGCTGATTGATATATTATCTTATACAAGATCCTTCATACTCTGATCTGATCACATATAATATGTGAAAAATGTTACTAAGACTAGCAACAAAATCTATAAAAACTAGAAATGCTAAAAATGTAAACAGAAAGTTAAAATTGTATGACAGGTTTTAATAATGCTTGTATTATGGGACGTCTTATGGCATTTAATTGCTAGATAAAGACTATAAACTGTATATTAGTAATGCACTGTGGGATGCTTTGGGTGTGTCATGGTCTGCGAGTTTCTGTTAGATTTAGTTCTTGTTAGATTTCTGTGCTGCGTTATGTCCTCAGTCTGTTCTTTGGTTTTCAGTTTAGGCTGTCATTGAGTGCAAGTTGAGTTTTCTGTGCGTTAGCGTTGCTTCCTGTTTAATACTGTACAATTTACCCTCTTATGTATTAGTTACCCCCTGCTCCCTTTATCCCCCTGGTTCCCAGTCACTAATTGCTCATCCTGCTCCTTCTTGTTTTCAGTTTTTTGTTGTCTTCAGTCCTGCCTGAGCTCTCTCCCAGCCATGTGTGTGTTTCTCCTTGTTTTGTTTCTTGTTGGTTTTAAGTTTAGTTCTCTGTTTACCCTGCATTGGCAGCACTTTTTGTTAGTTTTATAAAAGTCTTCATTTTGTTCGCCCATCTGCCTTCCACCTCGAAGCCCTGTGTTTGAGGACTGACTTACTTTCAGCTAAGGACCATACATTCAGACATTGCAATGAAATGGTGAGCTCATTAAGTCGATTTCTGACACCTCATTGGAAAAATGAGCTTTCTAACATATAACATACATTGTAAGGAGGTTGATTTTTATAGAAAGCTATTTTTTTAAAGTCTAATCTAGCTGTTTTAAATTCGTATGCTATTGATTGGCCAAGTTGTTCATTCAGCAGTGCCACACCAGATTGATTAGGACAGCTGCAAAGAATTTCTAATCAATCACTTCTTATGTATTAATGTCCTGAGCCTCTGGAGATACGTATGCTGGATGTCAGCCTGAGTATCTTCTGACTTAATGTTTTGAGTTTGCATTAATTTAAAGTGTGCACCTCCTCTAGCTTCGCACCAGTGGAGCACTCGGTATCATCGAGTTATTTAGCATTAGTGCAATAAACAAGCTAGTTGAAAACACTGTCTAGTAAATATCCACACAGATAAATAGCCCACAGTAAATGTGAAACAACAGAGCAGTTGTTAACAAAATGTCAGGACTGTATATGTAATTATTTTTTCTCCACATACAGGAAAAAAAAGTTAGACAAAAGTTTAGTTTATGATACAAATCAACAGGTTATGTTTAGAGACAGTTTAAAGAACTGTTATAAGACTGGGTTGGTTTAACGTTTCCAAATAGGGTGCTGTTGGGTTACCAGCTTGTTGTTAGTGCAGATGTTAACTGGCTAGTAGCAAGTTAATATTAGTGAATTCTTTTTATCTTTTTTTTTTTTTTTTTTTTTTAAATTGTGTTATATTGTGTTGTCTGCCTGCTATCTGTTCCCTTACTTAAACCAGGTTTTTTTTTTAGGTAAGGGGACATATGACCAACCCAAATTTGTGTTTGGTGGCTTATTTTTGTTGTAACAAAAATTCATGGCAATACATCTTATTCCATTGGAAAGCTTGTTTATTCTCTTTCAAATGCTTTTAGATTTGTGAGGAAAAGGCTTTTGTGAATGAGCAGCAGAGTTGAGTCTGTCCATGTCAAATGTGCCAAAACTTTCTCAGACCAGATTCTGTAATTAAGTCTTATTTGATGTCATTTACGTGAACGATTGAAGTCTGAAGATGCACAACACTTTGGCAATTTAAGCATTTAACACAGGACCCCTAATAACAAACAGGGGATAGACCCACATACTCAACTATGCTGCTCATCCCTCAAATGAAATTTCCATACAAATGTGGCACTGGAAAGAATTTTCAAATTTCCTTACTTTTTGAACAATTTTTATTACTTCCAGTTATTATTATTCCTACACACAGTAATGAAAGCTGTGGTTGAGAATGTTGCTAATTGACTAAATACATCATAGTGTACTGCTAGATTTCTTTTTGGTTGACATCACTACTTCATTATTAACTTCTCTGTGCCATAATAGACCAATATTAGTCACAAAAGACTAATACATGCGTTTTGGTCTTTGTGACCTTTTCTGAGAATTGTTTGGCCATATGACAGATATCTGATTCAAAAGTATTTTTGTGTTATAGTTGGATGGTTACACCGTACTTTTAGTGGTTCTTTTGTAGTGACTCTGCTTAACTTCAACTTGAGTACAGCTCTAATTAGCTGGAATAAGTGAAAACATCTGTGGGAGTGTGCAAGGTGTTAAAGCCCTAACATCAGAGGCCTTGATTTCATGGCAGATAATTAGTCTCATCATAGTAACAGATGAACAGATTCACTAATGGTGAAGGTTCTGTTCTGCAGAAGAAAGGTGCACCAGCCAAACTGTGACTACTCAGTTGGTAAGAATTGTTGTTTTCCTGAACATACATGAAAAAAAAAATCATTTGACTTCAACTTCTTTAATTGTAAATAAAATAGCAGCTTTTTATTTATGTAAATAATCTATTAATTACCAAGGTGCAGAGAAATATGTAATTACTGTGTTAAATGTTGAATGAAGTAATCTGGTGGCATGCAGATAGAAATATTTTCATCTAATTGCCAAGCAAATTTGCAGTGAAATTTGCATTTTTGACAACCATGATAACTTGGACCAAAGGAACTAGTGTAGCAGGTGGTTGTGCAGGCTATATTGTGCATGACTGCAAAAAAACAGGAAAAAGAAGTGTTGTTTGATTATCTGAAACTCTGGGAGGAAAAAAGCACATTAATCAACCAGCCATGTTGTGATTTATTCATTCATGTCATTAGAACTAATTTCCATAAAATCTTTGCATCTGTCCTGAAGGTCACCATCTCAAAGAAGCTTAAAAGGGAAGTATAACTTCAAAAGATGCATCAAAGAAGCTTCACAAAATACAATAAGTGTTACAACAAATAATGTGTGGGGTTCATAAATCTAGCATGATTTTATTAAATGGCATCTCTCCTGTCTCAGTGTGGTAGGTTTTTACTGATTTTCTTCTTCGTCTTAGTCTCTTCTGCAGGCTGATTAACAGACGCCTGCCTTCATTATGCTACTGGCATAAAAATTGCAATGCCATCAGTGCATTTGTCTTTGAAAAGTTTACACAAATTTCAAGAGCCAATTTTTTTATGAAGTAAATCTCTCTCTCTCTCTCTTTCTCTCTCTCTCTTAGCTCCACATTGCCTGCTGACATATAATCTTGCTTATTTATCTTCATAAAAAAAAAAAATTGGGACTGTGGTAGTAGAGCTCCTTAGTGTTACCAACAAATCTGTTATGTAAAGATTTTAGCACAGTTTACCTGTAAAGTAGATAATTTGAAGATAGTTCTGGGGGTCACAGGTGAACTGTACATTCATGGAGTTGTAGTACATCCTGCTGGTATACAGTTACAGGTACGGAACTAGTTTGGGGCTATGAGTAATGTAATTTCTTGTATTTTATGTAAAGGGTCCCAATTACCTTTTCAATCATATTCCAACCTAGATATGTGTAATTTAACTGGTACCTCAGAATTTACTCAAAAATAAGAAAACATTGTTGAATATAAGAGTCTTTAAAGGTCCCATATTATACATTTTTTTTCATATGGGTGTCAGAGGATGAACAACATTGTTTTCAAAGTGTATTACCCCAAATTCAGCCTTGGTCCTTAATTTCACATAAAACTGTGTGTAGCAAAGCAAACTATAGGTGGCATTTGCAATGCAAAAAGGAAATGCTGCGCACTTCTACTTTTAGATTTATTAAAAATTTCCAATCGGAATCAACTCCAAAGCGGGCGCATGTGAGGGAACGCCTTCCCACGCCCACATGGTGGCTATAAATCAGGTGGACACCTGTAATACATATTCATCACATCATTTCTATGATGGCTCGGGAGGGAAAAATTGGAATTTTTCAGGGTGTGAGACTGAGATGTTTAATTGGTAGCAGTTTATTTAGTGTTAAACATTTCTTTCTAGTTGCTGGTGCTCGGGTGGGCAGAGCAGAGGGACACAATCACCGCTATTAACCAGGTGGACAAGGAGTTGCAGGAAATAAAGACCATAAAAAAAACCATTGTGTAAGAATAAATAAATAAAAGGAAATCCACCTTTTGTGTGTTTCATTAGCATTACATCACTTCTAGACCTCCAGCCTCCAGTCTGTATCTGGTTCTGCTGGAATGAAGGACCAAAGCTACTTTTCGTACTGACTGCTACATGCTGGCAGCAGACTGTCCACCTTATTTAGCTGGATGGATTTTATAATATGCAAGTTTTGTTTTACAATGACAGAACATATTTTAGTGGTTGAGGTTCTTATTAATATCATCTCCTTTTTTCCCGAACCCCGTGAAGGTAGGAACATTTTCCCGTCAAGTTTGGTTTTCATAAAATCGCAAAAGGTGACTATATTTGGTGTACGCAGGGTTTTTTTCCTACTTAATCTTAATAAATAAGGACCCTGGCTTTTGCTTGCACACGCTCAGTTATTTCAGAGGGCAGGCTCAGCAAGCCAGGGGGGTGGGTCAATAGCAGAATCCACTACCTAGGGGAGTGGTTTTTCCCTTGGTGAGGTCACAAAGGGAAAGATCTCAGACTCACCCATTTGAGCACACATTTGCTAAAAAGTGGAGCAAAGAAGTGAGAGAGGTGGTCAGAATTTTTAAATTTTGGGGCCTCATACACAGGCTATGAGGACACATGTGACTGTTAGAAAACCTTTAGATAGTGAATTTTGTATTATATGGGACCTTTAATGAATGTGTCAATGGGTTATGAGAAGTTCCTTTTAAAGAATAGATAGAGAATGTGGCACTTTTTATTTATTTATTTATTTTTTTGCTTTTAATTTTATCCTTTCTGAGCAGTGCTTTCTACACATTGTAATAATGTCTCCTCACCTTATCTCTGGCCCTGTAACAGAGTGTCTGCGGAGCATAGCCCTGGCCTGGGCGCTTGTCAGGTTGGAGGCAGGTTCTCCGTTGATGGCCAGGATGGCGTCCCCCACCCCCAGCCTGCCATCCTGGAAAACAGAGCCCCCCTGGACCACGCTGCGCACCAGTATGCCTGAGCCATCCTTGATAGCACTCACCGACATTCCTGCCAACATGCACAAGCACACACAAACACAACCAAGCACAGGTGAATCAAGGGTTGGCTAAGACTGCTTTGATTGCATGCCAAGCAGGCAGAGAGTCGCCCAAACAAACACCTGACGGTGGCAATAATCAGCATAATCGAGACAGACACAAGGCAGATTATCACACAGACGTGGCCGCACATGCTTGACATTTGCACGTCATCAGCCTCTACGGTCACACTCGCATACGGTACATGGACAAAATCACGCACACTCTCATCCACACAGAGCAGAGGACACAGGTGACTCGAGGGGTAACACATGCCAGTTGCACAAACACCTGACTTTAGCAAGATCAATTTGGACACTAGGTGGATTACAACACTTCATTAATGCAAACAGGCAGAAGGAGGTAAATCAGGCATTGCACATACATGCACACCTCGTGCACACACACACACACTGAAATTAACGCAGTCTAATCTAAGATGCTGCTGTACAAAACTGCTATCCACCAACGCACATCCACAACACTATGGTTGTATATAATTTGAAGCTGGTCAAAGAAATGACTGTGCTTATTTTTGATCAAATAAATAGTTTATTGTTTTTTGTTTTAACATTCAAATTACAATACAATCATAGTGCCTGGAATACAATCAACTGGAGACATAACCACTGCCACTTACAGGACAAACTGGAGACACATTTCAAGGACACCACTTTGAAGAAATTACGCAGAAATTTTTTTTTAATTCAAAGGTGCTGAAGTACTAAATACTTAGTCAAAATACATATACTATTACAAATTCTGCTAAAAGAATATTTAAGTAAAAATATTGAATATTCCCTTTTTTTGTAAGAAATAAAAAAATTGTGTTTTGATTGCAACAACACAAGCACAGGTTCACAACAACTGGGTCACACAATTGAAGAATAAATAAGGACAAAGTGGGCTTATTACTGAGTTTTAGATAAACAAGGCGAACAAAGATACCACAATTTAATCCCCGAGTCCTTTTACCGTAAACCTACTTTATAGCTGTCCACATTCGCTTGTTCAAACCAACAATAAACTGTCTCGTCAACAAAACTGAGCAGAAACTCACACTAATGTTAGTAGTTTTTACATATGGAACCTTATTTTAAATGAAAGAACTAGTACATGAATATGTTATTTTGTTGTTATTCAAGCAATATGCATACACAGTGTGACTCTGCTAGAATAACCTACAAAAGTTTGGGCATCCCAGTCAAAATTTCTGTCACTGTTAATAGCTAAAAGAGTAAGAAAATTGATGATAAACATAAAATATTTTTTTTTTCAATATATAGAACAAAATTCACTTATTATTTTAGATTTTTTAGAAAATGAAGAGAAGCACCATATAAATTATATCAGCTTGTTGAGAGAGCTCTGATTAAATGAAGAATGCATTGACACCTAATGGTAAAAACAGCACTGCTGGGATAGGCTCCAGCTCACCCCGCGACCCCTAATAGGAACAAACGGTACAGATAATGACTGACTGACTGACTGCAACTAAATGAATGGACTGATGAAGGGGTGCATAGATCATCTTTTACATTTATTTTATATAAAATGGAATGGGGATCATTTTTTCAGTTGTGGGAAGAATAGATTCCATTAAACAAAGCAAATTCTGGACAAAAGCATCTGTTTCAGAGATAAAGATATAAATAGGATGAGTTGTAAGACGAGATACAGAATACAGAGTCCAGAGGCAAAAGCTGAAGTTTCTGCTGCAGCTCGTTTTATCCCTCAACCTTAACTTAATTGAAAATCTGTGAAGACTCAAAAGGGCAGTTTATTCATGACGGCTGGAAAACCTCACAAAACCGGGCGTCTTCTGTGAAAAGAATTGAATTAAAATCAGCCAAATAGGACTTAAAAGATTATTTGCTGGTATTTAGAGTTTTTTTTACATTAACTTTTCTTTTGGCCCGATTTCTAATGTTTATTTTATTCCAAAAAAGTGTTTTTGAGAGAAACAAATAATTTTACCACAGTGATAGTCATAGTAAAATAATTTATTTATTTAGGGTGCCCAAACTTTTGCATGCCACAATTTGCTGGCCTATTTTTGTCCTAATATCACATATCTTCAAACTTAGAAAAAAGAAATAAAATAAAAAATCTGAAATAATCCAAATCTCCACATCCTCCACTTAGAAATTTCCAGAAGACCTTGCTTCATTTTACACCACAGCAAGGGGACATAAACATTTTCAAACTGATGAGACACAAAGAATGCAGTGATACTGTGACCTTGATTTTCTCAACCACAAACATTTACATAATTTCAAACTCTCTTTCTCACACATACACACACACGCACACACCCATACTGTGGTGCCTTATAGCCGGTTTCCAGCATACAAATGAGTTTGTTTCTTTATGCTTTGCATAGTGCCTTTAGATAAAAGTGCAGGATTGCCTGGCACCCTGTTGTTTTCCTGCCATGTTTCAGCAGCAAAACATTTGACTTGCAGTTATCACAAAGCATTATCATCACTAGAGTACTAAATTAAAACAACAAAAAAACCTAAATATATAATATACCCTTGGGTTTCATTTTGACTTATAGATATACTTTTATATAACTTGAACCACTCATGTTCCCTCCTTACTATTTTCTCATCAGAACACGCACACATACAGTGCACATGCACGCACATTCACACAGATATAATTTCCACCCTCAGGCATGAGGAACACATCATGTCACCACTCCTCTTCAGGGCAGTCGTCATCACCACCTCCTATTAGTGTTATTATCGCCATGCCTGCGACGTACACACACCAAGACACCATCACCATGAGAAAGACGGAGAACATACCAAGGCTACGGTTGCCCCGGACAACAGTTATTGTCCTCTCAAAGCTTGTGCGAGGAGGCAGAGGTGGGGCTTGCTGCTTACTGTCATCTTCCATGACAACGAAGCGATGACGCAGCTGGTTTTCCTAAGAATGAGACAACAATGAATGAGAAAGTTAGCCTGTGCAGCCCAGTAGTGCATTGAGCTAAAATGGTAATGTAGTAATGGCAATGGCAATTGGTGTCTAAAAAAAGCAAAATTGACTCAAAGTAACAATTTTCAATTACTTAAACTTCAAAAGAAACTAAAAGC
>JBAMHW010000004.1:9259009-9281285 GCA_037177495.1 Rhadinocentrus ornatus
ATGGATGGATGGATGGATGGATGGATGGATCCATCCATCCATCCATCCATATCTCATCCTCTACTTTTTTGTGGAAGTGATGTCTCACCTGGGCCACCTGTTCGCTGTTCATGCCTGCTAAATCTGTGTCTCCAATGCGCAGGATCTGATCTCCACTACATAGACGATTATCCTGTAAAAAGGCATTTAAACAAACAGAGAAACTCAAAACATGTAACTTAATCCAAGGCATTTCTGCCAGCGGTATGTTCCAAGACATCCCAAAATTCCTTGATATTGTTTAGAATACCCTTCCAGCTGCTCCTCCAGGAAGAATGGTCTTGACCATGACACCTGTGCTCCGTCCTCCAACGATACCAAAACCAAGTCCTTTCCCATCATTGATCAGCTGTATTATCTCCACATGACGCCTCTAACAAGGCAAACGCAGGGAAACAGAAAAAAAAAGCAGGCGATCAAACAGTATTAAACTGGTTTTAGCCAAAAGTCATTTAGAAGTTGTAGATATGCTGCAGTTAAGTCCATTATCCATAGAAACACCATCAGATACAAATCTTACTGTACCTCATGTGCGATAGCAGAAAGGTTTCTCCCCATTGACATGGTGCGCGAGATTCGAGGAGGAGTGCAATACTACAACAAACAAACAAACAAACAAATAAATAAAATCACATCTTAAATGACAGCTTCATAAAAATCTAATAAACCACAGGCTTGATTTTAAATGTATAAAAATACATGTGAATTGTGACATTTCCTATGATAATGGGCACCATTTTACAACTGAACAACTAAATATTTAGTTGGCTCAAGACAGAAGGTGTATAAAGTACATTTCCCTGTTTTTCACATACCTGAGATTCAGTGTGAGTGGGTTTGTCTTGGTAGATGTCTATAAGAGACAGCTCCTGTGAGCCTAAAGAGGAGATGCTGCCATCCCTCTGAAGGGTTTTGCTGGGCCTTCGGTTCTCCATGGCCCATGTGTATGAGTCACTATGGCTCAGTGTCTTCACATCAAGAGGAAAGCCCTTGCATGGGCCACAGTTCATGGACAGAGACTTGGAAATGCCCTTCCCCTGGTCAGATAAAGGGAGCAAATTAAATAATAAACTGAATGCACTGAGAAACTGGAAGAAGATAATAAAATGGAGTGCTGCAAGTATAGAAGATGGATATTTTCCATCTTATATCTTGGATCCAAGAGAAGAGAAACAGACTGAAAGGACATGGGAGAGGGAGATGAAAACACAAGGAAAAGTATTAATTGAGAAGTGAAGAATGGAGGTATGGAGTCTGGGAGGAATGGGATGAAGGTGACAGAGAAAAGGAGGAAAATGCAAAAGATGAAGAACATTTAACAAGATGGTATCTGAGATAAAGACTTCATTTTATTTCCACAAAACTGTTCCTTGGACAACTGCATAAACAGCCGAACTACAACAAATAGTGCTTCCAAAAAGCTAACAAGCAACCTAACACCAGTTTGATTTGCAATTACATCATTAATGTTGTGAAAATGAAACCATATTTCTAATAAATAAAAACTTTTTAAAAATCCAGACCCTTGGGCACACTCCAGTTCCATGTTTGCTGGGAAGCAAAGATGCTTAATGGCTGCAAGCTCATGCAACATTGCTAATCTAATAACGCTTGAGTGTGGAGGCTGTGGATTATATTATTAGAGCGCACTACATTGGGCAGTTACGATACTAAGCACTAACAGGTGCATTAAAATACTAAATAGTGACAAAAATGTTCCACACGTGCAGTTAAAGAAAAATGTTTGCAAACCCTTTGGAGCTATCAGTATTTCTGCACAGATTGTTCATTAAACAGGGTGTGCTCTTCATCTAAGTAATAATATTAGAAAAAAAAAGACTTAAATAAACAAAATAGATAACTAAATTAGCTTTTCATCCAGCAAAACTGCGCATAGTGCAGACTGTGATCGTTTGAATTATTTAATTTTTTAAGCTCATAAAAGCAGCAACCATTGTCAGATGTTTTGATGCATAAAATTTTTGCAACCCAACAAGGAGTTTCACACTGTTCCTTCAACAGAGCTGTTTCAGTTTGGTCTTGTTTGAAATCTTCTATACATGTCTCACTACATGATTTAACTTGACTCTATTTTCAACCTGTCCTGTCCAGCATCATAGCAAGCAAAATGATAGTCTGGTTGCTGTATTGTGCCAAACAAATTTGCTTTGCCAAGGTTAGGCTTATAAGTATAAGACGCCTCTTGATAGTCTGATTCTTTTATTTATTTATTTACTGTTATTTATTTACTTTGAATCTTGATCTCTCTTACTTGACTCTATTCTTATGTTTTTCATGTAATAAAGGCACGAGTGAAGATGATTTGGTCACTTTTGCAGCTTTAATCCCTGGTTTCTACTGCACCTGTTTTAGGATTACTGTGCTTTTGGTATAATCTTTTCAGGATGCCATCTACTAGTGAGTATCTTGTATGGGACAGCTTGTCCATATGTGCATTCAAAATAGTTTTCATTTATTTAAAATTTCGCAAATTTCTATAAAGCCTATAAAATCCTTTGAATTATCTCATCTTATTATCTATAAGGGTGTCCTAGTTCACGCCATTTACTCTTAAATTGAAAATCAAGTCCAAGCAGCTTTTAGAATAACAACAAGAAAACTACGAGTGCAATAATTACCCAGTTGTCAACAGTTACAAACACAATCTGACTAAACTACTTCTAATACAGAGATCCTGATAGTTTTAGTTTGTGTTGTAGCTCTGCATTGGCTGTTAAGATGTAAGTGTATCTAATATATACTTGCAATAGAATTACCAATCAACCAAAATATTAAAACCACTGACAGGTGAAGGTAATTAGATTAAGGTTCATGGGAATTAAATGTGGACTTTGTTTTTACATGCAGTGCCAAAATACACATGACTGCAGACCAAGCACTCATGTCAGTCTCACTCCTTCAGGCCTGCATAATGCACCCCCATCACAGAAAAGCCTTCAGGTACCAGAAAACATGCCATATGTATGTTTGCCCACTTGTACATAATGTGGTGTTATTATAATCCTTGGTTTCATTGGCTATAAATTGTGTTGGTGGCATATCCTCAGGCAGTTGTTTTCCTGTCAGGCAGTGTTCACATGACATGATGGGAAATGTGACAGAAAATGTGTAAGCTGTAGTTTGTTTTTTGCTTGCTTCTTTAGCATTGCAACTTTATATAAACTGGCATTGCAGTTGTAAAGGCCAGTATTTTCCAGTTTAGGGTGATTGCCAAACTTTTAGTTGTTCATGTTTTTATTGCATCTCAACCGGACTAGGCAACATCCTGTTAACTGGGTTAAACAACTCGTGCTGGTATTAATTACAGATTGCCGCAGCTCGCCTTTTAACTTGAATAAAAAAGCGTGAACACGTGACTCTGATTTTGGCATTCATTTTATGGCTGCCTTTTAATTTTTAATTGATTTTAAGGTTTAAATGTTGTTTTTTTATAAGTTTTAAATGGATGGGCTCCACCTTGTTAAGTAGATCTGAACATCCACACCCTTGCAAGAACACTGTGGTCAAAAAACTAACTTCTCTTAGACGTTTCCAGATCTAGATGAAAATTGAGAGGTGATTGAGACTTTTTAATTGCTGCTTCAAATCTGTGGAAGAGTCCATGATTCCACTACTTAAGTCTCACCTTTTCTCCTTGGCTTTCAACTCAGGTGGAGTATGACACCTAAAATAGTAGAATTTGTTTTATTGTATGTCCTTTTTCCTGTATTTGCTTTTTTTTGCTATATTTATTTGCTTTATATTTTAATTATTTTATTACATTGATGTTCGTTTTAGTCAGTTTTAAGCACTTTGATCAACTTTATTGTTTTAAAAAGTGCTATATAGATGAACTTGACTTGACTTATTGTAAACTGGTCCCAAATGAAGTGAACTGAAGTGAATCAGTGCTAACCTATGTGGGCGAGAGCACAGTAGAAAAAGGATTAGCAATCTCTTTGACAACGGTGTTCACAGCATCACAAATATGTAAGGGATAATGCCCGGTGAGGTGTCCATTATCAGAAATGAATGGAAGACGTGAAGGTGTGAACCATAATTGCTGTTGCCACGGTTACCAACTAGCATTTAGCCAGCGCAATAATTTACAACAATAAGTCTATTTGACTTATTGTTGTAAAAAATTATTGAACTTTTTTTTTATAAGTGTCCTATAACACTTTTTAACGGACACCCTACAGCCAATCAGAACCAAGTATTCACCCAGACCATGGTATAACTACAGATTAGCGCCTCACACTATCCCTTCACATTATCATGAAGGTCTCTGGTCAAAACCACTCAAGCAAGTTGACATCATTATTCAGATAAGTGTATGACATTTAGGTGCTGACATATTATAGCTTACACTGTAGCTGTGTTGGGAACACAGTATGGAAAAAATTACTTCTTTTATTTATTTATTTATTTGCTTTTTTTTTTTTTTTTTTAGTCAAATTGCTAAAATATGGACCAATGTAGGCATTTCATGTTCTACACTACTCACAAAAAGTCAGGGATATTCAGGTTTTTATGATGTCAGAATGTACATAAAATGAACTATAACCTTTTCAGGTGAACTTAAATTGACTTTCTAAACTTTACGCTTTAAGTGCTTATTGCACAACATTCTTTTTTCTAACAAGGTGAATAAATGAAAAAATAAAAGTGTCTGAGCCATGATTCTACCACTAAATGTTCAGCAACTGCTTCTATTTAAACAGTTTTCTTCATCATACTGTTCACATTTTGATCATCAGACCAAGACAACCCTTAACACATTACAAGTTTTTGAGACATTGGCAGTTTATGTTGTAGTATACGTACAACTGTTGTTAACTGTTGTTTAAATTAACTTTTTAAGATGAAGGAATTACCATTGCACAATTCTACTCAAATGTCTTACATTCATGATATAAAATCAATGCAGCAATAACTTTTTACATTTTCTATAAATTTCACCTTAAAGTTGAACATTCCTACCTTTTTAACTCACTGTTTGTGTGTTGTGTTTGTGTGTTTGTGATTAGGTTGAAACTTTGACCAAACAGCTTAAGAAACATGTCAGAATGCTAAAGGGCCTCCAAAAATGCCAGATCCAAATCTGATCGAGTATCTTTGGGAATCATCAGACCAAGACTGATCCATATTGTGCCCACTGTGCAACCAAAAAAGGACAAGAAGGATCAAAAATATACCATCCCAGGTCCTTGGTTCATGATCTGATGGGTTGGTGGCACGATGGCAACCAACTCGATGATGGACAGGAGTTTTTAAGATTATGGCTGATCTTTGCATCTATAAAAAACACATGACGCACTTAAACTGTGCATCGGATCATAACTTGTGACGATACAACAGATGATTTCTGCTGACTCCTTATCATTGTATATAGCAACCCCCACTTCCCCCTCAATCCCTCCCACTCTATCATTGAGATTTAAAGGTAAGCTTAGGTAAGCTGATTACTCATCCAGTTTGGTTCCTACATTCAGTATTTTGGGACTGATTCCAGTTCCTTCTCTCATCAGTCAATACCTACCAAACACCCACACACTAACGCTTGTGCTATACCTTTGCCGAGGGCTTCCGCTGGGTTTGCTGCAAGCTGAGTATATGAAGGAACAGGGGGCTCTGCAGGACAGTCTTTAGCAGGGTTAGTTTTTCCTGAGTGGGAGCCTCCCCCCTCTCCTTCAATTTGGCTTGCAGCCTCTCCACAGCCTCCAAGGCACACTGTGCATCTGCAGAGAAATTGTATGTGATCTGTAAAATTCGGAAGCAGGATTTTCTCCTGTTTGGCTTTGCATTCATTTTCACAAGTTTCAGCAGCTGCCGAGTGACCCTGATGCAAAGACAGAACCTTGATACTCAGCTATGAAATGTCAACCCTTAGAAGTGGATAAGTACAAGGAGTAAATACTAAACACAACCGTGCTTTGAGTTCAGTGCTCTTTTGATTGCATTAAAAACTAAATATCAGCAAACCAAAGCTGCTCCAATGGGAGCTGTTTTGATTTAAAGATGATTAATTAAAGATACCCTCTCCCCAACATAACTAACACACAAGTAATTATTTTACATCTGTTTGGGAGCATTACATTTGATTTTCTAGTATTTTGTCGAACATGTGGCCAAAGCAAAGCTAATGAAGAAACATTCAGTCATCTGCTAAACTACTCTGCAAAAGCTGCATGCTGCATCTGGTCATGTTGTCCTCGCTCATTTAGCAGAGTAGTGGCTAATGAGCCCAAGCCACAACTCCGGTAATTGTATGTGGCAGAAGGCTAAAACCCTATAAACTCCTCACCACAAAGTTTTGACAAGAGTGTGAGTCCATCACCACCTGCACATGTAACTACACTTTCCTGTCTCACTGAAGCAAGCATGGTTGACACTTTAACAGTAAACCTGGATGCTGGCGGAGGAGCGCGAGGGTGTTACTGAGGTTACTGGAATGCTTTGCCTCTGCATCTTAAAGAGAATGAAGGCACTTACCCATGATCTCCATCGCTGTCTGACACAATCCTCAAATTTATTTTAATCTCTTGTATGCCTCAATTAAGTGTCATACTTCTCTGTTTGGCTCCTGCAACATGAAGATGATGGAAAGAGATTAATTGCATTTTGACAGCAATATATTGGTAAAAATATACTTTTTTTAAGCATATTTATCACAAAGATGGCAAAACTTCTACTATCCCCTTCCCAACATAATTACTAATACACAAGTAAT
Organism: Rhadinocentrus ornatus; assembly: GCA_037177495.1. Lineage (NCBI taxonomy): Eukaryota > Metazoa > Chordata > Actinopteri > Atheriniformes > Melanotaeniidae > Rhadinocentrus > Rhadinocentrus ornatus. The sequence goes on from JBAMHW010000004.1 coordinate 9,265,782, forward strand.
TATTTTACATCTGTTCAGGAGCAAGTATCATTTTACCCCCACATTTTTTTTCCTCTGGGGCCTGTGCCATGCTTGTTTGCAAGCGCTTTGCTTGTCACCTAATGCTCTTTAACAGGATTTAAGTCTTCTCCAAAAGGCTTTATCAGTCAGTGATGGTAATTAACTGCGACACACAGCCTCCCGACCATTCTGACTAAAGGGGGAAGCCTGTAGCTTCAAAGCATGATACAAGTGGCATGATTTGATTTGCAAAAACGATGGCCTGGAAATGACAACGTCTCATCTGAAATCTAATTAGGATCCATTGATGGGCACCAGGGATATATGCCCTTCACGGCAGCCTAATGAAATCTATAAGTTCATTTTAAAGCGATGCTGACGACTTCCAAATACAAAATGATAGATTATTGATTCTTTACAGTCACATTTACACATACCTTATAATGAAACATACAATCTTATAGTCGTTCTGTCATGGTCATTTTCCCCCCAAAACACCCTCACATCAACTCCATTACTATGACGACCAGACGGACAGCAGTAGGTGCACAGAGCTCCGTCTCACCTCCATTGCAGCGCCAGGAGACGATCAACAGGTCCTTGAGGTCCAAACACGGACCAGAAATCATAGGATGAAGTTACCCTTTACCAAATCGCAGAAATAATGCTCTTCTGACGGGGCAAGTCATAACAGCTAAGGGAGAGGCGGCAAGATATCAAGACGGGACATGAGCACTTTATTTTCCAGCGCACCGTGCACTGCGCATGTCCCCCTCTGAGCTTCAAACACAAAGAGCTCATCCCTTTGGGCTGATGAAGAAGAGCTGTCTCTGAGTAATCTATGTAAATAAACAGTAAATAATGCTCATGAATCCCATTTGGATGCTCAGGTAATAAACTAGTCCCTGCAGTTGTCTGCAAACAATGTTTTTATTTCTAATCCAATCTACAACCTACTAATAAAGACATTAGGTTGGTAGCCGATATGTTTAGCTTAATTATTTATTTAATTTGTTTAATTATATATCTAATTATTAATGGAGGCTTTTGTTTTAGCAGTTAGGTTATGCATGCGCAATTTTAAATATACCTACATATTCAATCGCCCAAAAATGAATGTGTTAATGAATTTGAATTTTTAGACTTATTCGTCTTTGTCTTTTATTCATTCAACATTACTGCCGCATTGCTTCCATGCATTTGTACTTTCCCTCCTGGGTTTGAGCACTCAAAGACTTGGGTCTGATTTCTTTACTCAATCTTCTCCTTTTTTTTTTTTTTTTTTAGCAGTTTTCTATTGGCCACTAGAAGTTCATTTAATGTGGAGTCATTAAATGTATTCCAGACTGCAGCAATTTTCATAAAGGGTTGTGATTTCAGTACACGTTGGCTCCTTTTGGCATGTATGTCTCAGCTAACCCACTGGAAAGTGTTATCAGAGCCAGATGTTGACCAAATGTCATGAGCAGTCTTTAACGTGGGTTACAGGAAATTGTTTAAAGGCCAGAACTGCCCAAAATGCTCAAAGAAAATACAGATTTTGTCATGTCTAGTAAATATGTGGACGAGTTGAAACAGCCACACACTCGGAGTTAACAGTCAATCAAGGCCAAATGTGGGACAGAGAAAACTGCAGAAGTGAGCTGTGGTGGGACCAAATATTTTTCCTATCTGTGAAAATGAATTAGTTATATCCGGTGGGCCAACTCTCCAACTATTGCCCCTCAGATATGCTATCTAGCACCAAGTCATGAGTCACTCCAAAACACTCTGATATGTGAAGTGGTATATTGTTCCACTTTCTCCGCCAAGGAGTTTGGCAACCCAAGTGTTTTCACACGGCAGGTGGAGCCCTAGGTCCAGATATCCAGGAGCGAGGTCCAGTTCCTTGTTTTCCACCAGACACCCCACTTCGTCTCTCCCATTTTCTCTTCCTGCACCCCCCAGGCAGGAATCATCTCTCCCTCTCTCTCCATCCCTCCACCCACACCCTCTTCTTCCCGCCCGCCCGCGACGTAACGCTTCTTTCGCCGGGCTGCACTGATCAACCGAGCATTCACCGCGGCTCTAAATTGGTTTGTCATTTCTGACCCCCCTCCCTCCCTTCTCTCTCTTTCTCTCTCGCTGTGTGTGTGTGTGTTTGTGTGTGTCTGTGTAGACCACGGTCCTCTGCTTCTGCGGCCGCTCTGCGCCTGCAGACTCCAGCAGAAGTCAGTAAAAACATAAAGGCAACCAAAAAGAGAGAGGCAGGCGGGGAAGGAGGGAGGGATAAAACGGGATACAGACGGACGGATAGATAGAGAAAGAGGAAAAAGCGAGAGAGAAGAGAGAGATACGCCACGGTCCTCCTCCACCACCCCATCGGGCTTACAGTGCATTTGAACGGACACGAGACCTTCCTCCTCCTCCAGTGTGAGCGCTGATCGGGATACCAAGCACGCAGCTATTGGCTTATTACCCCCTCAGCTCCATTCTCATCCCTTCTATCGGGAAGATTTGTCCGCGTCGTTTCGTAGCACAATAAAATAGCTAGAGTAGGTTGCCGAGGCTCCAAACCAGCAAGTGAAACATATCGACTGGGAAGATACATTTGCTTTGTGGTGACTATACGAAAGAGCGAAACAGAGGTTTTTTTGTGACTCCTCACCGCGCTGGATGCGCTTGTCGCTTCGACTGATAATACGGTAAGAATGTCTTCTTAAAATACATTTTCCTCGTTAAATGATGATTTTGTTTTCCAGGCATGAGCGTCGGTGGAGCTCTTGGTTGTAGATCAACCTGTGTCTCTCAGTGAGATGCTCCGATAGGCTACATGGCATTGCTGACTTTGGTTCTCACGGATGCCCATGGGAATGTGGCCTGCGATTATCACACTTAAGGGGGGGGGGACACTGGTTTCAGTGGACGAAGGGGGGGTAAAATGGAATAAAGACCCGTACAGACGATGGTCCAGCGGCTTGTGGCTGCATGGGCGTCGGATACATGGGTGTGAGCTGTCGCTATAAAGCAAAGTCTTAAGCAATGATACCTATTACCTCTCTGGACCATAATCAATTTAATCTTGTTATCCTATGACAGCCTCTCGGCCTAGGTGTATACAATATTATTATGATTACTATGATTATTATTCTCCTGCCGCATGTGCCTGCCTATCTGCAGGGCGCAATGACAAATCGCATGCTTTGGCATGATAGATGACAGACTAAGTTCATATCGCGGGTTTTTTTGCTCCTTGTTTATGCGGCTGTCATTCGAGTATATGGGAATGCAGTCAGCTCATTTCAGGGGCCGCACTAGTTTGTCAGCCGCAGTCTGAAATCCAGAGTAAATCCAGCGACTCAGTAATAAAGGAGCATCCAGCAGGCCAGCGCGCCACAGGATACGTCAATCATGCGGATCCACGAGTGAAAGACGTGGCTTTTATTTACAGAACAGGCGTCCGGGGTTTTGCTGAATGACCTTGATGTGAAACTGAAAACTAATGAAGGTGGCACAAGCCTGCTGGAAACAGTGGCTTCAGGTTTTGTGCACGTGTAGAAATAGCAAATAATCAAAGGCAGATCCACACTAATCATTGACTAAACGTCTACACGGCGGCGTGCCTCACAAATAATCGCAGATATCAGGCAATTAAAGCACAATTCAATAGTCATCCTGCTGTCTGTGTCTGCCTGGGTGGCTTTAGGCTGGCCTGTTTCCAAATGGCTCTCAGCAACATGATTCTCTGCAAACTCTTTGTGTAGATCTCAGTATTCAGTTCGATGTAGGTTGGACTGGTTGATAATATGTTGGCTTAGTGCTGTAGAAAGGTGTCTCTAAGGAATTCTCTAAGCAGGTAGAGAATGGTCAGTGCAGGCGTCAACTAGATTGTCTACATTGGAGAAATTATAGGTTTCATTCACTGGTCACATCTAAAAACAGGGAAGCAAGTCTCAGAGGATTAGATGGTTATTTGTCATCATTGCAGGTTTGTGTCTATACATAAACCTGGAAATATTCATTTTGATAATATGCAAAATACAGTTTATGAATCTTGTATTTCTCAGTCCAAAACCTGCACTTGTTGGTGGTGTGTGTCTGGTTTATAAATCTGTTTCAAGCTCAAAAAGTCAAGCCTCTATAGCTATTGTCCAGATGTGCAGGAGGGACAGGTGATGTTTTTTTGGTTTAATTTTCGGGGTCAGGTAGCTTTTTAAGGGAGAACTGCATGCTGTTGATAGACATCACACTGCAAATGCAACGATGTCCAAGATCATATTGGGTCACATTCAGTAATGACGCTCATGCAGCACTGATGTTTTGAAGCCAACAGCAGCAATTCAGCATGCAGCTTACTGTAGATCTGTCCTTCTTTAATTAGGTCACTGATTCCTTTCTCTTATGATGCACAAGACAGGCACAGATCCTTTTTATATATGTATTAGGGTTGTGCTCATCCGGAGTGTTTTACTTCACTGCAAGCCTTGCTTTCTTTGTTAGGAGCTGGTAATATTACACAGTATTTGGTTTAGATTTGGAAGACTCCAACAACAAAATCTAACCCTGTAATAGAAGAAGCTTGTAATTTAAACAAAGGATCACGTGTTAAACATTTTGTGCTAACATCGAAACCTCATGATAATGAAGATAAATCTTGGCAGGCGACATGATCTGTTGCAGACAGCCAACATCAGAAGTGCACACACAAGCAGGCACATAGTCAGTTTTGCAACAACTGCAACTGCTTGTTACTGAAGTCTGTTTGCATTATAAAAAAAGTTATTGGAAGGTAAGGCCAATGGTTGTGCAATTAGATCAGAAGCTCTGAATATCCCAGGAACTATCTCAACAAATGTTTCCTGAAGAATTCATAGCCTGGCTTAAAAAATGCTTTTATTCTCACCGGGGAAAGCTCCATTACAGACAGATACCAATCATATGAATATCACACAAAACAGTCCATTTGTCTTTATCAATGTAGATTGCGCGTTGATTCCTATTTATAGTTAAGATATTATTAATGCTCTACAGGTAGATAATACACTACTGCATTAACTATTCAGTAGCCACCAACTATGATCAATTAGCAGCTTAACGTCTGTGCAGTGCCACTTCAAGTTCCTGATCGGTGCTTGAGAGTTTTAACAACCTTGAAAGTCACATCCTGTCCCCTGACAGAAGACCCTAAATTGGAATATCTATCTATATCTCTGTCAGCTTCTCAATTCTGTGGTGGAGTGTAGGAGGATGAGGATGACATTACTTAGATATTGCTGCCAACAAAAAAGTCTGATATCTTGTCCTCATTTTTGAGACACGTCTTTTCACCTCAGACGTCTTGTCACCAATTGCTGCAGCTTACATAAAGTCAGGGCTGAGGTCCTTAAGCTTGCTGAATCACTGGGTGGGTAGCAATCATGGATTTATTATCTCTAATTCACATAATTGAACCTTCACCTTGACACCTCTAGCCATCTACAGGTGCTATCGAGAAATCTGTATAGCTCAACCCTTACAACCTAAAAATATGAAGATTGGTGAAGTTTTCCTTTAGATTGGACCCATTTCTTTTGGTCTGTAAGAAAATAAGTGGCTGTAAGGTTGGCTGTTTGTACTGGAGTTTATTTAGTCTGCCCATGGCTTTCTCCTCCCAGCAAGAGGGCCAATCCTTTCGCCATTCTAATCGCCCTCCTATCGAGAGATGGCTCCCCAGATTGGTTGCATCTCCACAGCCCTCTCTCTCCTTAGTTAAACACGATTCTAAGATATGTTTACAGCGTTCCTGCATGTCTGCCGTGGTGTTCTAATAGTTGAAGTATTTCAGGTGCAGGTAGAGAAGCTTGTTCTCCAGTGCATGATGCAGAGGAACCAACTATGTATTTAAAGTGCGCTTCCCCACAAAACCATACCAATAATTCAAGATTACTTCCAAATGAAGCCTTTAAAATTATCCTCTGACAAATAATATATTTTCTATATTGCTGCATATGTATCAGAAACATATCTGTTGCTGACACAAACACACTCTCTGTTGTTGTCCTCTAGTAAACATGTATGTATGACACATGCTTTTTTTGTGAATGCATCCTGTTTGCAGTTTTCATCATACTATGGGAAGATGATGTTGCACGCTAACCCTGCCTTTGAGGTTAGCCATTTTTCTGCCTGTAAAGCTTCCGGCTTTTCACCCTCTGCCTTTTGCTGATGAGAGCTTAAGGTAGGGCTTAAGGTGGCTGAACTCATGCTGAATTCTCTGTGCCCTGAGCCTCTACGAGCCCTATACCTTTTCTGCATCTATTTGGACAAACAGTCAAGAAGGGAAAAAGTAAGGCTCGCTGTGTCCTGGGGATCATTTTCATAGAGAAAATTTCTGTCCTTCCAGTATCAGTCACACTGGGTGATGGATCCTTTACTCAGTCCTTTGTAGGGATCCTTAGTTGTGTGACACTACTGGGATTGAGGTGTTATAGACTTTGATACATGCAATTTGAGAGCAAGTTATATCTCCCATAGAGAGATACTGAGCTAGATGTTAAAGAGCACATTTAGTTTGAGTAATCCTGCTGTGTCCTGGTGACTTGCATGAGTATGTGGTAGATGTACTGCATGTGTGAGAATACCAGGTGCGGGTCCAGGATCAGCTATAAAAGGCTGACCCAGTGCTATCAAGATCATGGTGATGAAAATGATGGCGTGTCTCTTAATAGACATGGTGGTTGTGGCGCTTGGTCACGTCAGTGGACACTTCAGAAAGTGAGATGACTCTCATTTTCCAAAAACTAATGGTTACTCTGGTAACCAAGTGCTGTTTGGATCTACTTCTCTATTTAGTTAATTTATGTGTGGCAATGCAAAGGTCTGTGCCAGAGAGCTTTGTAGATAAACAGAAGGTGGTGTTTATGCCCACAGAGACAACTAACCTTTCTGCATAAATAAGTTGTCACTCTTGTGGCTCAAGCTGTGAAAAGGAACAAAGTCTGGGAATAATAACATTACATTTAATGCAAAACAGAGCGGTATAATTTCAGTGATATTTAATAATGCTGGGATGATTCACAATCCTAGTTTCAGCCACACTTGGAATGCCAAACTTAACCTAATTCAAAAGCCCTCCTTCTGCACTAGATGACATCTCTTTCCCGTATTGAAATAATGAGCCCAGAGTCTTCCGCATCCACCTAAAGTGCTCGGTCATGTGTTAACACATCCTTCCTCCAACCCCCTTCCTCCCTCAAAGACTAACCCAGACGCCCTGTATTTTTCCAACGTTGACTGAAGTTATGAGCTTCATCCTCCTGTCTTTATGTGTGAAACTCATGTCAGATATCATTCAACTCTATTAGTGCTTCACTATGCAGCAGGAAAATGCAGCTGCTTAATTATGCCTGGGAAAGTGGGAAACTAGTAGTAGACTACTAGCCGTCAAATCTCAGGGCATTCACTGACTCATTGCTATTATGACTTCGATTAGAACTGCCCTGCAGAGACAGATGTCTCACTCAGCTTACGTATAGAGCTATTGGAAGGCTTTCTGCTCAAACTACCATAGCCATGCAGAGCTTATGTGTTCACAGTACATCTGCATGCTAATGCCATGAGGTATGGCCTATTAATATTGATAGCTTTTTTAATCCTTCTCAGGGGTTATTGCATTGCTTAACAGTGAATTGTAATCATCCCTTTAACCCATTAGGACATGATGTGGCATGTGTGTGCTTCAACCTTCAAGCCTGATAGGATGTTTGTATCATATCAACATTTTCAACATGCACAAACAATTATGTCAACATGAAGAACATTTCTCTGAGTTTTAGGTTGCTGGTTTCTTTATAGGCTAAGAATTAAAAAATGGCATTTTTTTACAAAACACTCTGAATGGGCTAAACAACATCAGCAGCACTGTGATACTACATCATCCAATCTAACTTGAGTTATTTTTAGTAATAGGAGCTGCAACCTATAGTTGACCAATTAAATAAGGATTAATTAAATGTAATCAATACGGCACGTAATCTTTTAAGAAACCATGCAAAATAAATGCAAATAGATAATCTGCATCATAAAAAAGATGAGTGGCTTATCTGTATTCTGTATTTATCTTTTTTTTTTTATCAGATTTTATTGTTTTAACTGAGTAAAATAAAACTGAAATTTTCATTTATCAATTTTATTGCAATCAGTAACTGATCAGTTAACTGGAGAAAATAAGAATGCTCCCACATTTACTAAGTAAAGTCAACTTTATTCATATTGCACTGAGTGCTTTACCAATAAAAGCAAAAAAACAAAAAACAAAACATAAAGCAGGAATTCATTTAATTTAAATAATATGTGTAAAAAAACCACAAACTTATTAAAACATGTAGGGGAGAAACAAATCAATAAGTCAAAAATAAGCTTTTCAAATAAGTGTGTGAAGTTTGGCTTAAAGACAGAGTGTGTGTGTGCAATTCGTACCCAAACTGGGGGCTGGATCCATAGCCCCCAGGAGAGGGGTTGGCTAGCATCTTCAAACAAAACGAATAAAGGATTAACACAAACCTCCTGACTGAGACATTGACTGACCGAACAGCTTGTTTTATTAAACCTCTGACATGAAAAGGACATTTCCAAACACGTTCTGATTTATGTAGAACTGTTTGCCCTTTTAAATGTAGCTTCAAAGTAGAGTTGAATGAAAAGAAATCTCATTAAACCACCAAAATTTTATTACAGGATCAAGAAGAACATACGAGTCAAACTAACGACTAACCGACTATCTTTTTTGGTATAATGACCTCTGGAAAAGCAAATCAAGGGTACAGTTGTTTGGCCCCAATAATAAAAGACATATTTGGCTAAAACAAGAGACATCTTTTCAAGATTAAAAATTTAAATGCGCATATGTGAAAAAGTGTGTGTTTTTTCACATCTGCCGGGACATTGGCCCAAAAGTAATTCGGCCCACTGGGAATCATCCCGGACCTCTCGATTAGCCGGCTTTGCTCTTGATGTGTATTTTGTCATATATGGGACTCTATTTGTGTAATGTGCCTGCGCATTACGGAGGTTATTACGGTAGACCAGGAAATGAGGCTTTGTACTGACGTTGTAGGCTACATGTGTGTGTTCTGCCTACATGTGTGTTCTGCCTACATGTGTGTGTAGGCTACATGTGTGTGTTCTGCCTACATGTGTGTGTAGGCTACATGTGTGTGTTCGGGCCTACATGTGGGGAACAGCGAAACAATAAATGACAAAGTGCTCACATCTATTTTTCTTCATTCGACTTATTTACACGATTCAGCGTAAGAATCGGAGGTTTAGCGCGAGAGCCTGAAAAGCCACTCAAGCTTCAGTCGAGATACTCCATAGTAAAACTTGTCATACACAGTCTATGGTAAAGTAAGATAGAAAAAAATAATAAAAATGATCGCGGCTAACAAACCTGTTGCCCTCATTTTTTCTCACCGGGCAATTAATTGACTTATTGCTTATCACACAGACATATGGGAACTTGCTTGCAGCTGTAAACAGCACTGCTATTAGGGAGCTGGATGGAGAATAAGTGTGCAAGCTAAGAGTGGTTGTAGCTTGTTCTAAGGTCTGCCGATAGTTTTGCTCTCTGCAGGAAAGCATTAACAATAGCGCTCACCCCCACCTTCCAGATCAGTCCATTTAAACAGTGTGTTTTATGTGTTAAGTCAGTCACCACAGTATTGATAGGAAATTCCTTGCTTTGTTCCGTGTTGGTTGACTGTGTCGTGCTGAGAAGACCTTGCTTGTTTAGAGAAGGGGCCGCATGGAAATGAGTCATACACAATGTGATGCAACACAGCGGATCAGATTTGAATTATGGGGCAATGAACAATGAGGTCATCACAGGGCTGGGGGCATAAATCTCTCGGTGCTGTGGCGTATAAGACAGTATTTCTTATCAATAGAGGAATCAAGTGCGAGGTTTGAAGATGCCAGATTTGTTTAAGGACTGGTTCAGTGGTACAAATGAAGGACTGGGATGAATTTCTTGATTTGCTAAGACAATAGAAGTGGGATTCTATTTTTATGAATAGTGTTTACTTTAGCCACGTTAACAGTGATTTTCATGCTGCACAGTACAATGATTGCAGAACATGTTTGGGTGTTGTTGAATAGGTGCAATTCATCATTTCGCACAGCTTTTTCAGGCATTTGCCTGACTCTCATATCCACTACACAGCAATCCAATGATATTTTCCATATCTTTTTCCTCCTCAGCAGATTGTCCGCAATCAGCGTCTGCTGTAATACCATCATCCCCCGGCCCCTCTTAAATTTCCTGCTTACTGGGCTTTTACTTTAACTGCATTACATACATCTTCCATTGCCTGTTCATCTGGATCCTTTCAACATAAACCAGGCTGAAAGATTTGACTCAAAGTCCTATGATGGGACTGGTCATTTTATGGCAAATTTAAAAAAATAATATTGGCATTTACTGAAGCACAGCTGTGATCCTGATTGATATTGAATAGCAGTTTCATTATAAGTCTTTTGGAGTGAGAATATGTGCCAGAGAGTATCGATCTTTAGCCTTGCTGTCGGTGTAGTATGATAGGCTGAAGAAGAAAATCTAAAGACGACAGAATGGTCATGCTTCATGGAACAAAGAAATAAGTAGATATGCTGTGAATGGGATCAATTGGAAGCTAATTTAAGTTCACATCACTTGCACTTTTTTGCATGTTTATTTCTAACATCTAAGCAGAAGAGCTTAACAGGGTTTGTAAATGTACCTTCTCTCCCTGGAGTTTGAAAACCCTTTGACAGGTTTCTCAGTCTTCAAACATCCCAACTAGTTTCAGATTAAAGCCCTGCACCCCCTTTGGCATGTCCTTGCGATTTTGTTCATGAAATATCTTTCACATTGTGTAATAAAGTCATTTTACCACCTCTGTGTTGTGCAAGAGAGCCTGATAGTGTCACACAAAGACGGATGACTACAACTATGGCCTGTGGGCCTGCAGCAATAACTTACATGGGCTGCATGTCTGCTTTCTAACATTGTGAGAAACTATATGCATGTTCTCCTTCAGTGTGCTTGCATGTTGTTTGAACCCTCATTCTGGCTACACAGGCATTATAATGAATGAGATAACATCCATCAAAGAAGAGAGTGATAGTATTGGTCTAGTGCCTTAATTGTAGGGTGGAGCTTGGCAAGCCTTTGATGAATGATACTTCGTTTTTAAAAAAACAATCTTTGTGCAAAAACAATTACTCTGAGCTATTTTAAGGTTGAAATGATATATGTTGTGCATATCTATCTTTTGTGTCATGTGTGTGCTTGTGCACCCATGTTTTTCAGGGTTAAGTATAGTTGATTACTGCTCAATGGTCCACAATAACTTGACAAATCAGCTGGTTTTATGTGTCATCCTACCCACCTTTCTTTCCCATTTTCTCCTAACGGTCTTTGTCTATTTTTTTAAGGATTTATGTGGGGCACATAGACAAGACTCTTTATTTTACGCTTGGGTAGGTCATGCACACTATTGCTCCATATTTTTCATGCTTATATTGAATTGGAAGCCAGGGGGGAACTGTGTTTTTTACATGTACATATAAGTGACTCCACCCTTTAAAAAAAGGTTTTGGCCTTGTCATAAATCCACACTAACAGGAATCGACACAGTTTCTGGGGTGTTACGCCACAGTATGTAGTTTATGATATAATTACAAAGGGTAGTACATGAAATAAAAACATCATGAAAGCAGAGTCATTTTAATTACATACAGAGGACTGATGAGTAATGTGGATGATGTGAGACACAGACACAACCAAGGCTTCCCATAATATAAAACATCATTGTTCTCCTGTGGGAAATTGAACGTGTCTCTCATGTGAAACCTTTGCAAAAAGATGTAGAGTCAAAAGACATGAAACAAAACAAAAAAACCAACAACACAAAAACATGAAGTCATCTATCATTTATTTATTCAAGTTAAGGTACCCAATGTCCAAAGCCTATTGGCCCTTAGCACACAGCAGACCAGAAAGCAATGTAGATTTATACACTTAAAATAAAGCTTCCTGTTGACACCAGTGCAGACATGATCCCAATCAAGACAAGAGCAGTATTAGCTCATTCTGTAAAATGCTCATTTCAGAATTAAATTACTGCCTTTTTTAATAACTTCTTTTTGCCATAATGCTAATTAACACCTGCATCATAGTTAACTTCTTACAACTGAGATTGAGAAAGCTACTTTTGGTTAAATTTAGAACAACACCCCTCCCCCCCAAAACAAAAAAACAAAAAACAAACAAACAAACAAAAAAAAAACATTTTATGGTTAAATGAGTATTTAAAATTAATTGCTCTGTATATGTCTGTCAGTCAGCAGTTTTTTTTTCTAAGGTTTTTTAACATGAAAAAATGCTGTTTACAAGGGTTACATTGTAGAACTATGGTTAAAAATTGATGTTTTCAGTATTTAGAATTCCTCAGTTAATGACACTGAGTTAGTTAAATTAGAATTTTTTAAAAAGAGTGGGTAAAAATGTCTTATATTGGTAAGTTTTTAAAAATCTCCCTCTGGTCTTTGATGAAGACAAGGAAACTTTCTAAAGTGTCTTTTAGATCTTTGTAGACCTCAAGGCTGTTCAGATAGATAAAAGTTACTCACTGATTCTCAGGATATTTTTATGGAAATTCAAGAAAACAAGTGTGGACCCAATGTTGAATGTATTGTCACATTCAACAAAATCACCCTCCTGAGGATTTGCATCTCTCCTCTTCTCAACACTGCTTCCTCTAATGGTTTCAAAAAGAAGCAATTAACATAGCAAAGACTGAAATCTTTTAATATGAAGGCTTTTACAAAGAATGTTAGGTTGATGTATCTCTTCTTGACAGAAGATATATTTCACACAGTTGTCATTACTACTATAATACTACTTCTGTGATATGAAGGCACTACCTGGATAATTGTTGACTTGACAGGTGAAAAGAGAATCAGGATTTAATAGAGATTTTTTTTTTCAGGGCTTGAACAATATAACAATATATATATATATATATATATATATATATATATATATGTATGTGTGTGTGTGTGTGTGTGTGTGTGCTGCCTTTTGAGAAAAACAAAGCAGATGAACAGGCTGTATAGTTGGGGGAGCTTATCACTAAACTTATTTCTCACTAATTATCTGTTGCCTTTGGCGATACCCCTGCATTCAAGTGCTTGCATGCGCACATAACATTTGTCATTGGTATGGATATACATGAACATAAAAATGAGTGGCACAGTGAAGCCATCTTTTGTTGCAGTCTTCGCCAAACAGAAAAACTGCTCCTGGCCTCCTGTACAGGCTAATGGACCCAATTACTGCAAAGCCCTACCCCAGAGCTCCACAGAGGTCTAAGCTCTGGCAATGTGTGTGGATGTGCGTGTTTTTATGTTCCACTTGTTTTTGTGTGTCTACAAAAATCTTGCATGGTACACAGATAAAGACTAAAAGAAGCTTCAAGGCCAAATAAATATACACTGTTTCCTGAGATTCATCAGCCTCCCCAGAAAACAGTAATGCACTGATGTTTATGAACACACAACAAGCAGAAAAGTACAGCTGGCATGCCAACAGATGCACAGACCAAACTGTGGGCCATGTCAGCTGCTATACAAACACTTAATATAGAAATAAAATAATACAAGTGCAGGAAAAAGCCTAATAAGGTGCACACACTTTATTTATCTAGTTTTAGAGATAAGCTCGGGATCAGCAGCGTACCATGAAAATATTAAATATTTTGGCATTTCTTGTCTGTACACATTAATGGAAAGATTCTGTACCACTGGTACATAATGGTATTTGTTAGTAACTACCATCATACCAGGTGTCAATTAGCCCTCTCCCTCCAATACAGCTGACGAACAGTTCCTTCATTTATTCTTTTCATTCAAAAAAGAAAAAACCCAAAACACTTAAAAATTGACCAGACATAATTTTTTTTCCTCCTATGTAGGAACATTACGTTTATGTAAAAAAAAAAAAAAAAAGCAAATAATCTTACTCTTAAAAATTTAACTGGATACAACTGCATTTTGTTGTAAAATAAGGAAAGTATGATAGATACAAAGAAACAAAGAAACAGAGGAAATATAATCCAGATTTTTTCTGGTTCATGCACACGGTGCTGTGCTCCTCAGTGCACACGTGTAGCTCACTAAGCTATCAAGAGTGTTTATGTTATCAATCATAATCTTCTCTACAGTTGTCAAAAAGAAAAAGAGCTAATTTTTTTTAGAAAAAGAAAAGAAAAAATAGAAATACAGACATGTACACATACATACTCATGTACACATCTGGTTACATACACATGTAAACATGTATATACATACATACACACATGCATTTCCACAAACACTCAGAGACAAAGCCATTACATGTATGAAGTCATATACATATCTACATTTTTATACCCACTTACATGCCTGCATATGCACATCTATACAGCACACACATGCATGTACCCATAAACATACACCTACATATATATCTGCATTTCTGCTTACTGAAACACATGTGAATATACCCACACATACCTATACATGCATTTTTATTTACAGATGTAACGTTATATACATATTTAATTTTTTTTGTTTCATATACGTTCTTTTTCTTTATTCATTTTAAATAATATTTCTTAGATTTTTTCTTAAACTGGATGATGTTGGACGTTGTTTGAGTTCCTTTTGAAGAATATTCCACAATTGTACACCATATACTGTAATAAACATGCACATAGTTGTTTGCGCACTTAAAATCTTCAGATTATATCCACCTTCACGATTAAAACACAGTTTTTGTATGTGGTCGGGTAATAAAATATATTTTTAGTTTTATTCATTATCATTGCTGTTTGCAACTCCACCAAATCACAGAATTTTTGTATTTTTAACTTCCAAAATAATAGATTTGTATGTTCCCAATATCCAACTTGCAGACGGCCCTTGTTACTTTTTTCTGTTGAAGGTATAGTGGTTGCAATATGTGTAGCCTATTTGGATTATTTACAGCGCTCTTTCTTGGATGTGATTTGTGATCATATATTTATCTACCATTTGTCTGTGGCCATTTGATTTAGATATGAATCTCTGGATACTTATGAGTGTTTTTTTATGGCCTGTATGATTATTTAACAGTTGTCTGACAACTTCCTGATTTGGGCTGATTTTCATTGGATTGTGCGGGTTTTAAGCTTTGATAGGGCTGGAAACTGTCGGTCTCATCTGGCAACACTGTTCCAGAGGTACAGCCCATTGGCTAGCTAGTTAGCTGAAGCTAACACTTTCTGGGAAATGAATGAAAATGTTGCAGGTTTTAATGGCTCAGATGCTACCAACATCAGCTGTGGAGACTGTATGTTTATATAAGATAATTGATATAATATTGCTTCTGTCATTCCTGTTTTAAGCCTGCAGGGTTTTAGATAATTAAATAATTTTAAATTATTTATCAATATATTTTCTAAAGGAGTGAAAATACGACAGTATATA
>JBAMHW010000004.1:9291774-9304028 GCA_037177495.1 Rhadinocentrus ornatus
AAACACTGGGTCCTGTTCTAGAGAAAAAGAATCTCACTCTAAAACAAAACGGGTTTAAAACAAAGATCACAAGTAACCTTTCAAACTCCTTGTGGGGCTTTGGTTTTGTTTGTATCTTTTTGGGGGGTTTTTTTTTTTTTTTTTTTTTGTGTGTTGGTTGTGTTTTTTCCCCTAAACATACTTGAAACTACTATTAGAGAAATAGAAGCAGAAATCTTATTTTCTAGGTCCCGAGAATCTCAGAATCTTTCATATACAGTAGGGTTAGTTTGAAATGGAAAACAATGAAGTCAGTAAACATTCCTAATCACTTTCATGAAGTAGCAGAGTGGATTGATTGGGTAGATGATAACGAAGACTTAGGAGCACAGGAGAAAAAACAGCAAAGCCTAGCATAGAGAGAAAATAATTAAACAAACATAAAAAACTACTTTTTTTTTACATTGTTTTATTATGTTTATATTCTTAAATTTATTTAATGTCTCTTAAATGTTTTTATGTATTCATACTGTTCAACTCTTTAGCCTGTACCTACTGTTTTTTTAAGTGCTTTCTAAATAAAGTTGCCTTGTCTTGGCAAGATGGAAGATATGAGGAGGATGGTAATAAATAGAAGAAAGGAACGGATCTGAACTTAGAAAAAAAAGAAAAAAAAAGAAAAAACAGACAACAAAACCTTACAACAAGAACATTTACATGAGGATTTGATCGTACTCTCCTGCTAACCAAACATGGGCCTTTCATGAGGGTTTAAATCTAGGCCACGAGTGTCTTACCCTGCCTGTTTGTCTGCCTCTTCTTCAAAGCAGCATCATTCACTGCTGAGGTGGCTGTTTCTCGTACTGTACAGGACAACTTCATCTCTTGCAAATAAAATTGCACGCACACACAAAACCCTGCCTCTGGCTTTAAGGCATGGTTTTGACATATCCATTGTGACAGTACTGGGTTTAGAGTGCGGTGACAGAGAGGAAGAGAGGGAGATGGCGATGGGGGAGCGAGAAGGTGGTATGAAGGAGAAGACAGTTAAATCAAAGGGAGAAAAGCAACGGCAGTGGCAGTGGAATCAGCATCAATGCATCTCTCATTGACATAAGTGAGTGTATCAGAGGCAGTTTTGTAAACCATTAACCTCACCCTTATGGGTTACTCAGCTCTGCGGTACCATGCAGGAGGCATATTATTGTGAGCTATGTGTGACTGCCTTGTAGGTGCATTTATATGGTGGCACATGTGCTTGATTTGATGATCAATTTATGTAATTTTGTCTTTCTTTATTTGCTTTGTAGCATATTTCCAGAATTACGTTCATTACTCTTTTCAGAAATGTTGAAAAACATGACCTTTTCAACCAGGAAATCCTGGTCAAGATAGCAACAGAAACCATTTCACATGAAAAACTATGAGTACAATCATTTTTCTGTGTTAGACACAGAGATGTTTGAGGGTTTTGTTTCCATAGTGCATATAGAGCCTGGCATCTAGTTTTTATACAGAGTATTTTTTTAAATATTTAATTTCTTTTGATTATTTTTCAAGCCTGATTAGATGTGAGCATTCCAACTACTCTAAATACTTTACAATCTTTAGTTTTTTCAGAAGCAGAGAAGTGGAAAATTTTTTGTGTTCATTTTCAGAGATTTGGTTCTAGTGCTAGAAAGGAGTAACACACCAGGACTGACAATTCATAAACTGGTCATGTGTTAGACTGGTGCAAAGGTAACTTTTACTTTCACTTTTACTTTTAATTTCAGTTAAATTTTACAGCAAACTCAGTCTCGCACATGTTCAGGATAGTTATGCTTGTGTTTTTGCAAACATTAGTGTTCACAGTTCACCAGAAACAGGAAATGCTAAGTTTGGGCGCTCATTTAAAATATCAAGTTTAAAGTTGGTCATTAGTCCAGCAGAAGATACTGGTTGAGACTGCACAATGAGAACTTCTCCCTTCACTACTCTACTACATACAAAACAAGAAATAAATGATCAAAAATTTTAAAGTTATTAAGCCAAAAAGTAAAAAGTAGAAAAAAGCTTGTTTGCCTTCAGGTACCACTTTTTGTCTTCATTATAATTAGATTTAGCCACAGCAAAGCCTCCGACAGAAACAGTAGTTTCAATGACTAGAAAAAGTAAAGAAAAACAGCTACCTGTAGGCCTACCTCAGGCTAGCTGTCTACAGTTACTCGCTGCTTTCCAAAAAGGAGATCATTAGCATGGTTAGTTAGCCCTTAGCATGACTTTTTCATCTAGTGTTATTTATTTATTTATTCATATCTCCTTTTTCATTACAATTTATGTAAATTCAGCAATGCTTCAGAATTATCTGGCACAAAAAACACTTCTGGAATTTGATTTTTCAGTCATGTAAAGTTGGTCAGGAAAAGTCTTGCAATGATGGGTGGCCGGCTAGCTTTAACTACTGGAGTTTACTGATTTCCTTTACTTAAAATTCTTTGTGTTGCTATATCTTCAAATATTTTTTAAAGTAGTTGTGACAAAGCAAGATGATTCTCCTACTCTTAGTTGTGATCATATTTCTTGCTAATAATGTTATTAGAGAAGCATCAATGGCACCATTTGAGTATATTGCTAATGTTGTGCTCAAAAGGTAAGCTAATTGTAGCATAATCTGATGTTTGAAAGCTTTGTTTAATTAAATATTTTATTTGGAATTTATTGAAACATTTGATGCCACGGGTTAAGTGTAGGATTTCAGATTAATACTTTATTAATTTGTTTTAAGATTTTCTTATCTTATCATTGTTAGCACTCCCTCTGTCTTCCTGTCTTCCACAGTCCACTCTGTTTCAATCTCGACATCACTCCTGCTTAATTCCTCCATCTTTTATCTGTTCTCTGAACTCTTTTTCCTCCCTGACCTCCTGCATGCATATCATACTTCATCTTCTTCCTTCCTCTCTAATCTTTCACATTCTCCTCATTCCCCAAACCTTCCTTCTACTTCACTCCTCCGCCTTCTCTCTCAATTCTTCCCTGCATATCTCCACCTCAGCCCATCTTGTCTCATGAGGAAGGCAGTGCGCATACAGTTGATTAGACTGGAGCATTAGAAAGTTTGGAGCAGAGCAGAACAGAAAGTGGTGTCTAGCCGCCAGGCATAGAGGAATCAAAACGGATGTGCCTTACACATGAGGTCGTTGGCGATGGATTTCCAGGGTGGTTTCAGTGTATCGGATTTCTGGGAGCGTCGTCAGAGCAGTCAGAGGCAACCATGCAGAAACTGCTGTGGTCCGGTCAAAGCATAACATAGAGGTGGAGGATTAGGTGCACACTCCAAAGAGATGATTTATAAGGATATGTTATTTTTCTTAAACAAAAAGGTACATAAAGCAAAAAATTTCTATAATAATAATAATAATAATAATAATAATAATAATAATAATAATAATAATAATAATAATAATAATAAAAATGGATTAGATTTATATAGTATGTGTAAAATAAGATCAGCCTCATATTATTTCTGATTATATTAGAAAATATGTTTTGACAAAATTCTTTAAAAACAATGGTCCATGAAGTAAAAAATAAAACAAGTATTAAGAAAATGAAATAAATAGCCTTGATATACAGAGCGGACATAGAGCAAAGATGGCATTAAGCTTCTGCCATTAATTTTTTCAGTGAGGACATTAAATTGATACTGCAAAGACCAAAGCATGTCACACTGATGTGGGGGTGACCCATACCTTGAAGGCGACTCTGCAGCACTCTGCAGTTTTTAGCTGCTCAGCTACACAAAGGATTTATAACCACGGCCATATGAAATAAACCGCCGCTCAGACTTCTTGTTATGAGGGCACTAATGACAATTGTGCACATTCCTACAGTCAACCAGCCCCTCACCCACTTACTCACACATATACATCTACATACATTTGTGTGTGTGTGTGCTGTAAATGTTTGAAAACCGCCAGCCATACGGTTGCTGGTTGCACCAGCCAAACATACAGTTTTAAAATGAGAGACACAAGCTGACATGACTGTTTGTCTTGTTGAGTTAAGATTTGACCAGCACAAACGTGACACTAACTCATTATTAATTGTGATTTTAATGTGGTCCGAGGGGGCTTGTATGTGAGTTCCCCATTTCCCAAAACATCCAGACACATGCAACTATACGAAAACATGTTGTGGTCGAGATGTCAATGCATTCATACTGTTTGGAGCTGACAGTTTCCCTCAGCCTTTAGTCACACCTCAGGGCCACTTGCTGCCAGTCAGCATCTCAGGCTTCTGTTCAAAATGACTTAACAGTGGTTGTTCTTGTGTGCAAACCTGTTGTATTTTGCTCCTTACTGCACTGCATGTATTTGGTATGAGTGTTCATAAGGGGCTTAGGTGTGCTAGTTTGCACGTGAATGTGTGTGCTTGTGTCTTCTCATTATAGGCCACAGGCCAGACTCCCATCAGCTTCTATCCTGATTAGTCATCTCTTCAGCTTTTCACTGCAAAATTAGCTTCTTGAAATTGTGCGTGTGTGTATGGGTATCGCCATGTGTGCATGGTCACTCCAATCAAAATTCTTACAGCCTGTCTACCTGCGCCGATGATTATTTATCATACTGCCTGTACTCGCTCCCACTCTCTTACCCAAACAACCTCATTCCACCCTGTTCCTTCACACACAAACACACAGGCATACCCACATACTCCGTGGTGGTTAAACCTACCCTAGCAAGCCAACTGAAGGTAATTTACCATAGCCTGGCGGACACATGCCATTTTACTGAACATGGTGGTACAGCCCCCCCTGAGCTTTGCTTCTGCTGGAGAGAACTTTTCTCTCCAGCAGAGCAAAGAATGAACAAGTGAAGAGACTGAAGAGACGGAAGGAAAAAAAATAGTTGAAGAAACCTAAGTGAAAGAAAATGGCGAGGGAAAAAAGGCATGCATAAGCTACTGAGGCCCTGTCTTTGCAATTACAGCACAGTGAACAAACTGGTCTGACTAAGTGTGCGTATATGATAGAATATTTAAATGAACTTTGTTTTCATTGTCTTAATTCTTTTTAGATTTTTTTAACTTCTTTTCCTTGGGGACAGGCGAGTGCCTCAACTGACTGTACTTTGTTACCACATATCTCTGTAAATTGTCTCTTCAAATTGAAGGATGTTTTCTTTCATTTCTGATTAAACTCGTTTCTATTTGTCTAGTTAAGGAAAATAATGAAATACTGGTGGACTGGTTGCTCTTTTTTTTTTTCCTTTTCTTTTTTCAATTTCCTTTTTTAGCTATCACAATCTACTTTGCACACAAACACACACACATCCACATCTTCATACTATTCTTTTCAGAATACGAACGGAATAGAGGACAAATGCAGGATGGACACATTTAGGAGTTTGTGCCTGCAGGCTGTGGTAGTAGGGCATCTGGTCTCCAAGTGATAAGCATGTGTATGCGTGAAAATGTATGTGTGTAAGTTTGTAAGAGAGGGTATGTGGGTGTGTAGGGGAGGGGCAGATGCGCGTGCATGCCAGTGTGTGCGTATGACACACGTTGACGAGGTAGCCCAGACCGGTCAGCACTCATTAGCAAACGGAGAGAATCCCCGAGTGAGGAGTGCAGTGACAGGCAGGAGTCTCGTTAGGGGACTGCACACACACATATACACACACGCTCTGGCTCAGGTTGCCTTGGTGCAGAGAATCAGCCCAACATCAATTAGTTCATGGATGCATGCATTATACTGTGTGAGTGTAGCGACCTTGGCGACAGCTCTGTTAATGCCGACCCTGTAGGAAGTGAAGATTCAGGGCAGAAAAATACGGGACACAGGGATCATGTCACTTATGCATGCAAAACCATGAGGGAGTGGTCTGTCCTCTTGGTGCTCTGCAGCACACGATACCATTCAGACTGTTGATTGTGATCATTTTATTAACGTGTAGTAGTAAATATTGTTTTTGGTTCAAATAATAAGAAAGAGACCAGACCATGTAAAGAAGAGAAACTGGAGCCCAGCAGTTTTCCAATTTTATCTTCAGAGTTTATTTATCGTCACAGCCGGCATACAAAACTCTCTTCCATGAACAACAAGCTGATACCTTTTGTTAATTTATGTTACAATAAATGAATGAATAAATTTATTGTCATTGCACAACAATTATATCAACAATTATTGGCAATGAAATTCTTGAATCCCAGGCTCACCTAACAGTGATAAAAATAATATAAACCACAATAAAAATAGTCGAACACAAAAAGCAAGAATACAAAAATAAGTTATACAGTAAAATATATAATAAGCAATGAGGAGCTGCTATTATTTAAAGGTGGCGTTGCTGCTGACAGCATTTAGAAGTCTTATGGCCTGCGGTATGAAGCTACTTTATAGGCTCTGTGAGATAAATCTTACTCTCCCTACCTTGGGACTTTCCATAAGTTTGTTAATCAACGGTTTAGTTCCTCTGTTGGACTTCTTCTGGTCCCAAATTGAAACGTCTGTCTTGCAATTAGGTAACTATTAATCTTTTTGGTCCACTCAGCCTGAAACTTTAAAATAGCGCTATGCAACTGTCTAACTTTAGGAATATGTGTTTCTGATTCATTTTTTAAAACCTTTTGATTTTCACTATTGTGCATTTTTAACTTACAAGGCCTCTTATTGACCATTTAACCAATTAAAACTATCACAGCAGCAAAATCATAAAGAAAATTGTTCCATATTAGTTTTAAATTTGTGGTATTGTTAACAATTGTTTATTAAGCAGATATGATTGAGACAGATATACTGTAGATGGATACAGCAGCTGCATTTGAGGGCCCAAATCCAAAGGCAGATATTTGTTTTGGTCTGCTCCTGCCCATTAGGGTATGGCTCCAGTGAGAGAAAAAATTTCCCCGAATATTCATCTTTTAAACAGTGAGTATCACAGGGTCTCGTGATGTTTTCCAGGCCTTCTATGCAGGACCATCAGATGAACACAGAGTGCAAAAGCCTTACATATGTTCTGATAATTAGCATAATTACTGGCTGTCTATTCATAATATTTAAACTAATCAGCACATTTAGATGATAAAAGGAAACAGGTTACACAAACAAAACATTGCTTGAGGCACTCAACATTGTCTGTTCATTATGGCCTCGGTAGATGGAACATATTTTTATGTCATTATCTGAGCATATGGGAGAATGCAGCCCAGCTGAATTATGAACATAACTAGAGTGATTTGACTTTGAATTAGTCTCGCTCCGGGCAACTATTGTCTGTGAAGGCAACGTAAGCACAGAGTAAATGAAAGGGTTAATTAACCGGTGGGTGAGGTGGTTGGTGGAGCATACGGGGTGATTGAATAGCTTTTGAATTATGAAACAGTGGAATGCTGTGACTGGTGGCGTCCGGCCATATGTTAGCGTGTGCCTCCTCTGTCTGCATGGCGACAGCTGGTAAAATTGCTCATGTTCAACCGAGTTAGAGCCCAATCAATCAAAATGGGACAGTTTGTTCGTTTTTTTAAGCGAAGGCAAGAATAACACATGAGTCTATTGGGAGTCTGTCACTTTAGAGCCATTAGGGATTTGTCAGGAACTGTTAGCAGATATGAAATCCACTTCCAAATAATCAGGTGCAAATATTTTTACTTACATGTGCTGATGTATTTGGATGTGCAGCTTTCATGGTTATTTTCGAAAGAAAGCTTAAGATGATCCATATGAATGAATTTGAATCTGGGAAATTGAAACATTAATTTTTTTTCACTGCAAGACTGCAAGAAAAAACAAAACAAAACCCTTCACAGTAAATATGACTTACTTTTCTGATCAAGATACAAAGTTAGTTTTCTGAAAATATTAAAAAAATGTACATAACTTTTATTTAAATATCTTATTAAAATATTAAGATACTAATTTAGAAATTTTTCCAATATTAAAATTTCACAATCAAAATTTATTTTAAAAGGGATTATTATTGTCTGACTTGCGCAATTTCCCAGATTTCACAAGTCGATAATATTATTATTATTTTTATTTATTCATTTTTTTTGTTTGTTTGTTTGGCATGACCCTGGAAAAAAATTGATTTAGACAATGTCTCTGCAGACCCAGAGAGCTACAGATTCTGTCCTGCAGTTCTGGACCCGCACTTCCAGACCCCCAACTGCAACAGTGCCACCTACTGGATGATTGTAAAACTGCAATTGCTGGAAACTTGGACTTCTAAACCAACGTCCCACCCAAATACCTTTTTTTTTTGTTAAAAGGTACACTTTAAAAGCTTTATTAGAAATCAAAATGTTATAAGCTAAAGTTGTATTACACCCAAACAGAAAATACAAATATGTAATTGCTCACAAAAGAATCTCCCTCTGTGGATCAATACTTCTAATTCTGATGAAGCTAAAAGTCTCTTCTTACAATTCTAACAATTTAAGGGTTTACTGCACCCAGATACTTAAAAGTTTGAAGCTTTATTGCACCACACTGCTATATACTAACAATACATACGACATACAACAAAGTTTGTTGCATATAAATTTGTTTTCCTTAAACTTTATTGCAGAAATATTTAGTTTTGCTTACATTTATAGAATTTCCATATGTGCATCAAACCTGCTAAAATATATAATAGGAGAGGTCTGGTCTTTGGTGTCCAGTCTTCAGTTTTGTTAAGGGAATTTAAAACACTGAAAGGGTTTGAAAAGTTTTATTGACTAATCACACAATAAGAAAATATCCAGAAAAAGAAAAGAAAAAAAACAACACTTTTCCTTAACATGGAAATATCACAGTCAGAGAGGACAGTAAAAAACTCGGGTCCTGCGCCTGTCCAGGTCGGGGAAGGTTTATCCTTGCTGGACTGTTCAGTGCACCTTCAAAAACGTGTTAATTAACTAAAGGTAATATATTTCTAGATTTAAATCTCTAAATATAGGCTACAGAGTAATTTACATGTAAATTACAGATAATATAAATTATAAATAATTATTTATTTATATATATTTAGTATGTGTTTCTGCAATGTCTGCCCTATCAGAAAAAATGTAAACAGTTCTTCTTTTAGGGATACGTCATCCACTTCATTACTTTAATAATTTATTCATGTTTAATTTGTCATGGCACCTGAGTTTCATTAAACAGAATATGCCACTCAGAGCATTCATTTCCAACAAGCTAACCTAGCTACTAGCCTAACCTATATTGATATTTGACGTGATGCTCAGATTAAAATGGTTAATAACATGAAATCATTTTGAACTTATCACAGTAAAACATTTATTTAATTGTCAATTTCAATTTGTCAAAATTGCTTGATTAATAAAATAGAGGGCGCTGTTTGTGGATTTGTGTCAAGGCTCATTATTATGTTCAAATAAGATGCTCTCTCTTTTGGTCTTGCGAGCATCTGCATGTGTGGTCACATAGGCTTCTACTGAGGTGCTAATGGCTTTTTAAAAACAATATCATGGAGTATTTTGGTATTTTTTGTAATTTTATTTTATTATTTTACTTAACCAAATCATTGTGAATTGTAACCCATAATATAACATCATGGCCTAAATCCAACCAGGAAGTGACAAAGTTTCCTCAGTAGGTGATATTGTGTTGACATGTCACTAGGGATGGCAAAACCACTGTGAAATTGACTCATGCTTTGACGCATTAGATACAGTCAAAATAGGGACATATGTTGGCTGTGAATGTGTGATGCATTTGAGGGAAAGTGTTGACAGGGCTGCATTACTTCACGGCTGTCATGGGTCTCCATGTTCCATCTTTGATTTAGTGTTATACAGAGGATATGTTCTCAATCACTGTTTTCTTCTGTCTTTGATATAATTGATGAAAGGGAGCTATTAGGTTATTTTTGATTTTGCTAACAATATAAAATTATGCCATAGCTTAAATAAACATAACTAATCTTTAATGGCAGAAGCTTTTGCAGCTAAAATAATGTTTTTTAAGCAGGAAAAGCAGGAAAAAAGGTGCCTATGCAACTGAGGTAGTGATTGTGTTTCTGCATTTAAAAAGTTGTATTGAATCCCCTTTAAAAACATTGAGACATTGACAAGCCTAGCCCCTTTAAGATTTCTGGAAAGCATCTCATCATGTATCTGACTTGCATCTGATGTAATGAGGCCTTGATTGGTGTGGTCACATGACTTTAAAACATTTCTGCTTCCTGAGGTTGATAGAATGCTGAGTAGACAGGTTTGAATGTAACATCACAACAAGTCACCAAGGCAAGTGTTTCAGATGTAGACAGCACTTGTATTTCTCTCCTGCTGCTTGTAGGAGTCGTAGTTTGGATGAGGCCCCTGTGGGTCATATTCTAACGGATTTAATACATGACGTATTTGGTAATTTTGATTGTTGGATCTAGTTGAACAAAACAACTGGAAGTTAATGGAAAGAAAGAGCTTAAGTTAAATAGCAAGTTCTTACAGACATAAGAAGGAAAATAGGATGAAGTCTGTTCTGATCAGATTATGATCAAAGTTCATAAGAAAAATGAACTGATTAGATAAAATGTTTTGACTACTTTCTGATGGAATGTAAATCAAATTTCCCTCTGCTGTTCAGACTCAGCTAAAATTAAATTTATCTTGAGTTTTTATGATAATAATCTTAAATTGATTTTCAATTTCAAGGATTTATTTTGCCATCCAAAATAAAAAAAATAAAAAACACACCAGTAAAATTCCAGATGACCGCACAGCTCTTATCATGCTGCATGTCTTGGGTCTGTTCTTGGAAATTCAGATTCAGTGCATGTGCTTTTAGTTAAATCTGTCTGTTATGTATGCACCATGATGTTCAAAACATGTGTAGCAGTAGTTATCAAATGTATCTGCAGGAGGGACTCAGCCAAAACAGTGACTTGCCTTCATGTGATGGCAACAGTGCGCTTTTTTCTCAGTCTGTGCTGGGCCAAAATGATACGGCCACGCTGATCAATAGTCTCTGTTACACATGATTTATTTCCCAAGGCTCTGGCTGTCTGCTTTGCTCCATCTGTCCCCAGCTCTTGCAAATTTCTGCTGTCTGTCTCTCTCAAAGTCACACACACACAAACTTGGCCAAGTTTATTCAGAGCTACATTAAGTCTGGGTTCCTTTGAGAACAGTGGACATTTAGGCAAAAAAAAGGCCTTGTGTTACCTTTGAACTATGCATTGTAATGAAATAAGATGAAAATATAATGGCTGTATGATGCTTTTACCCCTTTGGCATACTTAAAGAACATGATGTCAAGATACAGCGTCTGCAGAGAAAATAGGTATATTTTAATTTAGCAGATCAAAAGTAAAGTAATTTTTTGAGGGAGCTGGTGACTGAACATCGCTGGTCAGAAAATAAGAAGGGAAACAAGGCTAACCAGTTCATCACTGCTACAACTTCTTATTAATTGTTTATCGCTGATGGACCGTGAGATGAACAATTAGATCAGGACATCAATATATTTCACACTTTGATAATGATGTGAAAAACAAAGTGAAGTGAATCCTAATAAGGACCGAAGCATCATCATGCAAACTTCAAGCAATCTGCGTTAAACATTTAGTCTCGCATTTCCTCACAGATTTGTTCGGTATTGATTATCCGGCATTTGGTCTGTTGTCTTGTGAATTATGAATTTGTACAATTTTCCACAACAAGACCAACTGCTGTTGTTGCGCTGCTTAACATTCTGTATCATTGCATTATTATTCAAGCTGCTTTGGATCTGTTAGGGAACAGCTTTCAAAGCCTCCCATCCCCCATTTATATATGAAATTTGATTCAGTTATGTAGTTTCAAATTCTGTTGTTCAGAAACTTTTACATAAATAATGTGCAGTTTATGCCATCGAGCAGTGTTCATATGCATATTAGAGGGACTACTTCTCAGTTTCAATTCAAGGCTTAAATATAATTTAAAAGTCGCATTGCTAACAATAATAAAGTAAAATATTTATAAATATTTAGGTGCACAGGTAATTTTTGCAAGTAAATCTAATGGCGTACATAAAGGATCATTTATGTGTTTTCGATGCAGCGAGCCAATGAGCTAATCCTCTCTGTGCGTGACTTTACAGGCCTGTATGGTGTCAGAAACACTGAGCTTTGACAGTAACGGCTCACCACACGACCGTCTGGGCTCAGCAGGAAGTACCCCCATACCCACTTCCAGGTCAAACTCAGACGTCATGTGGGCCAGATGCCTGCTCTTCACCTCGATCTTGCTTGCACCCATCGCCATTGGTAAGTTTATGTTACTCTTTACTCAATTCTCATCAAAACATT
>JBAMHW010000004.1:9318852-9338178 GCA_037177495.1 Rhadinocentrus ornatus
CTATCTATCTATCTATCTATCTATCTATCCATCCATCCATCCATCCATCCATCCATCCATCCATCCATCCATCTATCAGTAAGTGCTGCAAGTCGAAATCTTGATATCCCTTCACATTAATAGTGATCAATTCACATTAAATGATTTTATACATCTACAGAGATGCTTCACAATGCACTCCCTGCCCCTCACTGATACTTAAGTGCTTCATGGACCCTCTACCTTTTAGCTCACTCTCTCTCTTAATCCCACACATGAATACTCGAGGCTGAAAGTGTGGACAGCCTGAAGAATGTGTGGACAGCACACAGGCAAACAGACTCTGGCTACCTCTGGCTCAGCTATGCTGTTAGAAAATTACTTCTGGACTTCAAACAGACTTTTCCCCCACCACCTACATACCACCTCTACCACCTTGTCACCTTGTTTGCCCTCCTCCTCTTTCTTTCTCTCCCTCTCCTGTCGTTCTCTTTCAGTTGCTCTTCTTCCCTGTCTCTTTCCATCCCTCCCAAGGAAACCCCTCAACACATGGAGGGAGTGAGAAGTTGTTCACCATGTTCCTTTGTTCTCCTTCCCTTTCTTGCATTTGGAAGTGTTAAATAGCAACATGCCTCATTTAATATTCTCCTATCTGTCAACCTCATGATATCTCAATTTTTTGTCACTCTATTTCCAGTTTTTTCCCAAGTTCCCATTACTCAAATTGCTTCTCACCCCCCTATTTCTCACCCTCACTGTCACTTTTCCTTCCTCCCTTGCCATCTGGTTTAGCTTTAACCTCCTTTCCTGTTTTTTTTTATTGTTTTTTTTCTATAAGCTTTTTTCCACCCTACACTTGGGAAAGGTGGGATTGAAGTTGAAGTGTACATGCTTATGGACTGCAGCCATTTTCCTGTACTTTATATTATATTCTATATTTTAGGCCTATAGTGATATATTGACCAAATGTACTCTGGTTGATGGTAAGAAAAACAGACCAAGTCTCTAAATGAAGCCTCCAGTGGCCAAGAGGAACCTGCTGTAATGCACAATTGCTGTAAACACACCCCTGAAAACAGCAGCTCTGTGAGTGCACAGACAAAATACACATAAAGGCGTGCATGCTAGCAAACGCACAAAGATGCACTTCGACAGCTCCTAAGCTCAGTAAAGTTGTTCTGGCAGCCTGCCTCCTTCGAACTGAGCCACAGATTTTAAAGCACCGTGACTGTGCAAGCATATGAATGCATTTGTGCACATACATATGGCATCCATGCGTATGTGGGCACATTTATGAAAATGCACATCAACAGTTGTATGCTTCTGAATGTGAGTGTGCATGTGTTAGTTAGCATGCACAGGCAGCGTTTGAACCATTCGACCGGGAGACTGTAAAGAACCCTCAGAAGTTTTTTTTTACTTTTTTCCCCCCTCAAATTCTCTCTGAATTATAGAAAACCACTAGGATCACAGACTGCAATCTAGTGTTAGCTGTGTGCCGCAGCCAAGTCTGTGGAACTAGTGAATATCATATAGTCTGGCATTTTTTTCAGGCATATCTATACTTAATCTGTCTTCTCCATTTGAGTCTAATCCATCTCTGTAAAGGCAGAGGAAGATGAGAGAGGCACAGCGAATAATGACACGTAAATAAATGCCTAAAACCTTACATAAATCTTACACTTTTCATGATTATTCCACCCCAGTGACTCTAAGCACAAAAACAATACTATCTGCTAAATTGAAGTTTTGCGCTGAGGCTGTGATGTGTGTGCGTGTGTGTAATTTCTTCTCGAGGTGGACTACCAAGATTTTAACAAGTGTATCTTGTTAGTGTATCTATCTCTGACTCTTTCTTTCTTGCTCACCCTTCCTCCGACTTGCCTCTATTAACTATCCTGCTTCCCACTGAATGAGGTCATATCTAGAAATGTCCTACTTAATATGTGTGTGTATGCGTGTAATGGTGTATGCGTGTGTGCTGCCACCCTCACACAGTCACCACGGCTACAGGAGATGCCCTGCAGCACCCTGGGGGCCCAACTGTCACCCTTCTTCAGTGCAGTAATTAGGGCCCACATCCACACATATGTACACACATGCACAGAAACACACTCACAGATAGATGCATAGAAGTTAGAATATCCTTGGAAAATAGATTCTGGCATATTGAAGGCAACATATAGATGGTTTCCTTAAGATGTGAGATTACTATTTATTGCTTTCTAATCATATCAGTAATGTAATTATTCCTTATGTCTTTAGTTCACTCTGCCCACAGCTGAACTAATATAAATCCATTCTGACTGACAACTGTGTGTGTGTGTGTGTATGTGTGAGTGTTTCTCCAGAACCTCTGTATTTCCACATGTCAGAGTCTGACCCTGCTCTCCTGTCGCCTCTCTGCTAACCTTAGTTATCATGCTTCACTGAGCAGCTAAGCTACATGGCTGCCTGAGAAATGCTTGAGACTGACCTAGACACTGCACACTTTGTCTCTCAACACACATGCACACAAAGTGTGACACGTCCAGAGACAAGAGCGTGAATCAGTGCCTCAGATACACTGGCATGTAGACAGTGATTGACTACCTGACTGACTTGATACTTTGACACTGACACTGAAGTGCAAATCCAAACCAGGACACAAGCTTCCTTTACCCCAACACCGCCAACCACTCTCCCACTCTACTGCAAATGCACAACTTTCCGATTTCTTTGTGCTTCATCAGGTGAGGCTGACTGAATCCTACAAGTCCGTCTCTCTCGCTCTATCTCTCTCTCACTGCCGGCTAGATATGGATGCCCTGCTTGTCACCACTCACTAGGAACAATCCATCTGTAAAAAATATAAAAAATAACAAAATAACCACATACTTATATTTTTTTTAAGTAGATTTGGAGTTTGTGTTAGCAAGTAATTTGGTTTTAACTGGGGAGCATGTGTGTTACTGCACATGGAAAAATCCACGGGCAAACATGAGGCAGAGAGCAACATTGGGATATTAGCAAAGGAATGTTTCTTGGTGGAATAAGGAGGAAGACTCCCTGAGTGTGTCCTGGAATTGGACGATGTGGAAGTTGCTATGGTTACCAGTGGAGATGGTGGAGCTCAAAAGCTGTACTTGGCTGTCAGCCTGCCAGAAAGATAGAGGGAAGAAGTGTTTGTGTGCGTTATTTATGTGCCTTTGCAGCCTGGTTGGATAAAATAAAAATGGCAGTAATCGCATACCAAGTCATGTCGCACGTTATTAAGGGCTTTTTTGAGAGGATGACCTTTTTTGAGATGATGACACCATGCCTTGCACTTCTACTCTAACTGTAACCATTTTTTTGTATTGTGTTAATGGAGAAAAAAAAATCCCGACAAAAGCTGAAAATGAGTATAAATATAGCCGAAGTGGCATGTTATCCACACATATTACAATGAGATCATGTTGGTCTTTGTGTAAGATAAGATATACAACACTATTAAGCAGCCCCCCTTTTTAAAAAGTTTGCTACCCACAATAATAACCTCTTATAATAAAAAAATAAATGTACTGACATGCCATTCAAACTAAAAGGTCCCTATTAAAGTGTGGATTAACATGCATTACACAGCCACTTTATTTCTAGTTAAAATTTACGAGTCTCATTTTCACCCAGTATTGAAAAGCATCTCTATCAGCCATATTGAAATCAGATTGTGTTGTCACATGTTATCTTAACAATGTCGCAGGTATTATGCAGATCACAGAGATGCATGCTCTGTTTTTCCATTTACATACAAATGGTGCTCTGTGTGCAGAGAAGAAGCTTTTGACTTCTCCACCCAATTTTTTGGGAAACATCCTTAACACGCAGAAGTGCTTCAGCGATTGACTCCAGTGACCTGAGCGTGGTTAAATGGATCGGACTCAGAATCCAAATTTTACTTGACATTTGTGTTCACTTGACTTGAGCAGTTTCAGCTCATCTCTTTTTTCATGACTTTCTCTTTCACAGAAAGCCTTTAGAATTTCATTCATTTTGTATGCTGTCATGCATGAGACATATAGTGAGCATGTGCTTATATGTTTGACACAAACTGCATCCTGAACATGCAGTATTCATGGTAAACATACATATACACAGCATTGCATAAAATTGCATTTTGTGGAGCAAAAAAATAACACTTGGAAAAATATGGCAGCATCCTCCAGCCAAATATTAATAATGTAACATGTTTCAAAGTTTTTCCCAGCAGGAAAAAAAAAATCAAATAAAAGAAAAAAAGAAAAACATAATTTTACCTGTGGCTTGTCTGACAGGCTACTCGAGAGCTGACAGAAACACATTCAGGGACCTCCATAGAGTGTGTATTTGTGTTTGGATGTGTGGGATTGGGGGAGAAGACAAAGAGTGAGGCAGATCTGTCACTTCTTCATCAGTGAGGTGTGGTGGTTTTGCTGCAGGATGTGATGCATCTGTTTCAGTATACCCCATGGAAGACAGATACACAAACTCACACAAACACCCAAACACCTGAGTTTTGCTCCCTGCCTCTTACCTCTGTCAGTCACAATCCCTGCATCAATCTTTCAATTACTTGCTACATCCCTGCTCCTCTGCATCCCTCCACAGTTTCTGCTCTATCTCTGATTCCTGTCCACCATCCACATCCGTCTCTCCATTTGTCCGTCTCAAAACATCCCAACTGTACTAGTGTGTATAACCATATCAGGGGGCTAATAAAGCAGAAATGAGGCCAGTAGCAGAGGAATCTCATGTGTGGTGTATGTGTGAGAGAGAGGGAGAGAGTGGCTTTTTATCCTGTAGTAAGATGTGA
This sequence comes from Rhadinocentrus ornatus, assembly GCA_037177495.1. Classification (NCBI taxonomy): domain Eukaryota; kingdom Metazoa; phylum Chordata; class Actinopteri; order Atheriniformes; family Melanotaeniidae; genus Rhadinocentrus; species Rhadinocentrus ornatus. Next base: position 9,323,642 of record JBAMHW010000004.1, read on the forward strand.
CTGTGCTGTGATTGCTGTCAAATGGGTTTCCTATGCTCCCGCAGGATATAAAGAACCCTTAAAAACAAACAAAAAACGTCTTTACCTGTTTCTTTTTTTTATCCTCCATTATTGTCATGAAGTCCTTTATTTCATATTTTCCCAGCTGCTTAACTGTCACTGTTTCATTTTTTCCCCAATTTGGGCATTTTAGTTGAATTTCTTTGATAAATGTGAGACAGTATTATAATTTTTTCCTTTTAAATTTTTAATAGGAAATATTTTTGGGGCTAATTACAATACTGTATTCAATATGCAACATTTAGTTTTATTGCATGCATTTTTTATGTTAATGCAGTGTAATCCATAATGGTATTATACAGCCATAACTTTTATTGTAGTAGTGTTCAATTGTTTGTGAAACAATTTATCTGAAAATGAATGCAGCAAAATGAAAGGACAGCAAACAGTGGACAAATTATACAGATACACACACACACACACACAAACACACATTATCTCTAATGTATTCTTGATTAAAGAGAAGGGAATCATGATATGCTTTATCATACTGCACTGACACCAACTTTTCTACTTTCAGCTCATTTCTTTGTGGCAGTTCATTTCAGCCTGTGCTGAAACATCTCCACACATAACTCCACAAATAATTCCTCGCTCTGAGTTTACGTAAAAGTGCAGCTGTCTTAAGCAGAAAAAAATATTCTTTTAAAATGTTTTTCTGCAAGTTATTTCACAGTATGGGGGAAAAGGCAAGAAAAAGACGTTTGCACAGTGTGTCCATATTGCGTGATCCTGAAGATTGCACAACTCTCTGAGGGAACTATACCAAGAGACTTCTCAGGATTCTGAACCATAGATGTTCCCGCTGGTGTTAGCAGGGATGCCAAAAGATACTCAGAAATGAAGTGTGTGTCAAAATGCTCCAGAGATTAGCATTTATGTTCACGAATATGCAGGTTTTTTCAGTGTCCAAGAATAGAACTTTAAAAATCTGAATTGGTTGCGCCACACCTTATAAAGCTAACAGGAAGTGGCGTTGGATTAAGTGAGTAAAGTGAATTAAGAATTTGGACATTTATTTTTTGAGAGGTACAGTCACATTTATGGAGAACAACTCCTAAAAGATGTTTTTGTAGACTGCCTGCGTTTTTTGTGTGTGTGTGGTTTTTTTTGTCCAAGCATGTTAATCAATATCCTACATTACTTTAGCTGGGTTAGAGTGGTCCAAGATTTCCACTCCCCAAACTGCCAGACTTTCTGTGTGCTCCCTGCACACATAAATATAATAAAATAAAATTATCACTAAGCTCTTCCAGGCTTTCCAAATGTTATTTGACTTAACGGATCACATTCCTATTATGAAATGAGTCACTTTGTGGGAGTTTTCACTGTTGCATATCAGCTCCTCTTCCAGGAATTGTGTATGGGATAAAAAGGTTGTTTCAGCCACATTATGAGTTTTAAACAATGTAGAAACCCCGGTGTGGACATTAGGTTGCAGTCACTCCTCACAGCTTTTATTAATCCATTTCTTTGTGACAATAAGCAAATATAGTGTGAACATGCTAACTGACACCAAGTGAGTGTTAGTCAAATTAAGACATCCAAAAGCCTAATTGATTGTGCTTATAAAATAATTAATTTATCAATCAACAACATCAACGTGAGTAAAAGTGGGTCAGATGATTACTTGTTATGTTGATTTATACATTTTAAATGACTGTCCATAGGTGTAACATTTAGATGTCACTGCGCAATCTTGCCAACAACACAGTAGCATTAATCCTTGTTAATATCCAGAACTGTTTAAAAGTCTTAAGACATCCTTTATGAATAGTTCTCTGTCCTTCTTGAAGGACATTTCAAAACTCTACTTTTAATGTTGGCTGCTTTTATTTTCTCTCTCTCAAGATGATTCCATGCTGCTTCAGTAATGTTGAGATTTTAGCTCTGGGGAGGATTCATCACTCCATTACATAAATTTCCACAGATTCTAAGTCCAGTTTTTGTGTAATTTGACATACCTCAGCCTTTTGTTTCCGTTTTTTTCCCCCTTAAGAATGGCTTCTTGCCAGCTATACTTCAGTGGACACCATTTCTGATAGGGCCTCAGCAAACATTAGTTGAATTGTTTGAATTGCCAGATGCATCTAAAGCTCCTGTGTCAGGTTGTGTGTTGTTTATTTTTATTTTTATTTCCCATAGACAGCATCAGTCAAAAGTTGGAACACACTTTCCAACTTAATCTAATATTAATGGGAAAGTTTTATAGGAAATTTGTTTTAATGGTTAAAGTAAAGTAACACTACTCTTGAGAGATAGCAGACTGGTTGGAAATCATAGAAAGTCAACAGTAACTCAAATAATCACTGGTTAAAATTAAGTTATGCAGGTAGGCAGAATATCACCACCAAACCTTGAAAATGGGGTGCAGCAGCATAAGAGCACACGGATGCCACTCTTGTCAGTTAAACACAGGAAACTGGGGCTGCAGTTTGTATAGGCTCAACAAAATTTGACAATAAAGATGGAAAAATGTTGACTGGTTTGATGAATCTGCTCTTTGCCTTCAACATATAAATGGTAGGGTCAGAATTTAGTATAAACAACAGTTCAGACTGGTGCAAAAGAAAAACAAATCCTAGTGGTATTTTTGTGGAGGATATTTACTTGTCCCACTTTGAGCCCTTTGCACCAGTTTAGCATGCTTTAAACACCACATCCTACCCGAGTATAGTTGCTCACCATATCCATCCCTTATTGACCACATTGTAGCATCGTGTGATGTCTACTTCCAGCAGGACAATGGGCCATGTCAAAAACTGGTTTCTTGAACGTGACAATGTGTTCACTGTCCTCAAAGAGCTTTGACCAATCAGGACATGGAAAACAAGGTGTCCTGGAGTTTCATACTGCAACATTAGCTATAAATTATTATAGTTGTGTGTGGGCTTTTTTTTCAGATTGGTGTCAAGGTCATGTGGAGCCAATCCCCCGGACTCCGGCAACACTATTCCACATAGTTTGTACGTGTTAAACGCGTTCACGTTAAATTGAAGATTAAAGGCCTCTGGAATGGCCTAAATAGTTGATTCCAGAAGACCTTGCTGAGGTTTTATGCGTCACTCTGAGGCACTTTCTATTCTTAAGGATTAGTTCCCAGCTCTCACTTGTTCTGTAATTATAGATCTTCAACACATCTGCATTAAGGCATACTCACATGTGTGGGCTGTCACAAACACATACGCACTCAAATATTTATTCTGCCTTACATCTGTTCGATGTGCAGCCTCGATGCACATGCTCACAGATATGCACCGCCATTGCCACACACATGCTCCATTAGCTGGCACCAGCCTCACCAAGTCAGTCGGTTATATTCATGTGAAAGATTGAAACGAAGAGGCAGAGCTGATATGAAGGGAGTTCTCACAAACAAAGTGAAAAACATCAGAGACGATATCAACAGCACTGCAGTCACAGAGCTTTCTGTTTCTCTGCCTGCCACAACTTGGCTTTGTTAGTGAATGGTTTGTTTGTTTACAGGCGTGTGAGTGTGTGTATGTGTTGCACGCTGCAAAAACGCAAGACAAGCAGGCAAGACGGTATCCAAACCACTGCTTAGTTTTGATGTGGTCAATATTGAAATAAATATAAATATATAGGAAATAGGAAAGGTGTGTGTGTGGGGTGGAGCATGTGCATGTATTGCATAAATACTTATCTAAGGTCACAATGTGGAGAGTTTATGGAAAGAAAGAAATGAGAGCAATATTGGAAAAAAGAGATGGAGATGGAGGTACTGGGGACATGAGGGAGTCTTTTTTGGATCTGAGTCAGGCTACTGGCTCAGACGGAGTGGTGACGTCAGCATGGGCTTTACTGAGGATGGAGGGATTGAAGGAGAAACAGAGGGAAGGCTGGAGATGACGCCCTGAGGGAGGCAGGGATGAAAAAAGTATTAAGGAGTGAGAGAGGACAGAAAGCGAGAGAAAACGTCAGCAATAAGAGTCCTACCACATATATCGGGGTGTGACTTCGGAAACTGCAGCTAAGTGGGTTTAAGACAGATAAACAGACAGAAAAAATGACAGTTGGAACCAGAGACAAATGGAGAGGAATAATTCCTCGGTGGAAAGGATGGAGACAAAGGCAGAAAAAAATAAGGTTTATTATCGTGGCTTAGAGAGTGTGGGGAGAAGAAAAAGAAAGGTACTGCAGACAAAAATAGACAGAGAGAGAGTGATTGGGAAAAGATATGCCACCGAAGGGATTGTCAAATCTTTGCTCTCTACATTTTATTTAGTCAATAACCTTCAGTGAATTATGACTCAACCATGAAGCTTTTACAGTCGTAATAAAGCAGAGATTTGCAAAAACATTCATTCACACATAGTTGAAACTTAGATTATCATACTTGCCTGTCCCTTGTATCAAATCTTTTTACATCCTTACCCTATATTATTAAAGTTTCAACCTTTAACATGGCAGTTTTTTTATACTATAAATGGCATATGATGAGTGAAATGAGCAGTGAATTTTATGGCTATGCATTTCTACCTTTGAACTGCTGTGTATTAAATTATTTCCACAACACCAAATCATTTAATATCAATAGTTAGAAACTAATTTAATTATTGATTAGCTGGACCGAAATGATGATGCTCAGCATGTTCTGCGACAGTGGCTCTTATCTAGCTAATGGCAAAGGCAGAGGAGAATAAAGATATGGCAAAAAGTGTGAAGAGAGTAAAGTTACAAAAAAAAGGCATTAGGACACAATATTCCTTCAGTCTGTTTTTCTTTATGAGGGATCAATGCAGCAGCAGCTATTTCAAAACTGGACAGAGCTACAAACTCAGCTGATAAATCTTATAAACTAGTGAAAACAGACAGGTGGCATAGTATTTCTGTCTGTTATGGTTGCTTTTAAATTAACCCTCAATTGTGTGTTTGTTCATCAAATGGACAGAATTGCTGGAGACAGCTAGTTTAGCTTGAATCATATACAGCTGAAGGTGCTGGAATGAATCCTGTATTTCTTCACATGACAAATTTGAGTAATATTTTATGAAATATCGTATATGATAGTCATTTGTATTTTAGGTGTGAGTAGGGTTGCCAACTGTCCCATTTAGCCGGGACGTCCCGTATTTCTACCTAAATTGGATTGTCCCGTATGGGATGTCTTTTGTCCCGATTCTGAGGGCTGCTCGTTGTCTTTGAAAACGCTTTCATCCTTAGCTGGACAGCATCAGATATGTTTACAAGACAAACTGTAAAATGTGTCAGCTCGTGTTTTCAGTAGCGTGCGGTGGGCTGTCTGACATCAGACATCACGCATCAGGAGAGCAACACTGGAGGTAAGAACACAGAAGACTAGAGCTCAGTGTCCCAGTTCTTTATCCCCCAATCATCTCCTGAGACTGTTTCGGTAGGGACATCATGTCATGATTGAGCCATGTTTGGAATTTAGAAGGATGAGATTTTAAAGTCGAATGAATGATCATTTATTTAATATACAGTAGTATCAGCCATTATAATAATAAAATATGTCCATTTAAAGAAAAAATTTAAATAACGGATTAACAGTAAATAAATAAATGTTGTTTAGAGAAAGCGTTTATTTAAAAATATAACAACTTTAAAAGTCACAATAAGTTCTCAATGTATTTAGTTTATATTTCTAAAAAATTATTGTAGCTCCACACAAACAGATCTGCTTTGGTTACTGGTTCTACTGCTGCGTGGTAGATTATCCAGTATCTCTTTAATTAAGTTAAGTGATTGTGCAATAACTTAGTCATGTGCGTATGGTATTTTGTTATATATTTTCCTCTTGTATGGTAAATGGATGCATGTTATTACAGCTTTATGGAGCCTAATTAACAGCACTTTATATGCAATAATGTATAATAATGTGCAGTAATCAATGTGTTCATTGATAATTAAGCATCTAAAGCTTTAAGTATAACTAATCACTTTTTTGATCACCCTTTTACTAAAAACACTGGCGCAAAATAAAACACACCACTGCTGAGGGGTCCCCACCCCACGGGAGTCGGACCGTGGTGGTCATGGCGCTCAGGAGCTGTGGGTGGTGTCCCTTATTTTCTCTACTGAAAGTTGGCAACCCTAAGTGTGAGTTAGTTGGTTTGTTTAGCATTAGCAACACTGTTAGCTAACATATCCTAGCAAAGAGTCAAGAGTGTTTTGACATCTCTTTGATTGAAAGATATAATATTTGAGTGGTTTTATTATTACTTGAAAGGATATTTTAATTTAATTTATTTATCTTATTTATTTATTTTTTTATTAGATCTTTGGTTTCACTGCTCTATTCACTTCAATCTCTGTATTTCAGATGACTTTTTATCCCCTCTTCTTTAGCGTTACTAGCGGTTTTACAAAGCCTCTGGGCCTTTGTGCTGTCAGTGTTCAGACTTAAACTCTGGATCTAGAAATAATTAACACTACACTTGTGCCTGTGGCAGTACTTTGAGCTCTCGGCTACAAGTGAAACAGTCAGCTTGGCTCACTTATCTGCAGGTGCGATGACATCAAAGTAACAAAAGCAGCGGACAGTTTTCAAGGTAGGTCATTAAGTGACATTTTTGTCCTCTGATTCAACACTGTAGGCCAGCTTGTGTCCATTGGCGGGTGTTGTGAGCAAAGTTGTAGCAGCGTGTCAGTTTTGCCACCCTCAGTCCACAAGTTGCATTGGTGACAGGTGACCGATGATGAAGGCACCGGGGCAAGAAATTAAAAAGCACAGACGCGAGAAAAAAGAAGGGAGGGAGACAGGAAAGGCGTACATTGTTATTAGAATATGACAGACATTGCAACACATACACTTTTAAACCTTTTAAACTCCAAAAACCTCTCACTTGACCATAGATAAACTGCTCGGAAGTAGGCACCAATAAATGTCACAGTGAATAGTTTCCTGCAATCTATTTTATGTCTGTTATAAGTGAATATTGAACCAAAATAATAAATTAGCTCTTGTGCATATTTCATTATGTAAATTGTTGAATGTTGCTTTTAAGAAAAATACATTTTGAAAGGCTCATTAAAAAAATCTCAATGGGAGAATCTAACTGTTTTCATGTAAATGTCATTTGTTTGACAGGTGTGTAGAGAGGGAAGTCAGAGCAGATTAACTAATTGAAAGAAAATATTCAGAACAGAAAAGATAACTTATCAAGAGTCTTAAAATAGCCCTTTTCTTCTCGTGTCCCTATTCTTGTACAAAACATATTTTTTATTCATGTCATTTGAATAATTCATTAAAACCAGGAAGTGCCATTGAGTCAAAAAGGCACCTTAGTGTGATGTAGCATTTTTATATTACATATATTGATCATGATAATAAACGGTCACAATCGTCCACCAACATATTTCCGTTAGCATGTTTTATTACACATAAATTAAATGCATGCATTTTAAAAGCTGCAGTCCTGCTGTACATGAATGTAAACACGTATGCGAACAGGATTAATAGACACAGTGTGTCGCCTTACATAACCTGTGTTAATAAGAGTGAAAAATACTTACATTTTGTATGTCAGAGGAGAGGGCTCCCCTGATGATTAGAATTAATTATCTGGAGTCTGGGTCAAAATACTCTTAAAGACATAGGTTATTGTTCTTGCTACACAGACATGTTCACACACACGCAAACACACACTCACACACAGTAGGAGTGTCCTTGTGCTACAGCTCTTTAGCATCCATCCACCTTGTGTACAAGTGAATTCAATGATTCCATTACTGTAATGTCCACTCCAGAAGCACCAATAAGGGCTTATTATCTGCCACATTTACAACATAAAGGGTCCTTTAACACAGATGACTATAGGTGCCTGAGGAAAGTAGCTAGTGGAGCAAAGTTATACTTCTAATGAAAAAATAATCTCAATTGATCATTTTCTACTAAAAATACTAAACGAAAAAACATACAATTTCAGCAGCTGGTGAGTCTGTTAATTTGAGCTGCTGTCAGTCCACATGAGTCTGATCCATTTTAATGTTGAGAAAAGTACCTCATCACTGACTAAAAATAGATCATAAGAAGACATTGGAAGAGTAAATGGGTGTTGAATGAAGCAGTTCTGTGCCATGAAACTGTAGGCTGAATTTAAACGTTTTATTCATCCTTTTTGTTTGCATTGCATTCACTAGGCTGAAATGTAACTGGGTTAATTTTCGTAAGTATCATATAAATTTAGTCCTTGACTAAATACAGTTTTCTTTAGGCCCAAACCAACAACCTATCTCTCCAAGTTTGTTTTCTATTTTTAAAATATAACTGTGTAATAAATATAACAGTTATCATGCACTGTGTTAAGAGTGCTTTTGCTCTGCCAGAAAATGATGGACTCATTCAACAGTCCAAAAATAAATCCATCCTTCATGAAGGTTATGATGATCATCTTTTTTTTTTTTTTTTAAATGACAAGATCATTTTGGAAGATAAATGTAGATTGAACTCTTTATCTGTTCTCTGCTTGTAGATGCAACAACCGTACCCAGTGTGCAGTGGTGGCAGGCCCTGATGTCTTCCCTGATCCCTGCCCAGGCACATACAAGTACCTGGAAGTCCAGTACGAGTGTGTTCCTTACAGTAAGTACAGCTATTCCTTTTAAGGGGGTCTTCACCCGGAAATGACACTTTTTCAAGTTAAACATGTGTATTGGTGTTGGACTGAAGTGTTAACGTTCCTGAAAGCCTTTCTTTTGAGGATGGTCGAGTTTTTCCGTCTGGGCCCTTTGTTCACAGCAGAACCGCTAGCAAGGGTAAACTCTCGCAAACGCATGATTTTAATTTGCTCCTGTAATTTCATCATGACAGGAATAAGCCAGCCCCTCTTCCACGCCTAAAATCACCTGCTCAGCCTATCACAGTCGCCATAACAACAAGTTGTGGGAAGATGTCGAATAGGCAAAGCTGACGCAGCTAATGCTAATGCTAAGGGATGAGCCTAAAAGTTTAACCCCTGAGTTTTCATTTTGTTGTTAACGTGCTTCTGCCACCATCTCGGTATCTTCACTCTCAGGCTGAGTCTGGTTGAAACACAAATGGCTGAACTCCGTAAGCTGCTGCTCGATCAGGTTCGCCGCCATCACTAAGCTGTTGATGTTTTGGAGTCGGACACACTGTGCATGCATTGGGCTAGCCCCCCTTCCGACTCTGGCCTCCCTGCGGCCAATCAGTGTGCACCACATTAACAATAGTCAATAGCTTGCCTGAACTCTCATGAGACAAAGTTGTGGTATGAGCAAAGGGTCAGAACAAGCTCTATGTTTGATTTTTTTTCCGAAGTTTTCAAAAAAATATTACACTTAGAGGACAGTGAATACATAAAAAAAACAGATGATGACACCTTTAAAGGAATGTCATTGTAAGGTTTTAGGAACTAGATGATATAAATCTGAATTTGGGAAAGACTGTTTTTTTTTTGTTTTTTTTTCCCTGTACAGTCTTACCAACAACAACATGGACACGGTAATATGATGCCAGAGTAAGGTTACAGGGGAAGTCATAATGACTTCAATGCCTGGGAAAGGCCAAAGAAGGAAGGATGAGAAAGACAAATGGGATTTGGTGATATGACCTTTGACCCTGTTGTAAATGACTTTGAGGTTGTGAATGCTGGAGTGAAGCATGTATAGGACATGTCCACAAAATGTCCCAACTGTTTTGTTGTTGTTTGTCTTTTTAAACCGGTGCAGTTTCCCCAAAATCTAGGTTACAGCTCACTGCATAATAAATGCAAAGGAGACCAGCATGAAGATTTAGCAGATTAAAGGCATCTGTTTGTCCTTGATGTTTATTTTACACCAGATTCCCGCTAAATGGGTTTATCCAAAGGCAAAGGTAAAACACAGTGTCTGCTTCAGGAGAAAGTTAAATCTATTCATGTGCTGCCAATCTCTGATTACTTTTAATCACAACATGCTTCAAAGTTTATTGTTCTCAGTTGATGGTTTATTGGATTTCTAATAACTGTATATTCACACTGCAGAAACGTGTACAAATACACAATAATTGTTAAAAGTTTGGAAACTAATGTTCTTTCAGAATACATGGGTATCATGCAATACTGCAAAGCAGGAAATAAGTACAGTTTCTATCACTGAACCTAGGCACAATATTTGACACACACACCCAATTGAAAATTAAAGGAAAAGCAGATAGTTTCTAAGTAAAAACTTTAAAAGACTTTAAAAAAGTAATTTTGGCTTTAACTTTGGAAGAAAAAATAGATTTATAAGGGGTGATTCAAGATGTGTGCACAGCACAGAGTTTCAAGTTAAGTCCTTTATTTATTTTTTTAAGTAAAAAGCTATAAACCAAAATTACATGAAATGGAGAAATAAAATAATTAGAGAGAAATTCATAAACAACCAGGACAGGCATGCATGTATGTGTGTGTGTTCTCTCTGGGTACTCTGGCTACCTTCCACCATCCAAAGACATGCATGTTAGGTTAATTGGTCACACTTTCTTGTGAACACAGAAATCCAATCATCATGTCCAAATTTTCCAATTTCTCTGTAGCTGGACAAATGTTTGTCGTCCTCTAAAGCTGAATGTCATCCACAAATTTGCTGCATTACCTTCATTCCCACAATCATATCAGTTTAATCTCACAAGTGGTGTCAGAAATGTTGCATTTCCAGTTGTTGATTTTTATATAAATTATACTCACAGAAAAAGGTATCTCAGGCACAAATATGCCATTTCAGTTGGAAGTAAAATTCACGTGAAAGTTAGATGAAGAAAAACTTGTTGTTATAAGTTTTTTCTGAATTGAATAATGGCTGCCTATGTGACCGTTGCAGGCTTAAGGCAATTTTTAAAGTAAAATATTAGTTTTATAAGCAGGATATCAAGGAAACATCTGCACCACTGTATTTTAACTCAAGTTCCCATTATTGAAAATTGTTTTTTTCACAAATTTAGTTGACTGGTTGGTGAAATTTTGATTTAATTCATGTGAAAAATTCCTCTTAAAGTTCTGTAGAAATTCCAAACACAGTCTTCATCTCATGTTGTCTACAGCCCTGGCACTACCATCCATGCAGACGGCCAAGGTGATCTCCCACACTGAAGCATTCAATTATGTCAGGCTAAACGGCTCTTGCCTGGCGTCTAGTATGACCAGAAGATTAAATAATAGGACTATCAGAGCCCTCTCTGGAGCAGATGGAAACACAACCTGATACCTGCTTAATGCCCCACCAGGCACTGACACACACACACCAACTGCACGCACATGCAGGCATCAGAAAAGAGTGCATATCGTTGTACTGTATGCTCTCACTCTTTGTCTTTGTCTTCAGTACAACTGCAAGGCTGCTTGAAAAGACAGCACAACTTATTTCAAGGATTTGTCACAGAAGAGCAGCAGCTTAAGATCAAAAGGAGATGAGCTGCATGTGATCTGATAAACAATTGGTCAGTGAGGGTAGCATTTCTCCTTGCAAAAATAGACAGCATCTGATACAATGTCATTAGAGAGCTCAGCTAACAGAGGAAGGGACACGGCAAAAGAGATGAAGAAAGACTGAAGGGGAGAGAGCTTTGATAGTACATTAGCATTTTCAATATGCTGTCTGAAGTGCTCAGGCTGGATCAGGTAGCGCCGTGTCACACTACCTGGCTCCTGTGGGTGTGTTTAGAGAAGTGCCTCACAATGTAACAGAGAAATATGTTGTTTAAAGATTAAAAATGCTCTTAGATGTCATGACTCTGCATGTTTGTCGGATAATACCTTGATGTTTACATGGCCCAAACCCGTACAGATCCCCCATTTTACATTCATCAAATTCTTAAAAGTTTTGTTGCAGAATAATCATGGCCAATTTTGTTTTTATTTATTTATTTAAAAGGGGCCATATTGCATATTAATGAACATAAGTAAAAAGAAATACAAAATGTACATGTGTGCAGAGTAAGCATAATTGCCAATTTGGTTCTGTTGTCCCTTGGCAGGTCACAAAAGTAACATGCAAAATTGTTTGTAGTTAATATTGTATCAAGTGCATGAGCTAAAGTGCATATTTGAAGTACAGGAGGTTGGGGTGTAGTTTTAGGAATAGGAAATAGGAATAGGAAAATGAAACAAACAATACCATTCACTTAAAACACAATGAATTGCCATTCAGCCACACAGGATAAGTATACAAACAAAGAGTGCAGCACATGTATACATATGTTGTTGCGCACATGAGAAGATATACAACAAGAATAGTACACTCAGCACAGAAAGCAAGGCAGATGTGTACAGCACACAACTGCATATGTATCTGTGCACAGCAAAGCATCTATCAAGCTGTGAGAACAGATTTGGTTGGTAATAAGCCAGTTTTTGAGATTTGATTTGAAAGTGCTGTATGTAATGCGTTCCCTTATTCCAGGTGGTATCATGTTCCAGATGTTACTACCCCTCACTTACAGCACAGACTGTCCAATAGCGGTGTGTTTGTTGGGGACCTCACAGTCTCCGCTTGTGGTGGCTCTCGTGGTACTTCCACTGAATGATTTTAGTTCAGCGTACTCCTTTACTGGTGGTGATGCAAGTTCATTCAATATTTCATATAAGGAACGAGCATATTTAAACATCTTATTCTTAAAAGACAAAAACTTATATTTAATGAGGATATGACAACAGTGATATGAATAGCTTTTCCTGTCAATGATTTTTAGAGCCGTTTTGTACAGTGAATCTACAGGTTTGAGTGCAGTTCTGGACATAATAGACCAGTTTGTAAAAGAATAATGCATATGAGAAAAAAAAAATCGCAGTTAGCAATAGTTTAATATGTTTAATATTTAGCCGTTTCACAATGTTATTATCACATTAATACAACAGTTAAAAGAGAAAGAAAAAACTAGTTCACCCTTTGTTTATTAATGTTTTTATTGGTTTCATTGGTATTTCAATGTCATGTACATTAATTATTAAGCTATTGGATGAAAATAGTGACACCCCTACTTCAAATAAATAGAAATACATATTCCTTGAAAGCTGTAACCACGCTTGGATCTTGTAACATGCTGACATTTATAGTGCAGATTAAGCCTTTAATGATCTCATGAGGTGTTAACATAACAAATCAATGCTGTTAGCAGTTCTGGTGTGAGAGATTTGTTTTCTAAGACATTAAGGGGTGAAATATCAGCAAAATGTAGCCTTATATCAATATGATAAGAAAAAAGGAGTATTAAATTTTAAAATATGTGACAGTGTAGTCAAACTTGTGCCTTTCTAAAAAACGTGCAAGCTCCAACTTTCATAAATCATAATTATATTTGAATACAAGTTTGGCTATTAGCAAAATGCACTCAAATGCGCTTAATATCAAGGGACATCGCATCTCCCTTTACATTGAGCACACTTGTAGCACCATTTGTTGAGTGTGCAATAATCTCTGGGGGCCCGTGTTGCCATTCACCGACTGAATGCATGGAAAGAAAATGAGCCAAGAGACACAACTTCATGCAGCAGATGCAGCTTCTTCCCAAGAACTGCCATTCAAGTAGGATTGCTAAGTTTCCCACGACACAGATATTTGTAAACAATTCTCAAAGTGGGTTGTAAAACAGGTAATTAGATTATGTACGGTTCAGTTTTCAGGGAAAGTTTGCTCCTCCATCTCCCCCTCCTCTTTTAGTCCTTCAGAATTTTTTTTGGCTCGCGTTGCCTTTATTTCTCATTTCTCCTCATGTTTCTGGATGTTTTCCAAAGCTACAATCAAGTGCAGCCTCTTTCTCTCGCTCACTGTGGTATGAGTTTGTGGCGGTCGTGTGCCAAACCAGCCAGCTAGGTTCTGCAGTAATTAGCCACCTGTGTATACTATCTCATAGCACTGCAGGCGCACTATAAATATCTATACATCCATTAGCACTCTGCCGTACAAAGTGCTTCTCCAAGGCAGCTGTTGTAGATGGAAAGATTTAATCTGAGCAAGAACTCTTCAGAAAAAAAAAACTTAATTTGTTCATCTTTTTACAAAACAGGTGTGCTTATGTCTATCCATTTCCTCATCTTCATTCAGCATGCCCCAGCTCTCTCAATTGCTGTTATGAAGCAATTAACAATTATTAATCAGGAAAGCCAGAGATATGTTATGCAATACCCATGCAGTCTATTTTAGACAATACAACTTGGCTTGGTTTGAAAGCTAATTAAAAGATAAAATCACTTTCTTGTCTGTCCAATTAAATACTTCTGTCAGACTGGACCCTTGGAATAACTTCATCATGATCACACGCAAGCATGTCGTCGTGGAAACTCACCCTTAAGATTCCTTCTTTGCTTTGTGTGTGTCATCTCTTTAACAACATAAAACGTATGAGTTTATGTGGGCAGTTTTGTGTGTGTTTGTGTGTTTTCCAAAGAAAGGAAAGGGAAGATTGGGAAAGGGGGGGGGGGGGGGGGGGGGGGGGGGGAAGGGGAAAAAAAAAAAAAAAACAAAAAAACAACCACAACAAAAAAAACAAAAAAAAACAAAAAAACCCCCCCCCC
>JBAMHW010000004.1:9338278-9359514 GCA_037177495.1 Rhadinocentrus ornatus
CTTCCTTTCTCTCTCCCCCCCCCCCCCCCCCTTCCCTCTCCCCCTTTCCCCCTTCCCCTCTTTTCCCAAGGATTCAGAAGGAGAGACTACAGAGCGACAGCTGAAACAGAGATAGAGAGAAATAGGTTAGACGAGGCCAGCGGACGAGGTACAGCAAGAACGAATTAACTGATAAAAGACACGGCGCAGAAGGGTGGACGGGGTCTGGCTTGAGGGGGGAGGAGGAAGTGGTGGAAATACGGAGGAGGTAATGGAGAGAACGAGCAAGGAGGAAAAGCATGGGATGAAAAAATAAAACGGAATGGCAGGTGAGGATATGGGAACAGAGGGGGAGAATAGAAAAACTGAGAAAGAAAGCTGAAAGCGCTTCTGTCCAGAAATGACCTTGGGCTTTAGCCGGCTGATTGGAGATCAGTGATAATCGCAGAAAGGCTGCTGTCGCCACTCGTTGTATGCAGAATTGTGCACGGGCGTGTGCCTGTGCCTTACATGCACACACATAGATACACACAGGTTACTGCGCAGTCAAGAGAACACACCGTCTCTTCTCCTAGACGAACACCTCCTTAATAAACCATACGTTTTCAATAAAAATGCTAATTATCTTTACACTGCAGCACAGTTGGGTTAACACTGCTTCTGTATGCGTGTGCGCAGTGTAAGAGAAATGGAAAAGTGGGGGGAAAACATCCACGGTATAGTGTAAGAGCTGTTCACGTGAAATTGAGAAAATTCTCCTGCAGATTTTAATGAATAAGGAGGTGATTTTAATGAATTTGAAACTACAGAGGTAGGAAGGAGGATGTTTTTTTTCTAATATTCATTCAAAGCCTTGCTAGAAATAAATGAATGCATTTTTTTTCCTCCTGTAGCTGCATAAATAAATGTACAGTCTAAGGGATTTTGCAAATGATCTGGATAAGACACAGGATAGATTAAAGAAAGAAAAAAAAAACTCCTTCATTTGCATAATTCACTTGAATAACATTAGATGCAACTGACAAGATATGCTTTGTTGTCGACATTCTCTTGGAAAGACATTACCGTCTTCTTTAAGCCACACTCGGTGGCTAAATTAGCATTGGTAGAGAAGACTACTCGTCTCTCATCATCTTGCATGCTTGAGCTACCCTTGGCAAAACCTTGAAGTTTCAACAGATGTCTCACTGCCGTCTATGCACCTTGTCAAATCCTGTGCTCTGAAAAATGAATGTCTGTGATCTATGAGAAACCTTGATTTCTTACCCTTGTCCTGGAGATTAAAAAAAAAAGAGCCACCTGAAAAAAAAACAAAAAAAACGGCTGCAATAAAGCTCACCAGCAGAGATGTCCATTAATCTAGTGAAACACTTGGCAGCGGTACAAATTGAATGACATTTGTTTGACATTTTCTGTGCCATTTGGTATACTTGTTGCTGCCATACTTTTATTTGAAATCTGTTAGTTGCTGGCAACCTTGAACTCTGTGTTTTTGCTTTGTGTGTCTGGGATGTAAGAGCTTCAGGTGATGTGGAGGCCTTGTTGTTTTGGTGTCATCAATCCCTGTCCTCCCAACCACAATGTGTCTCTTTGTGCCTGTGTATGTGTTTGTGTTTAGCTCACTGTTATCTGTCGTTCCATCGCACTCACCCCCCCACTCTCACACACACACACACTTTACATAGACAGACTATCTGCTTCCTTTCCAATTTTTCCTCACAAGGGAGTTGCTTCTTTGTGGTGAACCATTTTGTATCTTAACCTTTAGTGGCACACAAACACACGTGCACACAAGGATGTACACTTGTTTTAGGTTCTGAGTTGGACACAATCTCCTTCCAGAGATTGCTTATTTATCGGGAGTTGTGCTGAGCCGCACCAGTTACCATGCATTTTTCATGAGGCGAGGATTTAATGGTTGCTTGCACGTGGGTGTGCGAGTGTGCTTATATTTGTGCGTTTCTGTATGTCACATGTGTTGTGTTTGTCTGGCGGCTCCTGATGAGTTTTGGCTTTAATGTGCTGAAGAATTTATGCACATAGTTTGCAACACGCAGATTACATTTGCTATGTATTAACATGTTTCATCCAGAAGTCCTACAAAATGCTGTTGTTGTTTTTTCCTCGGAGGACTCTGCTCCCCTCTTCCCTCTTTTCCTCTCCTCACCTTTCCTCTATTCCTTTCCTCTTGCCTCTCAGGGGACTAGTTCCATACAGCAGGTCTCTAACAGTCTTGAAAGACACAAGGGCACAACCTGCAGGATTAGGTTTCTGTCGTGTTCACATTCCACTCAGACCCCAAGGGGCCAAAGTAGAATGAAATTCATGTGTTAAGGAGGTTTTAAGAAAGTATGCATTTCATTAGAAGGTGTTGTGAAAATATACAAATAGCACTGTGTATAATAAGCCAAGCTTCCACTGCTTTTTATGATATGCATTTAAAGATATAAATTACAAAATTTGAATGGTAACAAAAATAGAAAAATCTTTTGTTATGCAAAAAATGTTATTTAATCGAGCCATGTCTGACAAGACAAAGATTAAAATGTCATACCTCACCAGCTGTTTCTGGTCTGAGGGGGGCAAACAGTAAATTCATGTCACTGATAATGTCTTCTCAGATATAATAGTCTGGATATTTCTGCATATTAAATTAATTCCTGAAGATCTCTCCTTCCATTTTCCCCTTATGCGGATATCCTCCTCAGTTGTTGTAGACTGCAACCTGTTAGATCATTCCATAGAGATCCAAGTCGGCCCATATCCAAAAAAACTGGTTAGGTGTTAGGGTTTGGGTTAGGGGGCTGGGTAACAATAAATAACTTTAAAATGAGCATTGTAGGATTGTCCAGCTTCATCTTTCTGCAGGTCACTGCAAGTGTACAATTATGCTTTCTTCTTGATGTTTGTTTGCAATAGGGACTAGGGAGGGGAATTGAGAACTGATTCCACTTTAAAACTGATTCCATATTCTCAAGTACCAGATATCTTCGCCTCTGAGACCCTGTTCGCATACACACAGGGGTATTTTGACAAATGCAGATTTTTTTTGTGTGTTGACCATGACAGATGCCGTACGTGTTAGAAGTGCGCATTCTCATTAAGTCACTGCCCAGTCTCATGTCTTGTGTCTAATGTTCAGCTCGCCGACACAGCCATGTAAACCAGTTGCAGCCAGTTCTGATTAAACTGCTAAACTACAGTGTGCTCTCCTTGCTCATTTCAACATTTTGGAAAAACACTTTAAAATCTTAGAAGATGTTTTCAAGAGATGAAGATTTGCAGATAATCCAGCTGTGTTCTGTACATGGTGTTTCTGTCTCATTGTCAGATTGTGTCCTGTCATCAGTGTAAGTCACAATACAAGAAATTAACTTCTTTCTTAACTTGACAATGGATAATTTTGCTAGTGCTAATCTTGTTAGCACAAATTTTTATGTTTTCATCCACAATATACAGTTAGTCCTAAGGTGTTATTTAGAACACCGCTACATAAAACAGTGCTTAATTTAGTTGTATTTATTTATTTATTTTTATTTTGCAATTGAATTTACATTTGCTAGAAGCATTAATGTTTTGACAGCCTTTTGATTTACCCACATAGACTCAGAGGCTAGGGCTAGATCACCAATCTTTGGCTTGAGATTCTCTTGACAGCATTTCAATCATGTATGTCAGTTTTTGTGTGGACTTTTTTTTTTCCTGAACTATGCTATGTGGAAGTGAATTTTATTGGGAACATAAAGGGAAAAAACAACATTTAGCAAAAGGCTCATGTTCATGTTTTCATAGCTAATCAACTCCTCTTATCAATGCCTGCAAATAGTGGCAAATGTTCACTAATTTAAAATAAAAAGTATTAGACACACAGGGCCTTATAGGAGGTGGACTGTACAAGAAAGTGTTTGAGTAATTAAGTAATTGTAGCAAAAAATGTCTGCACATACATTGTCTTTAACTAATATGGATAGTGCTCTTTTCACTCTCAGGGTGACCTGTAGCCTCAATGGGCATCTTTCATCATCTAATTTTAGACCTGGTTTTACATTGTGACAGAAAGACAGACAACATGTGACTTAGAGAAGCTTTATCAAGAGTTTGACTGTATTAATATACTGTATATAATTACAAGGAGTACAAAAAAAGCTAATATAAAGAGCTGACAGTAGAATACAAGACAGTAACTAGTGCTGTCTGTCTACCAGCCAAATAGATAATCTGTAACCATTGGTAAATATCATGCATTTTTGATAACATTGGCACCTTGTGTAGCACTTTTGTCTATGACCATGGAAGCTGAAAAGAAAACAATATGTCCTCATTTTCTCCATTTTATATGCTGCTAGAAAAAACTACTGCTACAACTGACAGCTCAGCTACACACACTTTCCTGACACTAAGAGAAAGCATGCTGTCACATAATTAGTTAGGAAAGGCTTGCACCCTTTCTTGAAATTTGAAGACCAATGTTTCAGGAAGGTCTGGTTACATAAGTTTTGAAAGTCTGGCATAAAAACAAGATTCTCCGGAAGGTAGTTTTCTGAGATGTGGGACAAAAATTATTTACAATTTACATGTCACATTTTAATATTCTGTTAAATCAGAAAATTGCAGTATCCTACACATCGTCTGTATGAAACTGACCAAGACACTAAATCCCAAGTTTATTCAGTTTTGGATTTAAGATCATAAGCAGTTGTGTTGATGCTGAAAATCTGTGTGTATCTTTTTCCTCACAGAAATTTGGATCAAGTATCAATAAGGGAATCAATAGAGAAATCAAATCGATATATAACAAAGATGGCATTTTTAACAATTAAATTTTATCAATTCTCATCCGTAACTCCCAACCAATTTCTTACAGAGTCACATCAGTGTGGTCTGTACCACCACCCGCACTTCAAACCAGATAATGGAAAAGTTGCTAATTCGCATTTCTCTTGGGCAGAATAAAAAAAAAAAAAATCGCTTCAGACTTGCTACACTTATGAATGAAAACTCAGTTATAGGCAGGGAATGGGTGTCTGGGTTGACACTAACCAGTGCTTTCAGTATGCTCCCTTCTCTACACACAAATGCTTCTGCACCCTTACACAGTCACACAGATAACTCGACACACACAAAGCATTAGCTCATCCACTGGGTATCGGAAAGCATTTTACTGTGGCAGTTTTGGCTGGTCTACTGAAATGAAATCCCAGTAATCAAATCAGTTTTCTAGTTTTCATTGCTCTGTTACTATTAGCATACATTAAAAGAGCTTATTATCTCAGGTCATTTTGTTTTGCTGTATTTTGTTTTGCACCAGGGGGAAGACCACCAGGGACACCACGAGTATATGTGTGTTTCTGCATGTTGTGTCATGTACCCATGTGTTTGATCACAGTATCCCTCTTCCTCTTTGGGTGTCTGTTTGACATGTGCATCTCTGCTCCCCCCATATGTGTGTGTGCAGCATATCTGAGATGCAATACTGCGAGACAGCTTTCCTGTTTCAGTGCGTTCTCCTCAGACGTTTATGTAATGTTATTACCAATCACACATGGAGAGCATCCTGGCACTCTCACAAGGTTAGGATGAAATATGAGGACGATTATGGAGATCCGAGATTGTATTATCATGATTTCCTTATTATTGCATCATTAATCTATTTTTGTCTCTTGTCTCTATCCCTTTCTCTCCCATGTTCTTTCTCTTTTTCTCAAATCTTTTGCCCATGGCTCATGCAGAAGTAGAACAAAAAGGTAAGTCTGTAACTCAAGCCCACACTCATTCACATGCTCAAAATCTCGGATTGGGCGTCACTTTCTGATGGCAGTGTTTGAAGCGTTTTGTACCTTGTGGCAGCATGACATCTCCTTCAAAGTCACTGCTGCTATATTAAGACAGCTTGCATATAGAGGCAATTTAGAAACTCTGGTTCTCATTAGACACACTCCAGGGCCATATCATTCCATGGTATTGTGTAGAATGTCACTTAACAAACTCTCCATGGGTTGAGTACATTTTTATAATGAGCCAATGAACAGAAAATTACAGTGACATTTAATATCTCAAATGCTTCCCTGTGATATTAAAGCGATGTCAGTGCTTTGAGAAGCCATTGAATATTAAATAAAAATTCCCTGGCTTTTGCGTAAAAATCTGGAATTGCACTATTAAACAAAATGGGAAGGGCAAAAACTACAATGCACATCTGGCCTATCTGTCTGCATCTGTTTTACGGATGTGACAACATTCCAGTTAAATTACAAAGGTCCCTAAGACTGGCTGAAGTGGCTTCCCAGAATTAACTACATCTCCCACATCCTTCATAGAGCATGACCTCAGTATTCCAAGATGGGAATACCGAGCGTGGAGTGGGAAAATAATTATTGTAACAACTGCAAAAACAGCAGACGATAAAAGATATGCTCGGCTCGAGTCGGGGGGCTACTGACAGAAATGGGAAGGGAGAGAAAGGAAGAAAGAGCTGTGAGACTAATGAGGAACTGAGGAGGGAGGGAGAAATGGGAATAGAGGGTGGAAGTAGAACAAAATGTGCTATTTTCCTTTTATCTCTTAACTAAGAGCATGGTATCTGTTGAATAGAAGGCATGCTGTTGCTGTGCTTAAGAATGACAGAAACTATACAAAATCCCAATCACAACACAGTAAGCCTATCATGTCATCATAATTTACTGGTAGTTGGGCTTAAGTCAGAACAGTGTGTTATACTATTTACGAACATTTATTAAAAAAAAGAGGCAAGCACAGCGCAGGCTTTGTCCGAAGCTCTGGAGAAAATAGCAGATATTTAACATCTTTGGGTTTAGGCGTATCTAATGTGAAAATGTTGTTATTTGTTCCCCAGTATTTCTGTGCCCTGGGATTCTTCGAGGAGTGTATCAAAGTGAACATCTCTTTGAATCAGACCACCAGTCTGGTGCATGGTGCAAAGACCCGATGCAATCCTCTGATAAGATCTACTACATGCCCTGGACACCATACCGCACCGACACGCTGACAGAGTATTCGTCAAAAGAGGACTTCATCGCAGGCCGCCCCACCACCACATACAAACTGCCGCATCGTGTGGATGGGACTGGTTTTGTTGTCTATGATGGTGCACTCTTCTTCAACAAAGAGCGCACCCGTAACATTGTAAAATTCGACCTGCGCACACGCATCAAAAGCGGCGAGGCGATTATCGCCAATGCCAACTACCACGACACCTCGCCATACCGTTGGGGGGGCAAGTCGGACATTGACCTCGCTGTGGATGAGAACGGGCTGTGGGTGATCTATGCAACAGAGCAGAACAACGGGCGTATCGTGGTAAGCCAGCTCAACCCTTACACCCTGCGTATCGAAGGCTCCTGGGACACCAGCTACGACAAACGCTCCGCCTCCAATGCCTTCATGATCTGCGGAGTCCTGTATGTGGTCAAAACTGTCTATGAGGATGATGACAACGAAGGGACGGGGAACAAGATTGACTACATGTACAACACTGATAAGAGCAAGGAAATGACAGTTAACATGCCATTCCCAAATTCCTACCAGTACATAGCTGCAGTGGATTACAACCCAAGAGACAACCTGCTGTATGTGTGGAATAACTACCACGTGGTCAAGTACTCGCTGGACTTTGGCAACAATGGTAAGTCCAGCTCAAGAGCTCTTTCTCCAATTTCTGTTTTCACTTTACAGCATCATAACATCATTATGCTTTGAAAGCTTTCTCCATGATGTGCACTGAACAGGCTACAAGATAGCATTTAACATGTATTTGAAGTTAAGTTTAAACAGAAATGTACCATCTTTGTTGCCATGGTTCTCAATTATGATTGTTAATCAACCCCTACCTGAAATCCATACATTTTCAGAAAGAGAAAAAAGTCCAAACAAATAGAAATAGAAAAAATATGCTGGCATACATTTGCAATATATCAGTGTCCCTGAAAATCTAGATGTCAGTAAAGTTGCTATTTGTGGCAATCAGCTAGACATCATAAAGACTACCTTGATCTTTGCCTTTAGAAACATATCTCTAACAGCATTATTGATGATCCTCACATACACCTGCTGTTAAGTGCACCACTTGCAAGCTTTCTCTTTAGTTTCCATGGCTGGTAAACAAATCACAGCACTTTCTTAGTGAATGTGTAGAGCAAGTGAGAAAGAGTGTGTGTGTGTGTGTGTGTGGGGGGGTGGAACTGTTACAGCCGTATATGATAGACTTTAGATGTTCCAACCTATTTGACATGTGTTTTGCGTTTATTTTTGATTCTTATGAGTTCGCTATCGGTTGTCACCAGTTAATAAACTCTGTAAATGTATTTTTATTTATACAATTGATAAAGCACACCACAAATACACCGTCAGAGATGTTTATAGGTCCTGTAATTTCCAGCTGTAAGCAGTTTCATTTAGAGCCGTTACATTTTGTGATGCATTATTTTAATGTTGGACCTGGTCGATAAGCATGTTTTTGGGTTTTTTGATTTGGGTTTTTTGGCTGCACGGTGGTGTGGTGGTTAGCACCGTGACCTCTCAGTAAGAATGTCACTTGCTTGAACCTCGCCTGGCTAGGGGTTGAAACAGTGGCCTTACGGTGTGGAGTTTAAATGTTCTCCCTGTGTATGTGTGGGTACTCTTCAGGTACTCCGGCTTCTTCCTCCCACCGTCCAAAGACCTGTATGTTAGGATGATTACTCACTCTAAATTCTCCCTAGGAGTGAGAGGTCCTAGAGAAAATGGCTGGCGACCTCCTCAGGGTGTGCCCTGCCTTTCACCTGCAAACTGGCTCCAGCTTCCTGAGACCCTGATTTGGAAAAGTATTGTAAAAATGAATGTTTTAGTTTGGTTTTACTTTACTGTTCTCATGAGAACTTTATAATCCACAGTTGCCAATCACCATTTTTTTTTAACAAAATGCTTTGAGAAACCAACTGTACTCAAATTTTAAACTACTTTGAGCATGACAGGTGTAATGCGTCTCAGTGTTTTGTTTTGTTTGTCATTTGTGCATGATTAAATACCACTGAGCGTGAGAGGAAAGTACAGAAAATTTCAGGATGCAAGATCCTTTAGAGCAGGATCGTCATATATTATCAGAAACCTATAGCGCAATGTCCAACTAATTTTTAACACAGGGATAAGGATTCATGAATTTATTTGGTAGGTTGGCTCATTTACATAATCAAACGGTGCCTGGTTCTTTTGAAAGAACCAAGAGCACTGTCTTAGGATCACTTTCAACTCTGGTATGAGGTGTTACTCCACCCTCCCTTCATTCTTTCCTTTGGATGAAAGGGCTTAGGCCCCTGGAGCCTGAAGGGCTATTTGCCCAGCGTAATTGCCTTTCAGCACCTTTCTATGGAGTGGTCAAGGCAGTCTGGCTGCGTGTCTTATTAAATGATGTCTGAATTAACGCATGCTCTTACATGCAGTTAGGAGGCCCAGTACAAGAAATTATAGAGAAAGACAGCAATAAACTTGGTTTCTACCGATCAGTGTGTGTGGGTACGTGTATGAAAAGGATAGCCAGGCTGTAAAAGTGTGCTGATGTATTTGTTTACACATATATAATGATGGGCATGCACATGGACTAATGTACTTACAGTATGAGTTTTTTGTTTCTCTATTCACGGGTGTTTATTTATTAAGAGGATGTGATCACTCTCATTATGGAGATCTGGGTGTCTCAAGAGGCTTTAAAGAGGGGATCAATGGAGATTTAATGTGAGGAATGACCTCCAGTGCATAGCAACAAGCCAGACTGCTGACCACTGGGGGATAAATACATACAATCAATGACACCCTGCTCTTTTGTGCTTGTCTCCACTCACTCAATAAAGACAAGGAATAAATTAGCTACCTTAACTGCATGATTTTCTCATTCTTTGGAAAGTGAGGCAACTAATCGATTTATTGAAGTTTTCTTTGGTCGCATGTTGACACATTTTTTTTTTCTTTTTTGCACTTTATGTTTGGTTTTACTATAAATGTATTAAGCATCCTGCGGAGCTGTAAGCAAACTTGCCATGTTCCAGCTCAAGTTGGTTTTTTTCTTCCCTTACTCTAGTCATTTCAGGAAACAGACCAAGGAAAGGGGCCATTCAGAAGGTTTCCAGTCATTACTGATGTAGCTTAATGCACACCCTGTTTTTGTTTTGGCTCATGTGGACTTCTTAAGATATAAAATGAGACAGGAAATGTGCCATGGTCTATGAGAAGGACGAAGTTGACCACTAAAAACACAAAGTAATTTGGGTATTACTTAGTTGTGTCTATTCAACTGTGTAACAAAGCCATGTGGTTTAAAAGTGTTCAGTCTGAAGTGCTTGTATTGTTTGGTTGTCGACAAAGGGATGAGAGCAGAGTTCCTTTGGCAGACTCAGTTGTTTGGTGGCCTACAACAAAACTGTCCATGACTAACAACTCTTACTTTAAACACACATAGCATACAGTGGGTGCAACTTGATACTTAGAGTAAGATTATTGCATGTAAACAATTGTTACATTAATACGTTGGTCAATGTTTTTATACATAACGTAATATTTAGATTAGAAAGGGTCATTGTTTAAGTTTCCATGAGTGTATTCCACTAAAGTTAAAATGTAGCAAGGAAGAAATTAACTGATTTCTTAACATTGTCCTCATAACAATGATGCTAACATGTACATGTGCTAAAGACAGCACTGAGAGTCCTGTAAACAATGGAGTCACAGTTAATCAGCTGGACAAACTATGTAATGATGCCCTAAACTACTGACACCATTAGTATTTGTGCTACATCGGTATACAATGCTCCTCTACAAAAGTTTGATTTGAACTTTGACAGCTCCTTATAACGTCCTTATAACGCACCACTGACATCTTCAGAAGGGTGGGGCTAAACAGCAAGTGTCTTTTGTTGTAAAACATTCAAAAAACAAATCCTGATGAAATGTTAGGTAGGTTTTTGCTGTCCACAGAAGAATAAGGAGAAGTTAGCATAAGCTAGTGGAGAAGAAAAACGTAGTTGAGTCAAGCATCAGCAACGAGTGAGCTGCAACAGCTGCCAGCTGGTAGAACTAGCTGGCTAGTGAGTAGCGTGGCCATGAAACAGTGAAAATAAAGTAAGGAGATAAACATTCTGATACTTTCAGTTTCATCTGACCTTTTATAAATGTGCATTCTCATCTTGAGAATGGCTCTCTGGTTCAAACATGCACAACTGGATTATCCCAATATTAAATATGCTTAGCAGACTTTCAGATTTTCATTTCCATATATTTATACACTCAAATTTTGAGCAATAGTGGTCAGTTTAAAGGTGACAATAGCAACTGATAAAAACCAATAAATAATCATGGATCATATTAACTCACCAATATGTCAGGATTTAGCAAATATTCTATACAATGTTAAACTATATAAAGTACTACTTGATAGGGAGTTATACACACAATAAAGCCAGATAACACAAAGGTGTGTCAAGAAAAAACTGAACAATGGATTTAGTCCCAATCAAACATCCACCATTAGAACAATTACACCTGGTCACTACTCAACAGCGTTGCTTTGTTTTATTTGACAGCACCAAGTAGTGCACTTTGTCAGCTATTAATTAACCATTCATTTAAAATTAAATGCTTATTTTATGCCAACAATAACCTCCATGATGACGCCAACGTTTTGTGTTATTATTCTGCATTTTTGTGCAGTTCACAATGACAGTCCAGTCGCGATCACACTTCCTGACAGCCTACCCCGCCAGTGAACTTCCACATTAAGCACATGCACAGTATCTGTCACAGAATGGTGTCAGCTGAGTGTCCTCTGTAGACATGGAGCTCTGCCCTCCAGCAGCCACTTCGCAGACACTCCAACAGCTTCCTCTCTGCTGCAGTTGTTGATTCGGCCAGTCTCACACAATTTGTCTTTTCTTTTACTCTCTTTGATGCGACTTTTGTTTGCACCCTGTGATGTTAAGGACTTGAAATATGCTCAATTGCAAGAGTTCAGATAGAATATAATTCAGGAAAAGTACATTTAAAATGTGTTTTTATAAAACTACTTAAATTTCTTTGTGCTAAAGCTCAGCAGTTTGAGTGGCGAACAGTATTCTAAACAACTGCTGTCCTGGTGGTTCTGACAAGATAGGTAATATATGCTAAGAAGGTTTAGAAAGGAATGTTTGCAGCAGTCAAGGTATTAAGTATTGAAAGAGAAATAAGGTCCCTGGTATTGAAAACAATGTCTAGCAAAGCTCACATTCTCTCTATATGTATCACAGTAGGTTTGCTTTAAGCATAAGAAATTGAAAGTCACATAGAAGGAAAAAAATGATGCAGGTTTAGTTAACCTTGGGCTAATGGATAACATTAACGTTTGCTCCCATGTATTCTTTCACGCAGTTGGTGCAGCATGCAACAGGAAATGATCTTTTTGAAACGTGCATGCTTTCTTCCTTGGTATTTAACAAAAAAGCAAACTGCCTCTCTACATCTATTGTTTTCCTTGTCTGTTTGTGTTTTATTCTTTGACTGTTAAATCCCTATCCCCCCACCGCTTTGTTCACAAAAACCAACTCACAATGGCAGGAATCTCAAAATTTCCTCTTTCCTTCTCATACATCTTTCTCTTTCACTCAGTGTTTTTCCCCTTTTCTCTCCATCACACTTATCTCCCGCCTAATCTGCCCTCTTTTTCTGCTCCAAGTTCAAACATCATATAGGCCTATTTCATTGAGTGCCCTTAGATGTATATATTATAGAGGCCTAGTGCATGAATGTAAGTCGGAGGCAAAGTCACTTGTCTCTGCATCGCCCCTTTCTTCCACCCCGCAGTCCCCAAACGCTCACTCATTCTCTGCTGTTTATGGAGTTGTTTCATCATGTCTTCTTACATGCATATTATAGAGCCTTGCCCTACGCAAGCAGCATGGCTCCGATGAAACATTTGAATAATTTATCTCCTCCAGTCTGCCTTGCCACACTTTGGAAAGTTTTTCCAACAAAGTCAGAAAATGATTCATTTTATCTGCATCTTCTAGATGGGAGGCGCAAGACAGAGAACATACACATACCAACTTTTTTATTTTCTTTAGTTTCCCTCTTTTCTATTTTTAGAACTCCTCCCACTTCCAGGTATATTTTTTAATACTATAAAATGGTAGTTTCAAAATAGCTTTTTCTCCTTGTGACGTCTTAGCATGATGCTTTACTTGAGCCTGCATATTCTTCAGTGAAGAAACAGCACTTTTAAATTGGTGGGAAAAGAAAGTAATTATAAAAGTTTACTGAGTTACCCTGCAGCAATTTTTGCTGTGACATATAGAGGCTAAGTTAATAATGATTGTAATGATAATAATACTCTTTATTTATCTGGCTCTTTTTAGATAGGGTTACAAAGGTTTTCTTTTTTTTTCAGAAAATAAAATAACTGTTGAAATGATAATAAAAAGGCAAAGAGCTGTTACACATAATGAAACACACATGGAGGCAAAATACTAGCAATGATCAAACTGTAAAAGTCTATGTAAAAGACTTATGATAGAATAATGTAGAATAATGATAATTTAGCTGTACTTCTTTGTGTTTTACACTCTTTTTGACTTTTTTTATGCTAATTTCTTGTGAATTATGGCCATGATCTCACTTCATTCAATCAACTAAAGCAAGCAAATTTGCTCTGTGCAGAATAATTTCAGTTCTTTCACATAGATGCAGTCTGTCTCAGCCTTTGTGTGCAGCTCACTTTTCATACAAGCCTGTGCTAAACTACTCAAACTTGTCAATTTACCCCTTAACAATAGCACATGCAGGCAAAAGAAAGAAAAAGAAGAAAAAAGAAAAACAGATATCCAACAGGGAAATTAATAGCTTTTCCTGAAGTAAATAATTATTTGAGTTATTTAAGATTTGAAAAAAAAAAACGCTTTTTTAACTATACACAACATCCTTCTCAAATCTTACTTAGAAAGAAATCAAACAATGGATTCCCATAATTATTCTACTCTGTAAAAAGAAGTGGCAAAGCAGGTGACAGTAGTCTACCATACATTTCATAAGCAAAACACTGTAAATCACTGGATTCTTGTACTGCATTGCAACACAATGTAAAGTTGATTACACTATGACCCTTATAGAAACAAGAGTAAAATACGAGTAAATTAACTGCCAATATTTTACTGCAAGTGTCACAATACTTCACAATGCATCAAGTTAGAAGATTAATGGACATGACCTTTACTTGTCTCCATGTCAGATTACAGAAAATTAAAGGCTGGCCTTTGAACTCTATGGTTAAAATCACAGAGTCCCATTTCCTAAGGAAGTCAAGCATAGAGTAACTGTTGTCTTTATGCCCCCTCCACCTGTTTTTCTCCTCGCTACCCCCACCACCTCTTCTTTCCTCAGCCCTTCTCTCCTTTTACCTCCTCCATTCTCCTCCTTGACACCAGATTGCAATCAAGCAGCAGCAGTGCAGGAAATGTTGGAAGCAAGCTAAAGTGGAGAGAATAACAACAGTTAATGGTTGAAGTGGAGACCCTCTTTCACCAGTTCGCTGATTAGACTAACCCTCTGCACTTTTCTGGCTTGTCAAACCAAGTTGAGTGTGTTGATTCTGTCTGTGTGAAAATTAAAGCATGTTTATACAGTATGTGTTTTGATGGTTTAAAAAGGGGAAAACCTTTAAATTCAGAATCGTTTATACTGCTTTAGAGCGTATCACCACATTAAATGGCCTACTGGGAAGCTATAGGCCTCTATCACCCATAAGTGCACAGAGAAAATCTACATTCTTCCCACACGTAGTTAAAAAAATGGAAGACCGTCTGTTCTCAAATACTGAGGCACTTATCTTATTGTTTTATCAGTGGGGCTGGACTCTGGGTTTCACCATGCTTACATAGATGACAACTCATCTTTGATCATTTGGCTCTATGGCCAACTAAAAAAAATTTTCCAGAACATTGGAAAAATGCCCTTAGATGGATGAAGGACTATTTAATTCTTAGAATGCATGTTTCTCAGCAAGACAGCTTGACTGTGTTTTTTTTTTTTTAGCTTCCTGGGACTTTTACTTTATTATAATATTAACAGTGGTTTACTAAGTGTGTTGTATAATGATTCTGCACCGTACTAGTCCTCAAAGAGCTTCCATTAGATTAAAGATGTCTCATCTTGAGAACTGCATAATAGTTTGGTCAAATGCAACCAAAAAAGATCTGCCCAAGCTTAAAACAAAGCACCTCATCTACCTCTTAGTGTGACATTCAGAGTAAATGTATATGGTATTCAAGATGCTTTCTGTTTGTTAAAAGTTGAGGAAAGACTTTATGTAAGGTACTTGTTTTATTTTGCAGAATTTGTACAGCTTGTACTTGAAAATTTCATATACAGTATACATGAGTGACATGGGTATTCCAGAGGACAGGTAGTTCCTGATCACGCTGTTGTTGTTTCTGTACAAAGAACTGGTTATAAACCAACTCATTCCCAGGGTACCAGTGGTTCTGTCAAAGATCCTGGGGCTGAATACACACAGTGTGTTATTATTTGTCTCTGTGCAGTGACACCCAGGAATATTTGGCAGCTTATAGACAGAAAATGCAGATATGGGCATTTAGCAGTGTTAACGTATTTTAAGTAACGAATAGGGCTCTGCATACTGTAATACAGTATCTACATTTAGCTTTATTGTGATATTAACCTGTGCAATATACATATTGCAACAGCCTGAACTGCAATAGATAATATTTCTGATTTGCATATTTTAGGGAAGTGATGTAACTCCGTTACAAACGCTGCTGTGCATTCATACTCTGTGAGCGTTAGTGTTGCAATTAAATGGACATTTTTCCTGGAGGCCTGCTCTATGTAGGTGCTCTGATGGTTGAAAATAGCAAGAGTAGTAACAAAAATGTGGCTAGTGGTCTTGGTTAAACATAGCAGCATATCAACTGTTTGCAACTATTTTGGCTACAAGACAGATGAGGCACTACAAACAGGTACTCTATGCAATACATGCTGGATACTTGTACTAAGCAGCAGGGGAAACAAGTTGAATCTCTGCTGCCACAAACAATACAACCACAAGGAGCTATAGAAAAATCCAGCTGCATTATGTTGGGCCATCTTGTGGCGCCACCATTACCACGAGTCCTGGTTACCTTTTCCCTGCCAACATGGAAAAGGGCATGGATAGCTGAACTGAGATTGTTAGACAGTGGTCCACAGTTCCTGAGTATCTTATCTGGCAATCTCAAAGTTATTCTGTTTTTCATATAACAGAAACTGGTTTTAATTAGTGGCAATCCACACGTGAATATAAAACACATATCTCATTATATTTGTCAAAGTTGGTAAAAAAAAATAGCTTCAAACTGTTGCAAAGGCTGTCAAACTGTATTAATTGCAGATTATATGGTCATCGCAATTTTCAACAGTGAACAAGGACACACGGGTCTAAGTAACACGGTGTAGGTGGATAGAGTTTTACATTTAGAGCTGCTAGAAAACCATACAGCAAAATGAATGTAAATGGCAACAAGCTGTTAAAATCACACTCTCCCTCTGACACAGCAACCCTCTACACCAATAAATATTGCAATACAACACAAAATGAATACACCCGTTTAATACCTCATTCTGCACTCCCACTCTCTCTTGTATGTCTTTTCCTGCAGCATCCATCACCTGCTCCTCCACTTTCCCCCCTCTCTGCCTATCTCCCTCTTTCCCAAATAGATTACGACACAGCCATGTCAGCAGAGACTGAACTCTGCTTCATAGAGTCTGCTGCACCTGTTCTTTGCTTGCAGTGTGTCCTTATCAATTGGATAGCCCCAGCCAGACCCTCTGCGTGCATTTGGCCTCTGCACCACTTCTCTTCTGCCAAACAGCAGATGCCAAATTAAGCAGGCCCAGCCAGGACAATAGAGTGGAAGGGAAACCCGCAGCCTTGCAGGAAGTAAACACAATGATAAGAGCAGTTAGCACAGTGTGCAACCATAGCTGTATTCTCTTTAGATTTTATTTTTTAAACAGAAAATGTGTAGGTGGAAAAACAGTTTACGAACCATCTGTTTAGGGGTATAAGGACGGAACATAAAGCGAGTCGGACACTGGATAAAATAAAATATCACAATTTATTTGTTCAATAAAATAAAAGCTTAAATATCTTATTTCAGCATATTAATAGGATTTTCTTGGATGTCTTTTGTGTATTCATACATAAATACTAGTTATTTTTACTGATTTAACACAAAAATATGAAGTGTGGAAACACAGAGGCTACAATTCAGGCTTTAAAGAAATATGCTGATGATATCCCTATATTATAAAATCAAAAACAACACAGAAGAAATGAAAACTACATCGTCCTATTATCTCATTGCTTTGAACATGGGAACTTCCCCTGATTAAAAAAGAAGCATTTAAATGGTAAATTTGCTGCAGGTACCTCCAACTTCAGCAGAGGGATGACATGATTATGCAACCAACTGGCAAAGCCGACAGGGCTCAGCAGCCATGTGCCTGCATGTGAAACATTAGCTGTGGAACAGGGTGGTGCCTGGCAGCCATTTTGAAGGAGGCTCTATTAGTTGAAGTTGTTTTTTTATCTTAAAGCATCAACGCTTTGAAGTGCTCCGTTCTGTCTTATCAGCAGGCTTGAGCCACTTGCCACAAGCTGTGTGTGGGTCTGTGTGTGTGTATTGAGAAGCATATTTCTGTTCCAGTGTGTGCACTAAAACTGAGCTAAAAAAAAAAAAGTGTGTGTATGTCCGTGTGTGCTCTCCAGCCATAGGGGTAGTGCTTTATCGCAGTATGCGGTCTTATTCAGTGTGTGCGCTGCTATCCTGCCTGGAAAGCTTTGTGACCCCCAGTCAGACTATCGTTTTGCTGTTACCCCTCGAGACTCATCCCTCCCTGCTGTTCGAGATAGTGTGTGTGTGTTTGTGTGCCATAACTTTTCAACAAACCCTTTAATTGTGATGCATATTAGGAAGAACAGACACGTCATCCCACTTTCTTAGCTCAAAACTCTCTTCTCTTTGTTTCTGTTGCTTTTCTGACTGTCTGGCTGCTGTTGTTCTGACGGCGTCAGAAAACTTGCCGGGGGAAGTTTGTCTTTCTCTCTTTTCGCCTCCCTGCCTTCCACCTTTTGTGTTGTGGATTTTACGACCCATTTGTTTACCAAGCAAGAAGTCGACAAGGGCGTTCAGGGTAAGAGAGCCATCGCAAGAGAGACAGAGAAACACTGCCACACACCGTCATATAAACGCACACGTTCACACAGTTTCAGACTTTAGAGATGCACTAGCATCCCCTGGCTGACTGACAGCATCTATGTGGCCTCTCCAGTGTGGTGACAGATGACATCTTCAAGAACAAGCTTGCTGCCAGCCTGCCATTGTCACAAACTCCCCTGGGCTCCCTGCAGGTTAGGAAAATGAAACAAAACAAATGATATAGAATAAAATAGAGCTTTGCAGCCTTTCTAAGCACCTTCAAGCCCTTTCTATTAGTGTGTTATTAATGATACCACTATTAATGATAGTAAATACTAATAAGATACATTTTTTTTAGTAGCATATATTATCACCAGATTTTTTGCTTTCTTTTATTATCGGTGGCCTAGTGGTTACAGAGGTGGGCTTGAGTCCTGGATTCAAGTTTCTGGGTCTGACAGCCAACTGCTCCTAGTTTAACTAGGATGTGTTAAAATGCAGAGAAGGAATTTCCCAGCTGGAATTAATAAAGTATAATAAAAAAAATAAACAATAATAACATTAAAACCCTGAAACGGAAGTTTAAGGATAGTGTTTAAGGACGGTGTTTCACACATTTGTTTGTGAGGTTAATCAGATGTTTGGCCTAAAACGTCCCTGTGCTTCAAAGTGTATTTCATTGCCCATTAATTTTGTCATATTGCGATGTGTAATTAATACTGGGAAGTCTAATTTACTGTAGCATCGATCTGAAGCTCATTGCTCAGTCTTAAACAGTATAGTTAATGCGGCTGTAGGATCTTGCAGGCAAACAGCCAACACACAGCAGCACTCAAATAAAAATAATTTTAATTTCTTTTATTTCTGCAGCGCTGGGAATGTTTCCATGCATTTCCTGCAACGCGAACACAGTTCATATATCCATTGCAAAATCTCTTTCTTTTTTTTTTTGCTTGTTCTGTTGGCATCTGTTTCTAGTGATGTTTAGGTTAGCTGAGGCTGTCATGGTGCATTTACCTGAGGCCTCCCAAGTTTAAATGTAGGGAGATATGTCAGCCCTTATGAATACAACCTCGCCTTCTTCTTTATAAATGTTTCATGAACTTATGTCATGCTCTTGTAGTTTCCTATAGCCTTGAGTGATGCAAGTGATGAATTCATCACATTGCAAAATAAAGTGCCGCAAAAGAGCAAGCAAAGGAGGACAAATTCAAGACGCAGGGGGAATGCACATGAAAAATGGTGTTTGTAGAATAAAGAACACGTCAAAGAGTGAAAGACAGTTATGAGCCACAAAAAATAAAGAAAAGAAATCTGTTGAAAAATGTCAGAAAAGTAGGAGAGCTAGAAATTCATTGGCATTGAAGTGCTGTGGCCCTTTGCCTGTGATGCTTGCAGTCTTTTGTGTTACTTTGCCGGTAAGCTGCCAGCCACTGTGTTTTCTGGCCTGTTCTCAAATGACAGCAGACATCAGCCTCAGATGCACACATACACACACCATTACTCTTCTATTGTTGTGGCAGAGCCCCCTAATGGAGCTTCCCATTTAAGTCCAGATAGGCACACACAGCCTCAGCTTCATAAGTACACACACTCGCACAAGCGCAGGCAGATTGACAGCTTGTCCCTAGGCCGTGGCTGCCACGCATGATTGATGGCAATGTTCTGTGGAGAATGAATAAAGCAGGGCAGCGGTAATTCAGGATAGGGGAGCAGAGGAGTTTAGGTACAGAAACACTTCATCGACTCTTGGTAGAGAACAGAACGTGTGAGATGTTGCATCGATGTCAGTGATGCAGGCAGACGGGAAAGATGGAGGCAAGAACAGTGGACTTAATTAAACCTGAAATCAACAGGAAGTGGCATTTTTAGCTCAAAGTAAATAGTATGAGCACCAACTCTTGATTACTACCCACACACTCTCCACTGTCACATACTTCATCATCTCCTAAAAGAACAAACACAAACATAAAAGACAAATTATTTGCATAACCCAAATCATGAATCACATAAATGTAATCTCATAAGAATTTTTCTCATATACTCAATCTTATTATACCTTAACAGTATATCATCCGTATGCAGAGTGTAGGTGTGACTACTGTACTCTACAAGTTGTAATGGGCTGTAATGGTGAAATTCCTTTTCCAGACAAATATCCAGCTTCAATAAGAGTTGACAACTCTGTAACCCTCAGTGGCAATGGCCAGTATGTAGTACATAGCATAGCCTTAGGCATATCAAGAAAATAAAAAGAAAGGTGCTTTAGACCGTTGCTGAAAGTCAGGAAATCAATAATTTTAACATCAGGTTAGACTTTAAGCTTCAAAATGTGCCTTCATACTTTTTCTGGCAGCAAAAGGCCTCAGAGGGCTTAGTTTTGCACAGGCATGTACAGTATATGTAACTTGTTTTTGTGCATTGATGTTGGTTTTCCTACTGAATGCATTGAAAATAAAAGGAGTGAGAACTGAAGCTGAGGGCTTTATATATAATGTTGGTTTTTAGTTTTGTGATCTATGGAACATGCTGCAATTTGTAAACCACCTACTTGTGTTTTTTATTAGTACATTTATGAGCTTTACTGAAAATCTGCGTAGCATGGATATAATTTTGAGTATAGACCCTTTAATGGCCTATGTAATCAGTGACAAAAAAAAGAGGAAAGCATCTAAAAAAACACTGTAGAAACGAGCTATCTCAAGTGTTATTACGACTTAAAAAATGTCGTCTTGTTGTATGTTTGGTTGCCAGAATAAGAGAAAAAACATTCCTGGCAGTAAATTAAGTTTTTCAAGATACCAGCTTAGAAAAAAACGAAGACAATTATAGCTGAACGCAATAAGACGAAATATAAATGCTAAACTTTAGACCGCAGCACACAAACATCGGGATGAAAATGGATGTATTTTATTATTTGAACGTGACTATTTATGACGTAGTTGTAAGCATTCAGTGATTTATATGGTTGGAGTTTCTTTTTGCTGTACACACATGGTGTCTCGATTAGGTACATGTAGATGTCTGGCCACTCCACCGTCGCCAGTC
>JBAMHW010000004.1:9359614-9395310 GCA_037177495.1 Rhadinocentrus ornatus
ACCGAAAATTGTTAGCTGCCACTTGATAACATAGCTTCTAGCCTCCGCTTTTGCCTCCAGGCTAAGCTCCGCCCACCCAAAACGTCACAATGTTTGCTAACTTTGAAACGGTCTATACAGAAAAGGTCATGTTTGATTTGCATATTAATTGTAGCAAAGTGTTAAACGAGCAGGTGCAAATGTTTACAAATATTAAGCTGTGTATTAGTTAGGCTAAACTCAACCATATAATACTAAATCGTTCCTGTGAAAGATGTCAGTAATGACTATTTTAATGAAACTCTTAGCCATAATTTATGATAAGTCAGGTGCTGTCTGCTGCAAAGATGAAGACTTGAGGAATCAGACTTCACCTGTGCACAAAATTACACATAATGACTAAAGCAAAAATAAACTGTAAAGCAAAGTGAGGTAAAACTGCATGCTAGCACTCCAAATGAAAGAAATTATTCCTCTTCCTTTCCATCCTCTCATCCATTCATTCATTATATCTGTCTCTTAAACAGGGCTGGTGTGAATAATTGAGCTGTTTTTCAATGAAATATTGACAATAAAGGAATGTGTCATATGCATTTAAGTTGCTTTCCTGCCTCTCATGATGTCATGGTGTTATGAATAATGCATAACACTGAAAGAATGTTTTTTCCGCCAAGTTAGGCTGCAAGAACCACTGCTGTGTAATAGTCCCTGAGGAAAGACTGGTAATCTTTTATGGGAAAGAGAAATCATTGGTCTTATTTAGGACTTGAGTTTTGCTGTGAGATGATTGCAGCTGCTCCACTTTGACGCATACATTCAGGCGGTTCCCTTATATTGTGACTGAACTGCTTCTGTCATTCTAACACTGGAATGCGATGAACAACCTTACAAAGACCTGACATGAGTGATAAGAGATAAAACATTTGGAAGTGATCAGAAACGTGAGCTACTGGCTGTCAGTGCTATTTAGTGCTTGGTGAATAAATGTTTACAAAAAGGTTTTTGTCACTATTATATTATTTATGCTTATGTGCCATTGCTCAGATCACTTGGTGCTAACCTAAGGGGTTGCTTTTTTTCATTCCCTTACTGCCCAAATTTATTTACAATAACTTAAAAGCAAAAGAATTACAGTAAAAGAAAAAGTTAAAAAATAATAAAAACAAATGTGATTCAATTTTTATTTAATTAATGACAGTAAATAGATTAAAATAATAATATTATAAACAAATACATAAATTATGGTTAATAAAAATAATTAAATTATATAAATTAATTATATGAACAGAAATAAGATTTAAAAAATTGCTAAAAGTGGTTTTTAGCAAATTTGCTACAATAAGCATGAGGGTGTTAATATCTTTTTTTGATTTTATAATAATGTCGTCTTTTCTTTTTTAGACTACCGTCCACCTCCGATGATGCCACCTAACCGAGGAGGCGGTTCAGTGGGTGGGGGAGGTTCCTCCTCTTCATCAACCAGCCGTGCCACCACCACACGTTCTCCTCCCTATTACACCACCCCCAGGCCTCTCCTCACCACATCGCCTGGCCAGCGGTACCGGACGACCACCACAGTCCGCCAGCCCATCTTGGTTCCTCCTGGAGGCTCGTCCTCTGACACCAATCAGATTCCTGATACTAATCAAAAAGGGGGACGATCCCCGCCAGTGCAAAACCACCCAGCTGTCCCACTGCCCCCTGTACTGCCTCCGCAAGACTTCTGCAGTCCAAAGCTGATGGCCGACATATCGTGGCCCCGGACTCAACAAGGCCAGACTGCCAAGCAGCCCTGCCCTGTAGGGACGCTGGGTAAGGATGGATAGCAGAGGGTCAAATTAGCATGAGCACTCATTTGCAAAGTGTGCATGAAAACAATAAATCCTGCATTTTATAAATACATTTTTCTAATATATTTGCCAAACTACTGAAAGAAATACAGAAAAATACAAATGTAGTCACATTAGGAATAATAACTTGCATACAAATAATAATTGCATACAAAAGCAAAAACAGCAGCAGCCTGCAAAAAGCGTTGAAAGGCTGTTGCATGTTTTGTGAGATGCATGCTTGGATGTGCCCTCTCAAACTCGAAGTAAGTGATCACTAAACTCAATAGATAAATATATCTACGTCAGTATATTTGCAGCACATTTAAAACTGGATCAGGGAATGCTGACCTTCATATCCATATATGATTTCTGTATCATGAATCGTAATCCTTTTGGTTGAAATAGGGAAATCAAACTTGGGAAATCTATCCTCTGTATATCTTTAGCCTCACAGCATATTTTGGCTAAATTGTGATATCTATTTAACTTTATTCTCCAAATATTGCTAATTAACTGTGCATTATTACCTATAAAACCTTATCATATGAGTTAGGCAATTATTCTGAGGCTAATGATACGTGCTCGTCTTTATTTCAACAGTTTTTGTGATGAATATTCTTCCATCTTTGAGTTACCACTACCACACAGGCAAACACTGTGTACACAAAATGCCAAGCAGCATGAGAGTATCTGTGTCTCCTGGTGAATGTCAGGACTGTCTAACCCTGTTTGCTTTGCTTGTCTTGCAGGCGTGGCTACATACATGTGCATGGCCCATTTGGGCTACTGGGATCCCCAAGGCCCTGACCTCAGCAACTGTACGTCACCATGGGTCAACCACATCATGCAGAAAGTAAGTCTGAATGCTGCTGTTGGCTCTTGTAGATCCCATTAAGCCCTAGAATAAGAGTGTGTGTTATGGATAAAGCCCTGCAGCAGTTTTTCTCACCCATGAAGAAGCAGTGGCCAGAGGGGGAGATCCAGGCCATGTATCCATCTTCATTTGTTAACCTTAAGTCTTGTTTAAGATTTGGCATAGCTATGAGGAAGTGGAAATGTCTTGTAAGGTCATTGATTCACAGTTTGCTGCTATCTCAACAGGCCAACAGACATTATGATCAGCTAATTTAGAAACAAATGCATCGTTGTTGCATGGAAGATCTTAAAAAATTGATTCTTCAAGACACTTTGGGTTTAAGAATTACAGTGGCCCTGGGGTGCAAAAAAGAGGACTGGATGAAACATTAAAGCCAAAAAGTAACTTGTTTCTCCTGTTTCTATAGAAACTAAAGGGGAAAAGAAGAAAAAAAATTGGAAAAATGACCCAAAATCTATTTTTATTTTTTTTTTTCTCTTTTCCTTGCCTGTTTACAAATCATGAAGTCAGAGTTAAAGCTATTTTTTCAGACTTAAAAATATTGATTGAGTCTTATTTACCTGTCAGGGCTTCCAAAGAAAACAGCACATTAGAAAACAGAATAAAAAATTATATAAAAAAACACACTACAGTAGAAGAGAAAGCACAAAGAACTCTAGAAATTATAAATATACTTGGTATACTTGCTTCTTTTAGGCTGTGCTGTTTTCTGAAATGATGTTTTTGAAGAAAATGTTTTGTTGTGTTTTCTGAAATAATAAAGATTTTAGATTGCTTTTGATTGAGCCCTAAGGCTTTTTGTCTTTCATCACAAAGCACACGTATCTTTCTTTTTTACCTTTTTGTCAGTGAAAGTAGGAATTGGTTAAAATCAGACTCAGAACTGACAAAATTCAAACAATTTTTACCACTACATGAGCTACTGGAACATCACCAAATGATCTTTCATTTTTTCTCCTCTATTCTCTGTCATCCTTTACTTCCATTCTTTGTATTTATTTGTCTCACTTTATCTATGTCCTGCCTCTTCCGTGTTGTCATTTCTAAATCTGCCTTTTGCTCTTCCTCTTCTAATGCACTTTTTCTCCTTTTGCCAACTTTAACTTCTCACCTCCAATGTTTTTTTTTCTTCTTTTTTTGCTGCCATCCATCGCTGTTCCTTTTGCTGCCATCTTCTTTGGCTTGCAGCTTCGATCAGGCGAGACAGCGGCGATTGTGGCCAGGGAGCTGGCAGAGCAAACCAAAGGGCCTTTGCGGCCTGGCGACGTGCCATCCACAGTGCGTGCAATGGCCCAACTGGTTGAGTTGCTGGACGTCCAGCTGAGGAACCTCACGCCCGGGGGCAAGGACAGCGCTGCCCGTAGCCTCACTAAGGTACTGCCTAAAGAAACACCAGATAAATGCGCAATAAGTAATGGAATGAGATGAAAGATTTCTTGCAAGCATCAGTATAGAGAGACTTTAATGGCAGGAATTGAAGGGAATGAGGCATGAGAGGGAAAAGAGGAAACAGAGGGACTCTTTAAAGTTAAAAAAAAGAAAAAGCAATCTTTTTTAGGATTTTGCCTTACACTTTTTTTCAAGGGTTAAAAAAAAGAAGTCTGTGTGCAAAGTTTGATGAGGAAGCAAACGTAACATCACAGATTACTGCATGATGAATGGCTGCTTTTAGACATTATTTTATCATGTGTGCCTCTTGGAAATAAGTTTTACACAACGAAGATAGATTACTGCTTTTAATCTTTGGCAGGGTCAACTCTTTAGATCAGGACCATCGTGTCTGTTATTTTCATTGAAATATACAGCATGGACTTGGTACAGATTTTATGTCATGGCTCATTAAATAAACTTGAGTCTTTGCGCTTCGCTATAAAGATGCTGTTGACAAAAAGACTGAGTCCTTACTTCAGGATTACATTAAATGAAACTCAAAAGACCCTTTTTTTCTTTTTTAAACTACAGATTGTCTGTGCTTTGTTCAAATAGGCATTAAGGGAGAGTGAATTATATTAATTGGGATTGCCTGACTGAGTAACCTGACGGTTTGTTACACAGAGCCAGCTTGGAATACCTCTGTAGAAACTGATCTGAAAAGCATTTTTCTAACCTTCCCAGTGTGTCTATACCAGTGGGTCTGCAAATCAGCTGCAGCTACATGCCCTGCATAGATTGAAACAGATTTTTTCATGTTACATTGCTATTATATTTTTGTCCCTGTTCATTAGACTGGAAACGTGTTGGAAATCAACTAACTCTGTATAGATATAAGGAGCCAGTCTATGATTTGTAAACTCTATTACTGAGTTTTGTCAGACCTGCTTGCTCATAGTAGCCAGCACTGAACGAGTGGAATGTTTGGTCACAAATGGAAAACTTGGAGAAAATTTTCCTCCATGTTTTTGTGTTTCTTGATTGTCTCTTCTCAGGTCAACAATGACTTCTGGTCTTAAGCAGTTTTGATTTAGTTTTAGCCTCTGACTAGCTTGTTTTGTTTTATTACCCGCCTCCCTTTCTACTTAACATCTCTTCTGTTTAGTTAAAATAATAAAGTTAGAATGAATAAAAACTGGGGTATGCAAGTTGACTTATTTAAGCTAAGTAGCCTAATAAAAGATTGGATTTTTAGAAAAATGTCCTACATGAAAAGGGGAAAGCACTCTAGTAATGTTCCAATTGCATACAGTATGTATCTAATTGAGTGATAGACTAATTTATTGTGCTATTTTTTGTTAGGAAAATGAAAATAACCAATCATGCACGAGTAGTTTTATAATTAATGCCATCAATTCACTTGACAGAATTTTGCAGATATGAAGTCAATGATAAAGGAGAAGAGGAAGGAAGAGTAGAAATAGATCCAAAAGACAATTGTGGTAGAAAGAAAGAAAAAAAAGGAGTCAAGTGAGGAAAATAACAATATATTCTGGTCACCAAAGTGTTTTTGCAGTGGGTGTGAATGCCTTTGTGTGTGCGTGTATATGCGTGTGATTGAGAGGTGTTGCATCGCTAACAGCTGCATTGTTTGAATTTGCAGCTTCAGAAGAGAGAAAGATCCTGCAGATTTTTCACACAGGTATTTCTTTCTGGTTCGGTCGATTACTTTGCCACACCATAGTCTCTCATGTCTATGTATTCTTTTGTTTTTTTTAAACTGTCAGCATGTAACCTGCCAAGCTTGCGTACGTGTGTGATCACACATTACAATGCTCTACATAGAATTCTAATTCTATGCTGCAGCACTTATGATTTTGCAACCCAACCCTTTGAGGAGGGCAGTCTTTTTAGAGGTCTGTTTCGGTCCTGATTTACAGTCTGTATCAGCATCAATGGAAACACA
The DNA here is from genome assembly GCA_037177495.1 of Rhadinocentrus ornatus. Lineage (NCBI taxonomy): Eukaryota > Metazoa > Chordata > Actinopteri > Atheriniformes > Melanotaeniidae > Rhadinocentrus > Rhadinocentrus ornatus. The sequence continues at coordinate 9,365,640 of JBAMHW010000004.1, forward strand.
CAGATGCACACACACTAGTGTCAATCTTTTAGTCTCCTCAAAGGGTTTACTAATATTCTTTTGTTTTCAGTTAAATTCATTCATTTATTTGTTTGTATTTTTTGTATTCATAATCTAAATTACTGGTAAGAGGCCATGATCAATAGCAATATTAGCTCCTGTGTTTAGAAGATTTGCTTGCAGAATTGTAAACAGGCCTGCCTGGAACCAAATGACTGGTTATCCATCTCCATTCACTGAAATGCCTTCTCTGTTGCCGTAACAGAGAGAAGTAGCTGAGTATGATGGATACTCCGTTGCATACAGCTTGATCACGGCCTCGTGCCTTAAAATAATACTAGCTTGTGTTTGTGGCTCAGTATTAATTATTCTTTGGCCTGTTGGTCTGCTCGTGTTGACGCTTGTTCGTGTCGACGCTATTAGCTCACGCTGTTAACAGAATATCTCACATCTTTTGGGCACGTTTCTGGTCAGCTAAAAATCACTATTCAGAACATCAAAGGACCCCAACATCCTCATTCATGTGGTGTAGATAGACTGCAGAGATTTCTTTCTACAACACCCCCCCCTACTGATACATACTTGCACACAGACACACACACTTGATGGGGTTGCTTTTTTTCTCCTGATGCAGGCTTTTCTCCACTCTGCCCTGAAAAGTCTTAACGTCAGCACCAGTCAGCAATGTCACATCATAGAACATGGCTTAGGACTATATGCAAGCTGACACTCCCACTCACACCCGCACACACGAGACAAATATATGAATATATTTTCCAACAATGATCTTATGCTGTCACATCAGAGCCGGCAGGCGTTTGTGTGGCAAATTACAGTAACGCTACGTTTAAAGGGAATAGCAACGTTCTCACAGCTGGTTACAGGTTCAGATCCCAAATACCCACCACCCACTTTGGGTCCAGCACTCAATCGATTACATAATTAGCCATAGTTATGTAAAAGGATATTTTAACAACAGTGCCGTACTCTGCCAAATAGAAATGTGCCTGATTAGGGATGTGACGTGGTGGTGCCCTCTCCTCGTTAATTATCTACAACACTAATTGCCAAGTGAGGAGAGTGGGCAGGAGGTTTGGGTTCTTAATAGAGACAAAAAAATAATTGAATTCTCTCCCTCCTTTTTTCTCTTTGTTTCTTTCTCCTTCTCACACTGCATCCCTCCTCCTCACTCACTTCGTTTGGGGAGCTCGGGACTCGTTTCATGTATACCAAATTGGCAATTTATTCATGATGAAGTTGGTGATGTGGAGAGGCTTTGATGCTTTAGGGTTCATTGATGGATTGGGGGGGGGGGGGGGTAATCTGCCAGGTAGAAGGGGGAAGAGAAACGAGGAAGGATGAACTAGAAATTAGAGAAATCGAGAGGAATGGAATATGAGAGACAGAGAAACCATTATGGAGGCAGTGAGGAGTCAGTGATGCTCAATGACAATCTCTAATTTGCCCTCTATTTATGGATGGCAGGTCAGAACATCATCATTGTGTAAATCTAAAGGATGATTTAGCTGCAAACTCATCTGTCGGAGGAGACAAACTCTAAACAAAAGAATGGTAGATAAGCTCGCTTCTCTCATGAAAACATTTTCAGAACATGTGCTCAGAGCTTAGCCAGGCGAGTAAGTCTATGCTTTCCTCTACGTACTTCTAACATCCCAACTCTTCCATTTTACACTTTATTCTGACCAACTGTACGCATGCCGCACATTCATGCACATGTGCTTAAGAGTGTGCCCGTGTACCTCTCATGTAGCTGAGAGTAGAAAATCAGACCAGCCCAAGTCTGTCTTGCTGCTGCTGTTTACGCTGGATTACCACAACGCTTCAAAGCATTTCACGTCTGCCCCATTTACGACTGTGTGTCCATGTATGTGTGGTCATAAACGCTGTGTGAATGCACATGCAAGCACCCGTGCATTCCCTGTAATACATAGGTTCTCTTCAACACTCACAATGCTAACTCACGCACTCGCACAAACAACACCCTTATCTGTCTCTGCAGAGTCTCTCTCCTCTTTGAAGACCCCTGGAAAAAACCCTGTCTCTACTTTAGCCCTCAAGTCCTCAAACTTGTGTGGAAAGAAATGTCAGCAATGGCATCAGAGCTCTTATTGACACTCCCACACACATGCCCACACAAACACATACTGTACTTTCCATCTCTGACTTTTGGATGTCTGGACCTTTCAGGAAATCACACCACGTCTTCTTTTAACCTATCTCTGTCCTCTGCAGATGTGATCTTGGACCCAGTGAATCATATTTCAATAAAAAGAAATTTAATAAAATTGAAAATGCATGCTGGTCAAAAGTACAATAAAAAGCAAAGGAAAGTTAAATGACAGAAGAAAAGCAGGGCTATCTAGAACACATCAAAGAAGGTGTTTTGCGAGCAGCATCAGCAGAGCGAGAGTTACGAAGGAAGCGCCACTCCTTTCAAATCTGCCGTGCCAACAGTACTGAACATCCTCCCCTGTGTTCGTTTCTGTTGCCTTGGCTGCTACTGTACAGCAAGTGGAGCAGAATGATGCACTACAATTCTTCTCCTAGCCCCTGGTGCACCCCACCACCACAAACACATACATACACACACTATGCAGACACAAAATCAAAGCACACAAGCATGTACAGAATGTGCCACTCAACATTTTTTCACACTTAATGCATGAAAGCCTAACTGCCAACAGAGGAAAAGGAAAATTAAAGAAAAACAAATGTCTGTAAAATACATTACATAGTAAAATCAGTTAAGAATAATTAAAATTATTAAAATTTAACTCAATTGAATTAACTACAGCAAGATCGGCTGGAAGTGAGGAATTAGAAATGTTCAACTTAAGAATCACCTTAGGGGAAAGAAAGAAGGTGAGCTTGAGTGTTCTGCATAGTTCTGCATGTTACTGTAATGTGCAGGTGAACAGGAAGTAAATTAGATAATTAAGATGATTAAAGTTGCTATAAAATAAATGTTGTTTTTTTTAAGCAAGAGTTAATAGTATTTAGCATTGAAACTACTAACTTAACTGTATTTTGCATTACAACATTCAACCATTTAGTTTCACACATATGTGTAAAATGTAACCACAATCCAGGATAGAAAATGTCTGTCAATTCACAAACATGTTCATAATATATTTTTACATTACAAGACATGACAAAATTAGCCATGAATGTTACAGTGATGGATTTATGCTTTAAATCTGCAAAGCAACATCTACAATCTTAAGAAAGTAAGGTTATCCAGTCCCATTTACATAAGATATAGAAACAATTGATTCTAATATTTTCCTTCATTGGCTTGCTTCCTGGATATCAGTGGCATGAGCTATAGCACAGGTTAGAGTAGGGTAATCCAAATCCAGTGCTTGAGGGCCACTGGTTTTTAGATGTTTCCCTACTCTTACCTGAATCAAATGAAAGGGGATTTCCTCAACAGCTTGTGCTGAAGTTCTCCAGGAGCCAGTTAATGTTCCAGTAACTTGAGTCAGATGAGTCTAAGCAGGGAAACATCAAAAATCTGCAGGGCAGTGTGGCTTGAGGACCAGATTTGGACAATTCTGATATGAGGAACCATTTATTCACAAGGTAGGTGAAGAAGCATTTAATGGGAGGAGCTGTAAGCCACTGGTGAGCTGGGAGAGTACCGGACGCTGCAGGCTGTGAGGGTCATCAGAGCTGCTGTTCAGGAGATCCATGGCTGGGCTAAATGAGCCACGTTCAGAAGCAACCTGATTAGCAAGTGATGCATTTCAGTGTGTTTCAAAAGGGTTAGAGTTAGGTTAGGTTAGGCACATCCACATGCCTCTCTGTAAGAGGGCTTTTGCCTGTGCCTGCTCAGTGATTTTAGAGAACAGGCTTAGGTAGCTGGGGGCGGGTCAATAGCAGTCTTCACTACCAGATGAGGTCACAAAGGGAAAGATCTCAAACTCACCTGTTTGAGCACACATATGAGCATATGAGAGGAGACAGAATTTTTTTCATTTTGGGGCCTTATACAGAGGCTATAAGGACACATATGGCTGTTAGAAAGTAGATGTAGCATTTGCAAACTGCTACCTGCTCACCCAGTAAAAAGAGTTTTCTTTAAATCTAATACCGTAAAGCTTTTTTTGAAGCAGAGCTGAAGTGATTGGATCAAATATATTTTAAAGTAAAAGCTAATTAAAAGAGCTGCACATTTTTTCTGTTTAAAAATAGTCTGTAAATAACCATAATAAATTCAAACTGTTTCAAACTTTACGAGAAGTTCTTATGAGAAAACTGGCTTAATGTTACACGAATCTCAGTATCAACCAAAGGAGATGTTCACAACAATGATACAGGACTTTGTATGTTTTGGTATTTACAATTAAATAGCTGTGGTCATGGTTTGAAAGAAGAAAGATGTGGACTGAATTCACTTTAGTATTTTCTGGACTTGCATACTTTACCCCATTTAAGTGAAAGACAATAAAAACTTGATTGATCTCTTCTTGCTGAAGAGGGATTATTCTTTTCCATACATCTAAAAGTAAGCCAGTGACGGCTCAGAAATGCCTCTGTCGAGAAAGAGAGTTAGAGCACTTTTAGTTTCAAAGATTCTAGACCTTTAATGGTTCTTTCTTTCCAATGTCTAATAACCTGGCTGCTAGTTTTACAGCTATTGTGTTGAGAAAAAAAAGTCTCAGGTATTATTAGTATTGCTGAATGGTTGTTGATGTCTGCACATACTTAGCAAATAAATCTCATTATTTTTCTGATGATAAATGAAAAAAATATATCTATTGGTATTTTTGATGATCATTTTAACCAAAATCCTTATTTACATGACATTCGAGTTGTGATTTCTCATATTTTTTTTCTCCTTTTTTCCCCACTGATGGACAAAACCACAACAATATCAAAAAGAGTACTTTTTTCCTTTTTCTTTTTTTGTTTTTTAATGGTGTTGCTTCTATCCTTCTGTCAAAGTTTGAAACAGATGCAGCTAGAAAACAAGTTTGTTGGTGCACCCATGTGTGCTTCACATCCACTTCTGTTTATTCTGGTTGTTTGCTGAAGAAGTAGATTAATTAGTTTTTGTTTACATGTGGTACTCCCAAACTCATCCAGTATGCATCCCTGCTAATTAGCTGCTAGTGCTAAAAGAGGACATAATATTATCATATTAGTTTGTTGGCTAAGCACCAGTTTTTTTGTGTGTTATACTGTAACTACATGTAGATATAACACTCCCAAAATAAACAGGATTAGTTCTAATTCCACACGACAACTTCATGTTTTGTAGCAACACTTCAGTCAGCACTTATATGATTCATAATCTTGTTTCTCTTTAGAGTTTTGTATTATCTGCTGCATACACGGAACACACACTGTTTACTGCTGCTATCCTCCGTCCTCCTTTCTGATCTCTCACATCTTCCAGTACCCTGAGTGACAGGGACCAAAAGGATGTCAAACGGTGGATGTGTGAATGGCCATAAACTGACCTCCCTCATTCTTCCTCTCTGCCCTTGCAATTCCCCACTGGAGACCCCTTTTGCTTGTATAATGGAACCTGTGTTACTTTTTCCACTTTCCCATCCACCCTCCTCAAGAGAGAGGCAGTAAGAAGCATTGAAAGATGAGTAAGAGATGAGGGAAGGGTGGGAGTGTGTCTGCATGAAGGGTGGTTTACAGAGCAGGAGAAAATAAGGAGACAGAGGGGAGCGTGAGATGTGTGTGTTTGATAGCACCTGTATTCGCTTTTCCGCCTCTCTTGCTCCCAGTGGACGCCTGTCACCATGGACTCACTGGACTGTTTTATCGCTCTCCCATGGCTCCCCCCCTCCCTTTCCCTCCTTCTCCCTCCCCACCTTCTGCACCAACTCTCTTTTCTCTCTGTCTCTTTATCTCTCCACGGGTCTTCTAAGATGTGTGTATCATCCATGTGTGTGCGGTGTTCACGTCTAAAAAGGAAGAACTGAGTTCTTTAAAGCAGAAAACAAAATCCGTATTATTTCATGGAAAATATTTCATCTGCAGCATGTGAGCCAACCGCTCTCTTTTTGTTTTGGTAATATTTTGGGATTCAGAACTGCTCCGTGCAGCTGGATGTGAACCAGCAGACATTATCTGATAAAACTCTAATTTCTTCTCATACCCTCAAGCACAAGTTTTCCAACTCAAAGATAAGACTGTTACTTTAAAAATAAGGGAAAAAGTGAAGCTGAACCAGGTCTAGAGATGTTGACACATGGTGATTGCAATCAGCTAATTAGCTTAGCTTGAATTTCAGAACATCTGTGACTTGTTTCACATAAGGAGAAGAAAGTTGATTGTACACATTACAAAGTAGGCAATAAAGAAATGCTTTCAATGAAATTTCTTAAGCTACCTTGTTTATGCTCTAGTATAATCTGCATGGGAATGCCACATTTGCATTGCTTACCCTTTGCTGTCTTGATTGACATGATTTATCAACGTGATTAATAAAATCGTTTTCTCATTGTTGCATCCTGACTGTCTGCAGTGGTTTGGGTGTTGCTTGTGTTCTGAATGGCTGTGCATTAATTTTTACTTTGGCATCATTGATTGAAAGAAATCAAAATGTTAGCATTAGCTTCAGCTATGTGACCTGTGTCTTTTTATTGCTGCCTCAGGCTATGGTGGAGACGGTTAATAATTTGCTACATCCTCGAGCCCAGGCGGCATGGAGAGAGCTGCCCACAAGCGAGCAGCTGCACTCAGCTACTCTACTCCTCGACACTGTGGAAACTGGTGCTTTTATGTTGGCTGACAACCTCCTGAAGACCGACACTGTGCAGGAGACCACTGATTACATCCGTGAGTACATTTAAAGCATCATTCCCCAAGTGCAAGTTAGATTCCATGATTGTCAAGGAATTTATTGAAATGCAAGGCACCTCATGTTAATTTGTTGCAATGGATCAGAACAGTGCCCAACAGCTGCAGGCTGTAGATATGGGTTTTTACAGGTTTTGTACCAAAGTAGAAACAAAACTATGTCTATGTTCCAATTCATTACTGAGTCCATGACAGGTCTAACACAGAGAATCAGACAATCATGCACACACACATACACACACCCTCACACACAAAGCAATTTCGCGTTACTAATTAACTGAACATGTATGTCTTCTGTTATGGTCGGCTCATGGACCACAACAAATAACTGAAGGCGCAAGGGGATTCACATAAAAAACAGATTTTGTTAACAGACTGAAACAACGTAATAAAATTAAACACAACCTAAACAAAACACCAGGACCAAGACTCCACCCACGAAAGGGTGGACCTTTTATGGCGTATGGAGATCCTGGCCAGCTGTCTTCAATTTGGCGACAGTGGCAAGAACCGCAACACAAAGTAAATATTCAAATAAACAAAAGCAAAACCCACTGGAGCCTTGTCGGAGTTTTCATCAATAGTGGAGGCAACAAACCAGAGCAGCAGGGTTACAAAACCGACACGAAAAACTTTGCACCAAAAGACCAGATGTAAAAACGAAGAAAGTTTACATGTTTTGTTGTAGCTGAATGCTCCTGTGGGCACGGAATTTAGTTCACGTAGCAGAGCAGCCACTTCATAAACGTAGCCTGCCCAGGTTTGATCCCGATGTCCCTCGGACCCACTTTCTCATCTACCTACTGAACAATAGCCACACAACGTTAGAAATTGAACAAAAACAAAAAAACACAGGCAATATACAAACGTCGCACATGTTTTACAATTTCCCTTTTGAGACAAAGTATTTTTTATTCACTGATGACATCAAGATGATGTCACGACTGATCAATTATGATTGACCTGACTATTTAACTTAAAATATAATTTATTGCCTATTACTATTCTAAAACTAGGTTTTTTAAAAGCATTGATAGCAGGCATTTCCAAATCAATTTCTTTATAGTTGTGTTTTATCATACAAACAAGGAGCAAAGAATGAATCAACCACTCAGTGTGTCAAAATCTTTAAAAAAATGTAATTAACCTTGCACATGAAAAGACAGCAATGGACATAAATGAGTGGGAAGGTGTACCAACACTTGACCGATTACAAAAACTGGATATAAATGCATCAAGTACACATGCACATGAAGCTAAGCCACAAGGTCAACAACAACAACAACCTTATATTCATCTCTCCATCAAGGGTTTTGAAGTGTATTTTGATAGCATTTTTAGGTCTGACATGCAGATTTCCTCAGGTTTTAGGTCTAGCTAGAAAGAATTTTTAGGAATATTCCCGCTCTGTTAATTTCTTATTATCCCTTTAGCAGCCAAATTCTAGAAAAGTGCTAAGCCCAGTCTATTCTGATGGACTAGAATGGCTGAGCTTATTTCAAACGTGGCAAACTTGCAGTTGTGTGGCTTTACTCAAGTGTGTTTCATTGTAAAGTCATTGAGCAAAGGAGGAAAAACCTGGACAGAAACAAGGTCTTTCAGTTGTCTTCTGGGGGAGAAGTTGACTTAATCTCATTAACATTGACAAAAAGGCATATAACAAACAGAAGAAAAGGGAAATACCCCAAAAGAATATTGTGACCTCTTTAAAGCTTTGCTTGCTTTGCTTTATTATGTAGAGCAAATGTGCAAAGCTGCCAGATGGAGGTCATGATAAAGACGTTTCAAAGGGTCAGATTTACGGAGATCTGCATCTTACAAAATGTAGGAAAAATATTGGCCTGAAGGCAGGCATGAGTTGTTTGCCAGAGACAATAATTTTTATATATTTATTTACCCATATTTTCTTCCCTCTGCATGTAGGCGGAATTGACAAAGCAGAACAAAGCTAGTTATTATGGCATTGTGCACATCACTTTCCTCCTCTCTGTTTCTTCTCTTTCAATCCTCTCCTCATTCCTTGCTCATCATCTCATCTCATAACAGAGTTTTACTGGAGAGCAAAGAGCCGCTTTACGTTTCATGGCTTCAGATGATTATATATCTGTGAGCTGTCATTTTTATCTGCACCCAGAGAACAGGTTGCACCCACTTATGTTTCTCTCGGTTATCCTCTTGTTGACTTCCCCTTTGATTTGATATTTAAAAAATTTCCTCCAGATCGCTCCCTCCCGTTACTAGAATTCAGCATGCTCGTATGCTACTCAGTCACAGATGAAAAGCCATGGAGGAGGAGCAGGAGAAGAGAGGAAACTGAAGATGATAAGAAAAGAAGAAGACTGGATGAGTGCATGCTTGAGGGCGACGGTGGCGGTAGAATGTCAAATGATGCTCTGAGGTTTTTTCTTTTCTTTTTTTTGTGCTTTTTTTTGTGCTTTCACGCCAGAAAGTAGTGAAAGTACAGCTGCACGTCACGTAGTGATTACATTCCTCCAGTTTTTCCTATCAAGACACAATGTACAGACAGATAAAATTTCCTTCAACATGACTTAGTCATTTTCTTGATTAACTTTAAGTGCAACAGTTTGCTTCAGAAGCTGGCATCCTACACAGTTTCAGCTTACATAATTTCAGACTTTTTTCTCCTCCATTTATTCCATTTATTTATTTTCCTTGGGTGAATACACCATATAAATGTTGTTACATAAACAATAAATGAGATGTAGGTTACTGCATCTCAGAGAAACTTAAAGCAGGAAGTCGCCTTCTTTTTTTGTGTGGAATTTTGTCTCTTCTTTTTGTCCCGATAATCTTCCCTTCCAGCTAATCCAGTGGGAAGATCCACTGTGATTATCTCTCTCCTGTATTCATAACCGGCCCCATAAAGCCTGTCATCTGTGTGTTTCTTCTTCTCCCCCTGTTTTCTCACTTCTACCTCTCTCTTACTCCTTCTTTCTCACACTTTTTAGCCCACCCCTCCTCCTATTTTTTTTACAAGCCTTTCAGATCAGAGTGACAAGAGGAATAATTTGACACAATTTAGAGATGCTAGTGCAGCTACTGTAAGTAATGTTATTGTGTTAGATTGTGTGCGACTATGAGGCAGATGAGATATAAGGCAGATGAATAAATAGTGTTATTATTTGTAGCAAACGAGTGATTTGAAGGGATAACACAGCGGTAACAGCGTGCCCGTGTGATAATGATAATGAATAAGCATGTTTCTTAGGAGGAGGATTGTCATGACAAGGATGCTTTAATTAGATTAGACTCAGCGTGTTTTGATATCCCGCTGATGTTTGTAGGTGTGGATGTATGTGTTTGTGTGTGTACTTAGCTTGAATTGAATTTCACTAATTTGAGAGTTAGGCTTATTCAAAGTCCTCTTTTCTTTTTTTCTTTTTGCGATGGCTTGTGCAACTCTGTCCATATTTATGACTGGCTATTTCACTTTGAATCCACTTCCTCTCTTCTATACTTTGGTATCTCTTGCCTCTTAGCCCCATCTATTAAATTCAGTGAAAGACTATAGTCTTTTTTTCCCCCATCTGTCTCCACTCCAGCCCTCTCCTTTCAACGCAGCTGCACATTTCCCATCTTATCCTTTCTGCTTTTCTGATTGCTCTCTTCTTCTTTTTTTTTAAACCTTCTACTATCTGACTCCTTGAACTTCCTTCCCCGCTTTTACCTCCTCATCCACTCTCATTTTTATCCGAGATGTCGTTGTGTTGTTTATGTGATCAGGGAGCTGTTTTCCTTCATGAAAGCAGCAGTCTAACTCACCAAATCACTCAGAAGCACAAGATAGCGATACACCAAAGGTATAATTAGTCCTTAATTAGAAACTTTATCTAACACATTACTCGGCTGTAATCGGGAATGTGCTAACGAACTTGGATTGTGAAATTAGATTGCTACAATATAAAGGAGGCAGGATAATCTACCTCAATGTGTTGCACTAGTTGCTTGGAGACACTGTTACCTTTTTTAGCATAAAAATTCTCATTATTTCAATTCAATGCATGCCAGTTTTTTTTTTCCCATGTAGTTCTGACAAAGCTAGAAACGGCTTTAGGATGAATGCTTGTGTTATACTGTGAGGCACTTAGAGAGAAAACAGGATTGAGACAAGAGTGCAAAGCTAATCTAATGTAATGAGCAATGCTACGACTTGACATTAGGGTGTGCCTGTGTGTTTCAGAGCTGGAGGTAGCCAGGCTGAGTACGGATGGGAACCTTGCCGACCTGACATTCCCTCAGTCAGAGCAACATGGAAGTTCCATCCAGCTGTCAGCCAGCACTCTCAAACAGCACGGCAGAAATGGTAAAAAACAAATCTCACATTCTGTCTTCCCATCACACTTGCTAAGGGGTCTATGACCCCTCCACTGACTCTCTCTTTCTTCCTGTCTAACTGACTTGTTGCACTCCAAATGGATTTTCTTGCTTTTTCTCACATTCGCCATCTATTTCTGTAATAGGGCTTATGGCAGCAATTATCAAGAGCACCGTCTCCATATGTCTTCCTACAGGTGAGATCAGGATGGCGTTTGTGCTGTACAGGAACTTGGGGACCTACCTGCCCACAGAGAACGCCAGCGTTAGACTCAGCAGTGAGACAGTATATCCGAATTATTCCGTTATTGTCAACTCTCCTGTCATCACTGCGTCCATTAACAAGGAGAGCAATAAGGTTTACCTCTCTGAGCCTGTGGTCTTTACCGTCAAACACCTGCAGGTAAGTAGATAGAAACTAAGCTGTAACCATAGATCTGGGTCCTCTTTTATCAACCTTTTTTACGTATAGATTTTTGTGTATTTTGTATGTGAGAACATTTTCACATTAATTGTGGAATTTACAATCCTGTACTTAGAAGTCTTATATAAGGATAATAGGATAAGGATTATATAAATATAAGGACAGCTCTGTGTGTACGCACAGAATATGTTAGCTAAACAGGGAAACTGCATTATTTTTGTTGGTGTAGCAGCAATCTCTGTATCCGCATTGTTTATTCCAGTAAAATAATAATTACGCAGTTAGTAAACAGATATGTATTTGTTTTTTTAACAGCAAATAATGAATATGACAATTATACCAAAGCCAAAAAATGGAACCTACTGACAAGTACTGTCTTTGAAGCAAGAGTGAGAAATTCCTCATCCTTCCATGCATCTTTCTTCAAACAAAATCAGTGTTGCTGCAGGATTTATGATTGGTCAGTATCTTTCCTGCAGCAGTCAGAAGTCAGAGCACTCTCAGTCTGGTGAAGTTAGTGAGTTTTATACCAGTCTACTTTTGTATTGGACAGTTGTTTACATTGTCACTGTTTTCTCAACTAAAGAATGTGATGCCAAGCGTCACTGCATGAACCTTGGCAGGTGAACACATCCTGCTGCTGATCAGCTGAGACTTCCAAGTTAAAAAAAGGCAACTACAAGCCTATACCAATAGGTAAAAAAAAGCCATGAAAAGCACCATACAATTTTCTCAGCCTGTGCAAGAGGAATGCCCAGGGTTTAGCTAATCGACAAGTCTGACACTGCTGATGATGGACTCAGCTGATCACTGTCAGGATATGTTGGACAATCATCTTTTATTAAATAACAGAGAGCAACACATACATTATTTGTTTGAGAAAATGGTGCCAATGATCAGTGGCGTGATCACAGAAATGAACCTGCTGATCAGTGAATGTTTACGGTAAATCAATGCAACAACTAAGAAGAAAACAAAGGAAAGGACTTTTTTTGACATAGAAATTGAGATATTTCCAGACTAGGAAATTCTTGTGTTCCCTGGACACTCATTACCCCTACTTCTCGCATTAATGTAGTCCTCTAGCTGTGCCAATGTATCCTTCATTCAGCATTACGCATGTGTCACTACAGTATTTATAGCCTGTATTTACAGTCAACAGTCTGATTAATTCACACCCTGTTAAAACCATCAGGCAGTAAGTGCTAACCCCCACAAAATGGGAGTTTAATAGTTGAACACAATGGACAGAACAATCTCGGCATTGCATTATTATTAGGAGTCCTAATTAAAATATGGAGTGTAATGATTGTTTGAGAGCCATCACTTTTTTAATTTCCAGGACTTACGCAGTCTGTATGTTCAGGGTGTGAAGATGTGCCAGGTTAGATGACAGATGAAGCCAGTGTGCATTGACAGCCTCAGCTATGCCTCCAGTGCTCTTTGTGTACATAATTACGTCCACTGCATGGATTTCACACACACACACAAAACAAACAGTAACAAAAATCCTTCATTATTATAAAAACACACTTTGAGAATAGATTTTTATTAAATTTTTATTCTAGAACATTTGCTTCCAACCCATTTCCCTTGAGAACTCCCTTCATGCAAATACTAAAAATCCATGGACCCCCTGCCCTACCCCGGGCTGAAACCATGCTTGCCATAAACAACATATTCTGGCTGAGTCCTGGCCTTCAATAAAGCCAAAGTTAAATTAACAACATGAAGTCTTACTTTTTTTTCTTAAAATAGGGACAATTTGTGGACATTAATCACAATGGTTCTGAATGTTCAAAGCCTCTGGGACCCCCTGTGCTTTTTGGAGGACCCCAGGTCTAGAATATTGCTTTATTAATCTACAAATGTAAATGATATTATTCTTCAACACTAACACTAGATTTAAATAGAGTACATTGATACAGTAAAAGAACAAAACCGGTGTTTACATTGAAAAAGACTGTAGATGGCTGTAGACTGTAATCATTATATAAAGTCATTGCTGTGGGCCAGGAGGATCTTCTGTCTTTATTGCATCAAAGCTGAAGAAGCCTCTGTCTGAAGAAACTTCAATCAGTTGGACTCATTAATATAGCTAAAATGAAAATAATTACATTTATTTTACCAGCATCATATGAGCATTGTGACCCTGAGAGCCTGTGGCTACAACCCTCTGCAGTCTCTCCTCTGCACTCCAAGCTTGGAAAATGTAACAACAAGATGAAATTAATCTTTTACTTTAAAAGAAATGTGGCATGTTTTTGTCTAACTGGTAGATGAGCTAACAAGGCTGGGTTTAAATGTTTATGATAGAAGTAGATATAAATAGTGTAATAAAATACAAAAAAAGGCTAAGAGGCTCTCTTCTTTAACTTCTAACATATTGCCTCTGCTAACTATCTGCACCTGCAATGCTTCTATGTATATGTTAGGATTTCCATGCAGGTGCCAATATTCTCCTGTCAAATTTGGCTTTAAGATCCCAACATTTGCATGAGAAGCAGCTTCTACCCCACTTTTCATGTATGCAACAGTATCAAAAGAAGCTGCTGACTTAATATGAACTGCAAACTTTGGACTTGAAACTTGGGTTTTAGGCAGATGCAAGGCACAAAAGGGGATATTTAGGTTTTGGTTGCTGTGGGCAGTACTTACTTGAGAGTTGACTTTTCAGATTCAAAAGATGAAAAATCATTGTCTTAATTTGAGTCTGTGCCAGATTGAATATTTGATTATTTGACTTAGATCACAGAGTTCTCTGACCAGATCTTTGAAAATAAAAATGTTGAAATGCTGGTTCATCCACAGTCAGTTTTTAAAGATCAGAAGGTTTTGCAGTTATTTTGCAATTTCCTTTTGCTTGCCTCATCTGATTGATCCTAAAAACAATAGGAATGCATTTGCATTAACAGACTGAAAGGCCTCATATTGTATCAATTAGGATGGTCAGCACAGTAGTTTTGCTTTGTGTTTCTCATCCAACAAACAAATGGATATCCATTTGGTGACCCAGCTTGTTGGCAGCAGAAGAATCTTCACTTGTTCTTTTTTGAGAATTACTCTACAGACTTAACACAGCTCTATTAGTTTACACAACACAAGCCGCTCCTGCACTCTACAGCCGCACACAGCAAGCATGGACGCAGCACTGTCACCTCCTGCCATGGCCTCATGTTTATTTGTTACTGCACTTTTGCATTCTGTCCCTTCTGTTTGTTGTTTTTGTTTCTGTTTGTGCCCAACTCCCTTTCCGTGTTTATTCCTCTCCATCATTTTCCCACCAATCCCTCCCACCAGTTTCTCGCTTTTTTCTTGGCACTCCAACCACTCCGTGTTTCTACCTCCCACCCCTCCCCCTCTCGTGGCTAAGTATCTATTTTCTGCCATCATGCTCCCCTGGCCCGTCTATTTTTTTGTCTTTTAGTGTTATCCTTTCTGTCTGGGTTTCTCTTGATTGCTGTCTCGCTCTTCCTCCAGCATTCGGAAAAGAACTTCAATCCCAACTGTTCTTTCTGGAGCTACTCCAAGCGCACCATGATGGGATTCTGGTCCACGCAGGATTGTCGTCTTCTGGCCACCAATCGCACACACACCAGCTGCTCCTGCACCCACCTCACCAGCTTTGCGGTACTCATGGCCCACGTGGATGTCAAGGTATGTATTTATTCTGCAGCGCCTGCCAGGATAAGAGGGATGGGGAAGAAGGGGCAAATATTAAGAGGTCAGTTATTCATCATTTGATTAGCAGTGGCTGGCAAACTGATCAAACGATCCTGAAAAAGAAGGAAAAGACGAAGACTGAAACATTTGTGCAACAGATTAGAGTTGATCACACTTACCAGGGTGTCACAAGGCCAAGATGGTGGACCCAAAAAGCAGACAGAGTTCTAGAACTGAGAACAAAAAGGTGTATTTGATGACCAAAAAGTGTCTAATGAGCTGGTAGAAACAGCGAGCGGGCAGACAGCTGACCTTCGGTCTGTAGGGGCAGAGTTGTGCAGGCGTGGCTCTGGATCTGGAAGGCTCAAATAGGATTCTCTGGAAGACAATGCAGATTTAAAACTAGGAAACGAGAGCAAGATGGAATTTCTCAAATACAAGCGACCAGATACCAAGTGTTGGTAGTTCAATACTCTGGCGTCGAGTGAAGGAAGTATGCGGTCTAAATACTCTAATGTGCTGGTGGATGAGTAGATGACTGGTAGCCGTGATGATTAGATGAATGCCAGCTGCGCCACAGGAACCTGTTTGAAGAAACACAAACACTCACAGGGGAAAGAAGGAAACTAACAAAAGGGCGGACACTAGAGTCCAGAGTCCATGACACAGGGAATATTTTTGCAATTGATTTGTTAAAGCGTTACGCAAAAAGCAGATACAGAATAAACTTAAAGATGACATTCTATCGTAAAAATTATATTTTGATTGGAAAGTGAGAGCACTTATTTTGGTATCCATGAGCCACAGAGGCTGTGATAAAAGCATTAACGTCCCACCCTGTGTGGGATAAGCACTTCTTATATGCCACTTTTGTTTCAATAAGTCCACACTTCTTTCCACAAATCAGCTTTATTAACTCAGGACATCGTGAGACACCCATTCTCTCCATCTGAGCCAGAAGATGTGTGTTACATCTGAAGAGGTCATGGTCAGAGCTGGCTTGGCAGCCCTCTGTGAACACTGTGTGAGGTTTTGAGCAGTAGATCCATCACAGCAATGTTATGTTGAACATTGCTCTGCCTGCCAGATTGCAGGACACTGATGGATAGAGTCAGCGCACCTGTGCAATGCAGCATAACGGCGTGGCCCTGAACACTCAGCGACACACAGCCAGGCTCGCATCCGTCAAGGGGCCAAGGTGGTGATGGGTGAGGGAGGGGCGTTGGTCTATTGCTGTGTTTCATCATACAAAAACACCATTCCTCTGTTTTTTAAGAAGTTCAAGGTTAAACACAGTAACAGTACCTGCGTTATAAAGCTCTTCTAAATGCTTTACCTAAGCTTATCTTTCCTTTCTCGTTCCTCTGACAGAAAGCAGACAGCATGCATGACATGCTCCTGGATGTCATCACGTGGGTGGGGATCCTGTTGTCCCTGGTCTGCCTGCTGATCTGCATCTTCACGTTTTGCTTCTTCAGAGGGCTGCAGAGTGATCGCAACACCATTCACAAAAACCTCTGCATCAGTCTATTTATCGCTGAGTCACTATTTCTGGTCGGGATCAACAAGGCTGATCAGCCGGTAAGCATGACGGAGTTCTTTGTTACACATGTCTGTGCAGATTTAGGCATATGTGTACAAACATAGTCCCTTGACTTTGTGGTGGGATGAGCCCATTCTCCTTAGACTGAGCAGAACTGAAAAGAAAACACATCATGTATCAATGTATTTTTTTTTACAAAAGCTACTGGAAACAAACCTTATGATTATATTCAAACCAGCCTGAATTATTATGTAACTTCTCTTAAATGTTGTGAAGGTTTTTAATTGCATTGTCTTTACTACACAAGGTTCATTTGTCATATTGAGTACGAAACTCCACCACACATTAATTGCATTACATTGCATTGCAGCCCATTCTTAAATTATGACGCTACTTGAATGGAAAAGTAACTTAACAATGATAAATATGTAGAGAGCAAATTTTAATTTAAAGTCATCACAACAATGATTTACAATGCAAAGTGCACCAAACACAGACCCTGCCACATAATCTATTAAAGCTTATGTGCTAGCTTAGATGATGTCATTGCTGTGCTTTAGTCTTTATTTGTCATTTCCTCCCTCAGGCTACAGTATCTGCACTCTTGGTCTTTTGTTACAGAATCCTGTTAGTTTTGTGGAGGATGCTAATTAAATCTCCCACCCCCTACCCCTGAAAACAAAGCTTCAGTCAAGACAGATTTGTAAATGTGAGTTTAACCTGCGTTTGACCATTCATGTCAGAATGATGCTGTTTAAACTGAGAGCTCCATCTGCACACATTGCTGGTAAACAGCAGAAATAGCAGCAAAATTCAGGCTGAAATCCAGGTGCTGAGTTGAAAGTTAGATTTGTTTTAAAAATGTTCTGCTACACAAGCAATTACCAATCAGTGTGTTTGCATGACATTAAAACAAAATAAATTATTTTTCAATTTTCAAAACCATAACCAGTCAATTCAGTTTAGATTTTAAGTCTTGCATTCATACACTTTGCTAGACAAGCTCCAACGGTTCATCTTTTTGCATCTCTTTGAGAAGATGTATCGTTACAACTACAAGGCTGGAAAAACCAGTGGCTACTACGAACAGCCTGGTTGACAACCAGCAAGAGGCTGGTGACAGCTGGAGAGACAGATGACAGCCCGGAAAGACGGCAACCTGGGGCATGGGTCACCACCCCTAGTCGCACCTCCTGTGAAGGAGGACCCAAAGAGCTACAGAACAAACAAAGGAGAAATACCCCCAGGGGAGCCCGAGAGGCGGAGAAAATGAGCACCCCAGCCAAACAGATATCAGGTTAATGAAGAATGGCATTGGACAAACGTTAATGAGCAGAGTGTTTTTGTGGAAAGATTTGCAAGAACGACAGAGGCTTAAGGATCTATCAAGCAAAGATGAAATGTAAGGAGCGAGTGCAAGCGCCACAATGCACAGGTCAAGTACCTGGTGAGACAGAGGAGGAGAAGGGCCCGGAGTCACCCCACAGAGCCCAGGATCTCCAAGTGGTGTTGTCAGTCCCTTCTGACAGGTTGTCTAAAAAGAGACGGTTCAAGTGGCCTCAAGCCTCTAAAACATCAGAGTGGCAAAAGTTTAATGAGGATGTGGCTGCTGTGCTGGAAACAACAGCCAAAGAGGATGTAGAAAGGAGGCTGCAAACTATGACAACCATCATAGTAAGCATGGCTGTGGAGAGGTTTTGAGTAGAGGAGGAAAGGGGAGCAAGGCAGTCTTACACCAAGAACCAACGGGCAATTAAAATCCATAACATCAGGAAAATAATGAAAGCCTTGACCAGACAGTACAAGGAGGGTAATTAAGAGGATCGGGCACTATTGATCAAGCTATGTGCTACCTTCAGGAAGAGGCTCCTAACCCTGCCGCAGAGAAGAATACCATAGAAGGCGACGCAGAGAAAGGGCTAGGAAACGTGTTGCCTTTATTAACAACCCCTTTGGTTTCACCAGAGAGCTCCTTGGACAGAGACGGAGTGAACGCCTGGCCTGTGCAAAAGAAGAAATAGATCAACACCTTCCCAGAATTTTTAGCGACCCTACCAGAGACCAAGATCTAGGGCAATGTGACACTGTGATAAGGCCACCAAAGCCTTTGGAGGCTTTCAATTAGAGGGAGCCACTCCTGAAAAAAGTTCAAGATGTGGTGAGGAGAGCTAGGTCCAAGTCTGCACCTGGACCAAGTGGAACTGCCCACAAGGTCTATAAAAACTGTCCCAAGTTGCTCTACAGGCTTTGGAAGATCTTCAAGTTTATCTGGCGAAGAGGTAAAGCTGCAAAACAGTGGCAGTTTGCTGAGGGAGTTTGGATTCCTAAAGACGAAGACTCAAAGGAGATCAGTCAGTTTAGAATCATCTTATTGCTCAGTGTTGAGGGGAAGATTTTCTTAAGCATTGTTGCAAAGCGGTTGGTTGACTTCTTTCTCAAAAATGGGTATATCGACACCTCAGTGCAGAAAGGGGACAATCCTGGTATGCCAAGGTGTGTTGAGGATACAGGCGTGGTTACACAGCTCCTAAGAGATGCAAGAGAGAACAAGGGAGATCTGCTGGTACTCTGGCTGGATCTGGCCAACGCCTATGGATCAATGCCCCATAAGCTGGTAATGGAAACATTGGAGAGGCACCATGTTCCATCGGCAGTATAAGACCTCATTCTGGATTATTACAGTGAGTTTAGGCAGAAAGTCTCAGCAGGTTCAATAACATCTAAGTGGCACAGATTGTGTGGGAATCATCACAGGCTGCACCATCTCAGTGATCCTGTTTGCCCTGGCTATGAACATGTTGGTTCAATCAGCTGAGCCAGAGTGAAGAGGCCCTAAATCTAGGTCCAGGATTTGGCAACCACCAATCCGTGCCTTCATGGATGACCTGACGGTGACCACTGAGTCTGTGCCTGGAGTAAGATGGATCTTGAACGGGCTGGAATAACTGATGAGTTGGGCAAGGATGTTATTTAAACCATGAAAATCAAGATTCTTGGTTCTGAAGAGAGGCAAAGTGGTCAATAAGTTCAGGTTTTTGATCTCAGGAACACTAATCCCGACAATTACAGAAAAGCCTGTGAAGAGCTTTAGTAAGTCCTTTGACAGCAGCCTCAGGGATACAGCCTCTATTAAGAACACCTGTGAGGAGTTAGAGGGTTGGCTGAAAATCATCGATAGGACAGGACTTCAGGATTAAATTCAAGGCATGGATGTACCAGCATGGGATCCTGCCTCTGATGTGTGAGGCTGTGGCCACTGCTCCTCTATGAGTTCCCAATCTCCATCATTATAGACCTGGAGAAGAAAGTCAGCCGCTACTTGAAAAGATGGTGGGGCTTCCACGGAGTTTAAGTAACATCGCTCTCTATGGAAACACCTGCCAGCTTTCACTCTACCTTAAATCCATTGAGGAGGAGTTCAAAGTCTTGCGCACGAGAGAGGTGTTGCAGCTTCAGTAATCAAAAGACCCAAAGGTCTCAGGGGCAGGGGTTGCAGTTAAGACTGGCAGGAAGTGGAGAGCAGAGGTTGCAGTGGAGCAAGCAGAATTCTGTTTACGGCATGGAGCCTTAGTGGGGACGGGGGCCAGAGGAAGAGCTGGGCTAGGAGCCATTCCAGTCCCCAGCTACGATAGGATACGGAGAAAGGAGCGAAGGCAACTGGTCCAGGATGAAGTGAGGGCAGCTTTAGAGGAAGAGAGGTCCAGCAGAACAATAGGGATGAGACAGCAAGGTGTCTAGACTAGATGGGAACAAGTTGTGGAGAAGAAAATCACGTGGACTGACCTTTGGCAGGCAGAGCCGCACCGCATCAAGTTCCTCATCCAAGCTGTCTATGATGTTCTTCCCAGTCCATCTAATCTGCACTGTTGGGGATCAGCAGACATACTATCATGCCCCCTTTGCCAGAGAAAGGGGACTCTATAGCATATATTGAGCTGCTGCCCCAAAGCCCTGGGCAAAGGCAGATACCGCTGGCGTCATGACCAAGTGCTAAAGACCATTGCAGACAGCATCTGTGGTCCTACTGTCACCTGCCGAAGGTCTAAACCTAGGAAGCACACCATCAGTTTCATCAGAGCTGGACAGCAACATCTAGAGAAACATCAGGACTTCTCAACACTGCACCGGTCTGGCAGCTGACAGTGGACCTAAGCAAACAACTCAAGTTACCCCAACATGTTGCTAAGACTACTCTCAGACCTGACATCATTTTGGTGTCAGAAGCAACAAGGAATGTTGTCATGCTGGAGCTCACCGTGCCATGGGAAGAGAGAATGGAGGAGGCCTTTGAGAGAAAAAGGGACAAGTACCAGGAGCTAGTCAGCAACTGCCACAAACAAGGCTGGAAGGCTAGGTGCTTACCTGTGGAGGTTGGATGCAGAGGCTTTGCAGGACAGTCCCTCTGTAGGGCCTAAACTTCACTCAGCATCACAGGCGAAAGGAAGAGGAGAGCCATCTCTAATAGCACAGAGACAGCAGAAAAAGCTTCTAGGTGGCTCTGTAAAGAGAGGTGATCCGTGGGTGAGCTGCCAGGGCACAGGCTGAGGCCTGATCAACCTCGGCAGGGTCGCCTGAGTGAGGGTGTCTGATGTTCGAGAGACCTGAAACACCCAGTGACCTCAGGACACATCACTGAAGATGTGCCCTGACTTTGCATCAGAAGATGTATCGTTACAAAAAAAATGCATAACCAATTAAAGCACAAGTCACATTTAGTCATTTTTTGTATCTTTTATCAGAACGTTTTAGTTAAACGTGTTAGACTGGAAAACAGCCCATTAAGACTTGTCAACTCACAGTCACATAAAGCATGCCCGGCCACTTGATTTGCTTCACTATTTAACAGTAGCATCATCTGACAAAGTCTTATAAAGACAATGTCTGTACAGATATTTTTACAGATAGTTTTGCTATACTTACATCTACAATGATCTACCAAAGAGAAAGTTGGAAGCAGCAGAGTGTCTTGAATGTTTTCTCACTTAGTCCACAGCATGGAGGCGTCACACCTACTTCGGTTAAGAACTCAATTTCCTTCTTGTGCAAGTAAACAAGGACAAAGATGTGAATGTTCCCCCATTAGTGAATATATCTTGACAAACGGCTCATAAGCAAGATTTGGACTAAACAACACGTGCTGAAATTCAGATCAACATTAGATATCATTTGAAAAATTATAGAGTAATTCATGTAATTCAAAATCATCTATTATATCATGTAAATCCTTTTCAAGGACACTGTACCCTTCCATGGATTGTTATTGGTTGTTTGTGATAATATAATATAAAAAATGATTTATATTGTGTAAATTTACAAACCAGTCATGCTTCAGGACTTAAAACCTTGCTTGGTTTTGTGAATTTGCTTTTGTCCGTTTGAATCATCATGTCTTGTACGTCCTGTGGGGAAGAAGTGCTGAAGGCTTGTCCTCCTTATCTCCCCCGCAGTATACAAGAACTGCCACAGACGTTTGCCTCCTGTTGTGCATTTAAAAAAGAAAATATTCTCCTTGCAAATAAGCAGACAGGGTAATCTGATGGAGCTTGTGCCTTAACATTGACACATTTCTCTTTGTCTGAATGCATGTGTTTCTGAAGGAGGGATCATGTTTCTTTGTATGTATTTGTGCAATCTGTTCTCCTGTTAATTACTGCTGACTATTTTTGACCTCCATTAACATCTTCAGTGTCACTTAGCTCGCAGCCGGTTAAGCCAGTTATTCCAGAAGGAAAACTTAATGACTTTTCCTTGAGCATTTTTTTTTTACCTGCGACTGTGAGCGTGCATGTGTTGCCTTGTGTGTGAAGGCATTTCTGTGTGACCATTAGAAATGGAAATGAGTGACTCCCTCGCCCCCTAAACTCATTGTCTCTCAGACATTAGGTAATTGTCTCTCACTGCAAACTCCTCCATTATAGAAGTTAGTGTGTTAACGTCTGCATTCAAGGATGCAGGAGCGGCTGTTTAGATTAGAGCAATGACATAAATCTAATATTATTACCAGGTTATACCTCTCATTCTTTTATATATTTTTTTTCTCTTCTTAAGCAACTATACTTTAGATTTTTGGTTTGATACTACTCTTTTAACATCCTCACTCTCGTCTTTTACAGCTCTAATTTTCTTTTTCTTTTGTCAAGTCTTTTATGTCTTTCTGTTGTCACTGCTCACTGACTACTAAAAGTATGATTTAACATACAGTTACCCAATTTATTGTGAGTTTACAGCTATGAAGTTGAATCAAGATGGTATAAATACCATCTTTTGTATTTAAGAAGTTTTCATTAGAGTATTACCAGAAAACTAAATGAACAATGTGTGCAGTAATTTTTTATGTATCTATTTTCAAAAGTATACCTCAGCTTTTGTAAAAGCTTTAAAAGCCCAAATATTCCATATCCAACTCGAAGTTTCCTCAGGACTTTAAAATGTGTCAAATTTTCTTTCTGTTTTGTCTCTTTATTATCAAGCTGCTGATTCATTTTTTGCTGCAATTTCTTTTTTTTCCCCATTCTTGGCTTTGACAGAAATCATATTGTATTTTTAACAGTGTTGCCAAGTAATTCTGCTTTCCCACTGGCCCAACTCCTAGGCTTTCTGTTTCACTTCTTTGACAATATTTTTGTCTCAAATGTGGTCAGTTGGTGCAGGCTGTAACACCAATGTGTCACCTACATATTTTCATTTATCCACTAAGGTTGTTGACAGTGTATAAAGTGTGAAGAAGGCAAAACTAATGTTGCTGTCTTGAAGGGATTTTGAGTGATTCTATCACCTGAAATTGATATGATTTCCCACCATTTTTTATACAGGTCTCATATTATCTCTATAATGTAAATAGGACCAATTATTACTCTCTAAATCTGATCATACATTATTGCCTGCAGTATTTAATGAATGCAAGCGTCCACCAGGTTAAAGGCCTGCTGAGAATTTTTAGTTGGAGCTTGAGCGTATGTGTAATTCCTCTCCATATTTTTTTCTTCTCTCACCAGATTGTCTGTGCAGTCTTTGCGGCCTTGCTCCACTTCTTTTTCTTGGCAGCCTTCACCTGGATGTTCCTGGAAGGCGTGCAGCTTTACATCATGCTGGTGGAGGTGTTTGAGAGCGAACACTCCAGGACTAAGTACTTCTACCTGGCAGGATATGGAGTGCCTGCTGTCATAGTGGCTGTCTCTGCCGCAGTGGACTACAGGAGCTACGGCACCGATAGAGTGTAAGGAAGGCAGCAAGGAATGCGTAGCAGGAAGGGAGGATGTTTGACAGGGCAAGGGAGGAAGAGGGAGGAGGAGGGAGGTGGGGTAAAGCCTGGAGTGCCTGCTGTCATTTTGGCTGTGTCTGCCACAATGGACTCTACAAGCTTTGGCACTTCTCAAGAGTCAATACAGAGCTGAGAGGGAAGAGAAGCTGAGAAGGATGAAAAGGAGGAGGGAAGTATGTGGACAAGCAGGAGAGGAGGCGCCACAGAGTGCCTGCATGAGCATGGCGGTTCTAATGTGTGAATATGGAAGGATTTAGCAAGCAGGATGGAAGGAGGGGTGTACGGCAGAGCAAGCTGAGGGAGAGAAGAGTGTCAGGATGGAAGGGAGCGATGGGGAAGTCTGTTAGGCTGTGCACACGTCCATACTGGTTCGCACTAGAGCGTGTTAAAATCAAGCTGGCCTCTGTGGACGGAATGCATAGCAGCAAAGGATGAGCACAAGGTCACGTATTCACGCATGCTTGACTTGTCCAACCCCAGACACTGCGTGCGTACAAGAAAAAAAAGGCAGCCAGCATCTCATTCATATGGAGCAAATGCAAAATAAGCAACCTACAAAATAACCAAGAGCAAACGCAATACTCATTTTCACTTGAGTGACCCATTCATTCTATCCTTACTTTGCCTCTAAAAGGAGGTTAACATTTATTCATACACTGCACACAGATATTAAATTCATGATGTGCACATATTGTATATACTTTGTGGCCCTGTCTGACCTGTAAAATGGACAAAAACAATGTGGATCTTGTATTAGAAAATCTTTTTCCTCAGCTGCATATAAAAGAGCCCTTCCACATAGAATATATAAAAAAGATAAAAAAGACAGAAAGCTATTGCATCATTAAATGATTAACATGCTCAAATGCTTACATTTGCCACTTGAGACCTTCTGTAGTTCACATATTGCAGCTTTTCTCTAGCTGCACATCAACTCATGGAATTTTTAAGACAAGGGAAGGGTGAAATTTAGCTGTGTTTAACTATAAAGCCACACCAATTGGCATGCCACTTAGATCAATATTTCATTGCAGGTCAATCATTTAAACATGAGAGTCTGAATGCCAAGTTCTGGATGAATAATCATACTGCATGCCATTAGCCAACAGAGACTGGAGACATTGGACTTAGCGTAAAAAAATGCTACTAAATGCTGCTAAATGGCATAGTATGTTTTAGTAGACTGACTACAGACTCTTACACATGTTGTAAAATGGATTTCTTTAGTATTTTTTGGTAATATAGCTTTTAAAAAGCACAATAGAACTCATTGATTTGAAAAGTAATTTACAGACTTTTTCCACTGCAAGTGCTTTTCATTAAAAGCAAGCCCTTTTATGACTCATTTATCAGTTCGGCTTTTAAAATGACACTGGTTATCATTTTTGACACAACACATTGGGACCAAACTTCTGAAAATATCATCTGCCATCCCTGCTGTGTCACCTTGTCACGCACCACACTCCTGTTCTTCTCCACGTTAGCCAGTGGCACTGAGTCTCATTCACAAGCCATAATGAAGGTGGCTATGACTTAGCAAAGGACCCCTAATGGAGGATACGGTGACACAGTCAGGGACCAATAATGGAGGGCTCACTAATGTGTTGGAAATTGAAAGATTAATAATTCAAAAGCAGCTGGTCATGAATCAGTCGGCCATTTTGCTTCAATAGTTTCTTTGTGGCACCTTTCTCTACAACCAGTTAGGCCTGACCTCAATAAAGGGCACTGTGGGAGTTTTTTCCTTTTTTTCTTATTTTCTTCCCCTGCTTGCTGCTACTGATGAGTGAAGACGTTTCATGGTAACACAGTTTAGCATACAGCAGTATATCTTTTAGAACCAAAGGTAACCTCTGGGTCAGAAATTCTTGGGTGTGTGTCTGTGTGTTCATTCATGTCTAGAAAGTGTGTTTGCGTGGATATATTAGGCACCTTCTCCGTTCTCCTCTGTCCTTTAACTTCACAGCCATTCACACATTCCATAAATAGCCTACAGTGGCCTGCATCTATAACTCGGTATTCAAATGAACACTGTCATGTCATATTTTTGCGTCCGCTGGATGTGGCCGTGTCGTATATCTGTGCCCTATGGGGAAGCAAGGGTTTATTTATCACAGGTGCTCATCCCTCGACGTCTCCCCCCCTCTGTGTGTGATATATGTTTGAGGTGTGCACATCGTCTATTTTCCTCCAACCTGTAACACCTTTCTTACTGTTCTTTATCTCTTTCACTTTCTCATCTACCCCAATTCTTTTTGTCCTCCGTCTGTTGAGAGGAATTTGATATACTGTTTGTCTTGTAATGTACTTTTTTTTTCCCCCACCCTTCCCTACCTCCTGTGTGAGTGTGTGACCATGATGCATGTCTTGTCCTGTGATGGTAAGTCCTTGCTAGCCTACATCCATCTAAGACTTGAGTATGTTTTTAATCCCCATGCATCTTTTTCCTGTCCTGTTTTTCTTCTCAGTGTTTCTCATGCATGATGTCTCTGTCTCCCCATCTTACTCTTCATCTTTCTGTCTGTAGGTGCTGGCTGCGGCTGGATACATACTTCATCTGGAGCTTCATAGGACCTGCTACACTCATCATTATGGTGAGCTACACACACACAAACCCTCACATAGCTATACACATACAGGAAGAACTGATGCCACATGTTCATGCAGGAACGAGAGGTTACATTAAGGTGTGCAATAATCTCCTACAAGGTTTGCCTGAGCTCCCCAGCAGTGTAAATATAAGCAGAAGGAAGTTTATGTGTCAACTTAATAATCCCCACTCATGGATTAGCTCTGAAGTAGGCACATATTCCAACAAGCTGGAAATCTTTGGAGGGGACATGGAGCACAAACTGCAATGCGTTACACAGATTATGATAAGAGCTCAGCAAAGTAATGTTGCTATTAGGTGCTTATTTTACAATCCAAGTGCTGTTTTTCTTCCTGGCCCAGCTGTTTGACTCCGATGCCAATAGGCCAGTTACTGGGGAAACACGGCTGCCAGCGCGTCAGGCTAATTTCCTAGTCCTTTAATAGAGCAGCGCAGAGTGAGTTCTGCAGTCAGCAAACTATTGTGAGGAGGAGGAACAGACACTCTACTTTCAGTAAAGTAAATAGAGATAGAAATAGAGTTAGACAACTTGGCAGACAAAGACAAAAATAGGGGTAAAAAAACATCAAAAGCACGATGGGTACAGAATGAATAAAATGTGACGTGTTCCCAGTTGCTGGTACACTGCTGCTCAGTAGTCAGCTTCAAAATGTCAGACAGGTTATCATAGATCTACCTGGAGCTGCAGAGAAAGAGAAGTGGGGGTCCAGCCAATCATTACTAAAGCACCTTTAGAATTGGGTTTATTGCAACAATGATCATTAAAGGATGTAATGACTGCTGTTGAGCTGCTGAATTTTGAGCACATGAAGGGTTATTCATTGGGGACCGTTACTGTGCCTCCAAGCCAATTACAGCCAGGAAGAGAAAAATGAAACAGTACGAGCTGTTTGTAAGTTGTGAGTTTGCAGTGACATTGTGTCTTTAATTAGTCTCATTGTTGCAGAAAAAGTAACTTGCGTGTTTGCATGTCTGTGTGTTTCAGCTGAATGTAATCTTCCTTGGAATCGCTCTCTATAAGATGTTCCATCACACAGCCATCCTCAAACCAGACTCAGGGTGTCTGGACAACATTAAGTAAGTTCCACTGTTTTGTAGCTTTCTGCCACACACCAGCATGCCCAGTGTTGGAATCAAGTGTCGCTTCTTTAAATAAAGTTAAAAAAAAAGTTTGACACGTTGAGTTTTTACTTTTTTTTTTAATCAAAATTAAGTTGACACTACTCTAATTTTAGTGGGGTGGAGAAAATTTACTTATTTACTTAAGTTTGGGATGGGCTGATGAAGGTGCAAGGGTTATTGGATGCAGGATGGATAGAAAGCTTACAATTAAGTATTTTTACCACCCGTTTTTTTCTTTTCATTTGATTGAACAGGCCTGTTGAAGTCGTGGCATTTTTCAGGGGGAAAAGTACATTTTTTGTGAAATCTTGCAGTTAAAAATTCCCTCAGCAAATTTATCAGTAATCATTTGCCAAAATGACATAATGTGTTTTTGACTGCATTGTATCATTAGATTCACTACAGTATATTACAGAGCCATAATGTATGGGTTTGGTTATCTAATTCTGTTAACACACTTTATTTCTTTAACCCTATAATGCCATATGTATCATATTTGATACATAAGGGAATCAGATACTTGTCTTCTCTCCCCTGGTGGAAACAAAAAATAATACATTTGACTTTTATTTTGAAATTTGACTTTTTTCCTCCATATTTTCTTGGGTTGGGTTTTAAAGGGGTTACATTTTCTGTGTAGTCATAAAAAGCATCAATGTGCACACTTAAAAGATGCAGGAAAAATGTTAAATTAAATGAAAAACTTCAATGAATTTGTCGAGAACAATTTATTTATGATGTAGGAAATAAGTAAAACTTTTACTATACCAACAGCCTTGATGAAGCTCGGACGTCACGCTGCGGACAATTAGAGATTAACAAAGATTTAGCTGTAAAGCTGTAACTGTGTGGGCCAGTTCAACTGTTTGAAGTGAAGAAAAGTGTGTCATTCACCCTCGGGTCTCAACCCATCCTGTCTCTGCCACAAAGGTGAGGACTAATTAATGAAGTTACAGCTGCTGCCACATGCATAAATGGGCGCCACTCTTTCTCTTATTCTGCTCATATGGATCCTCATGCTGTCAGTAACCCACGAAGCAGCAGGTACTAATTAAAGTCAAAGGAAAGACTGATTAACAGCTGCAAGAAACAAACACAACTTCAGCTCCTGGTAATGGATTGTCAGACCTGGATTAGTTAATTATGAGACCCATCAATAATCTATTACCAATAGGTCTGTGTGTATACCACCTGCCTGTTGCAACCTAAAGGGGTATATATATATATATATATATATATATATATATAAAAATATACATATACATATGTATATAGATATATATATATAAATCTAGCCTACATACTGGCTGTGGACATCTGTCGGAAGAAAACTGATGCTTTCAGTTTGGAGAGGAGGACAGGGGAGCTGATGGACAAGTGAAGCTAGCAGCTGCTAAAAATAAATACAGAAGAGCTGCTATATAAAAAACAGCTGAACACGACATGAATTTTTATTACACCTTACTTTGGCCCTAGGCAACTATTTACTTTGGCACTATATTTTCTATACTAAAGAATGTGTGTGTTATATCACTGTAGGTACCAATCATTGACCAATGATTGTGCATGTGATGGGACCTCTGGCTCCTTTAACCCAAATCATTGTCTTAACTCAGCTCAGGAGAAAGTCCTGGTTCTTTTCACTAAGTACCACATATCACTTTTGTAATTTAACCACATTTTGTTATACAAAAATTGCATATTTTGTTTGGTAATAAAACATGAATGGAAAAAAAAGTAATAAAAATGCATATTGACGACTAAAAGTTTATTTATTATTAAATCAACTAATTGTACCTCAACTAATTCCAAGTACAGTTTATCTGTTGCTTGTGCATGAATCGACATTTTTACACTCCTTTTATATAT
>JBAMHW010000004.1:9396972-9422398 GCA_037177495.1 Rhadinocentrus ornatus
ATATAATATTTATTTATTTTACTTTTAAATGACTTTCCTTAGTCTCGCTATGCTCACTGGAGGCTGGCAAGATTTCAATCTATTTCACTTCATTAGTCATGTCCTCTTGTGGTTCATTTACTCATTAATCACCACCATGCTCTTCTGTCTTATTAATTTTTTTGGTCATTTTTTTGTCATTTATTCAATCATGTATTTATTTTTCTTCTGTTTGTTTTCTGTCTTTCTAACCTCAAGCCATCATAAGTTATCATTGTTGTGGATTGGCTCTGGTAAGGCCTCTCTCCAATCAGCTGTTTTCCTCCTGAAGACACTATGTTTCTTTTCCCTGGCTTATTTGTCTGTGTAACCTGCTTAGAGCCTATGCATCAACACTGAACTCCTTTATGAGAAGTATTTCCCACTCATATGTGATTTCTGAGGTCCTGAAATCTAAAAAATCCAATGTGCTTTTGAAATATTACAATGTCAGGGAAACATCTGAGAAAACCCATGGCTCAAGAGAGCTTTGGTGGAAGAAGTGAAAAGGTGAGATGGAGAAAAAAAAAGAGACGAGTGTACCCTTTATTGAAGAGGGTCATCAGGCGAGCTTTATTGGACGTTCTGTCTCGCCCGAATGGTGCCACAGAGGGCCACATCGAATCAATCACCTCAGTCTCACTCACTTACTCTCCTCCTCTGTCTCGCTTCTTCCTTCATGACTCTCCTAATGTTCCACCCTCTGTGTTGTTTTCTCACCAGCCCTCCTCTTTCTGTCATTGCCCGCTTTCTTTGTTTCTGTCTGTCGCATTAGAGGTGACCACTGCCCAGTCAGCCAATCAAATTAACTGTCATCCTTTCAGCAGTGGCAGACCTAAAACCGTGACCTTTTGTGGGAAATGTCATTTGTAATGGCTGTAATGTCCCTCTACTTACTGCCCCGTGAAGCCAATCACATGCATACACACATACACACACGCACACTTAGAAAAGAACTTATAAATGCATCTACATGCTTCAAAATATGACCACATTTCTTTGGCATTTGGCCTATGACTCATTTCTTCGAGGCCTTTATTAGAAAAGAAGGTTCATGGCCATCTTTTTATTAAATAACATTCAATTGTTAATAGTCATAATTGCAAAAAAGAGACTTCTGGACCCACTTCTGCCTATAATAATATTTGTTTTGCTTTTTTCCTCCCACCATGTATTTAGACTGATGAAGTTTGACTGTAACTTGGAAAAAAAAGTGAAATGCGGAATGCTTTTCTTTTCGATAACAGTGGCTGACATCAGTTAGTTTATAGCCTCCCTTCCCTCTCTTGAGATGAGATCTAAATGAGAAAATCCACTCTGACTTGTAAGGGTATAATTCCTTTAAGCAAAACTCCCACTGTTACTCCATCCCTCTCCCACAGTGTCAGGGCTCTGTATGAACCCTCTCTAACCCCTCTCTCTTTGGTCCCACACGCTTCAGCCTTGGCTGACTAGTTTTTTAAATGCAGAGAAAAGACAAATGTTTTACATTTTGAATCTAATTTGTAACAAACTTTCTTGTACTGCTCTTCTTTTAAAAGGTCTTGGGTGATCGGCGCCATCGCCCTGCTGTGTCTGCTGGGCCTGACCTGGGCTTTCGGCCTAATGTACATCAACGAGAGCACCGTAATCATGGCCTACCTTTTCACCATCTTCAACTCCCTCCAGGGCATGTTTATCTTCATCTTCCACTGCATCCTGCAAAAAAAGGTAGGCTAACTCATACTTTTTCATTTCAACCTCTGTTTAGCACAAACTGTAGTGCTAGTCTTAAAACTTTTTTTTTCCCCAGCAGGAAATTAAACTTCTCATCATCAGACAGGGTCATAACACCAGAAAGAACTTATCAGTAACATTGCTTGTTCAGCTCTAATTATTTTAAATATTGGACAGAGAAAGGTAACACTGTTTGGATGTTTTAGTGGGACTGGTTACACCATCCTGGTGATTTATTCTATCAACCTTGCTCACTTTAACAGAAAGAGAACCTCTTAAATCCATGTTTCTGGTGTAATTTATTTTAAAGATTACTAAAAAATGTTAGCACAGATGTGTTACTTCTCATATTTTTAGTTGGAGGAGCCTTCTAAGAAGAGCCAACTCATGAGATATTTTTATAAGCTTTCCCACACGCTGTCAAGTACTGCAAGTATAGAATATGGAAAGAAGAAGCATCAAATTCTTAATGCCCTCATCTGGTTGCAGTCCAGCAGTGAGATTTAAGTACACGACTTGTGAATAAGAATATGTGCAAATTAGGGGTCTGGAATCCGCAATCCTGAGAGAAATCCTCACTACAGTGCTGTGTTTTTTTTGGGCCATAGCCCAACACAGTTTTTCCCAAGATGCATAGAGCAACTCAGCGCACAGCTGTTCAAACAGAGCATGTGGCAATACACGTCTGCCAGTCCAACAAGCTTGTTAAAAATCAATTACCGTCTTATTTGTTCTAACTTGATTGGGATCTAAGTGCAGATGCTGTGTGTGTACAAGTGCATCATATGACTCCCTCAGGAATATGCCTGTTTCAGACGGATGTGTGGCTTTTTAAGGGTGGATGTTAACTGGGGAAAGTTTATGAAGTTAATCTTTTAACGTCTACGTTTCATGGGTTCAGTGTTTATTTAGGGAATTTTAGTTTAAGGAGAGTTTGTTTTATCCTTCAGCGTCATGCTGAAAATATGCGCCAGTGTGTCTGAGGTTGAAGCAGAACGTCGGTCAAGTGTTCCTCCTTTTTCAATGTAATGATTCTCCACATCACCCCACTTTCTTCCTCACTATCCAGGTGCGCAAAGAGTACGGGAAATGTCTGCGTACTCACTGCTGCAGCGGTAAGAGTGTGGAGACCTCCATCTCCTCTTCCAGTAAGACCACCACCTCGCGGACCCCAGGACGCTACTCCACAGGCTCACAGGTGAGCTTACCTGCCTGCACACCTGGACGCTACAGCACAGCAGACTCTCAGGTGAGGCCAGAGCACGCCATACGGGGTTTGGGATTAACACAATATATTGTCAACTGGTTATTGTTGGCAATATATTTATTATATTTCTATTTAATGAATACAGTAATACCTTGAGATACGAGTTTATTTCATTCCGTGACTTTGCTCGTATCTCAATTTGCTCGTATCTCAAAGCAATTTCCCCCATTGAAATCATTGAAATCCCATTATTCCGTTCCAGCTCGCAAAATTCCACTCCAGTTGTTTTGTTTATGTGTTTTGAATATAAAAATGTACAGTACCTGTATTTATAAATGACAAATATTGTAAAAAAAACATACAGTAACAAAAGAGAATGTTAAAAAATAAACAAATTTTACTAGAAAGTGTATTATTTACCTTGGAGATGCACACGGAGGTTGAGGGAGGAGTAAACAGGCGGAGAAGTTAGGAGAAATGGAGACTCGTATCTCACACGTGGTTGTTGTGGGTCTTTGTTCGGTGGCGTCGGCTCGGATGCTCGTGTCTCAAAGATTTATTCGAATCTCAAGGCAAAAATTTGGTCGAATCTCGAGGTATCACTGTAATTATATTTACAGACATAAATGTGGATTTTTTTTTTTAAATTTGATATCCCAAACCCCAGCTAACATGGATATTGTTGCTGACATCCAGGTATACAGAATGAAAATGACACTGGTGCATTATTATTATTACTCCCTGCCCATTTCTTTTTTTTGGGTTGTTGCTTTGCTTTTTTCCTTTTGCCTCTCCTGCACTAATTTGTCCTTTTTTTGCACACCATATCCCCCATTTCCTTACCACATTTCTTCCCCTATTTGTTGTCTTGTCCCCCTCTTCCATCCCGACTTGTATTTTACCCTCCCTTCTATGCCTTTTCCCCATCATTACTGCTACTTCTTTCTTTTTTTTACCTTTCTGCCTATTTCTTTTTGCCCCTGCTTCTTCTTTTTTCCCCCCATGTACAGAGTCGCATCAGGAGGATGTGGAACGACACTGTGAGGAAACAGGAGTCCTCCTTCATCACCGGAGACATCAACAGCTCCGCCACGCTCAACAGAGGTAACCGCGGGATACCTAGCATTTGCATCCACATCACTGTCACCACATCTACTTTATTAATAGCAGGGGCTGCACTTTTAGGCAAGCAGAAGGAGCCCAAACTTCTGATTATTGTAGTGTATTCTTGAAGGGTGAAAAATGAGGATGAATTCCACACACTGCTTTTAATACTGTTTCAGAAGGAGAGGTAGGCTTATCCAAAGTGAAACGTTAGCCTAGTTTGGGGTTAAATTGTACATATACAAGCTAATTTTCTGCAGAGCTTCTGTTTTGTAGTTATATTCATTTGTATTATTACCTGAATGTGGGATCGTTTAAACCAGCATGATCGTACAGTAAAGTGTGGCAACTCTTTGCAGAGTGTTTCACCTGTAAGCCAGTTTTATTGCATCATGGGTACTATGGTTAGTTAACTTTACATGAGTAATGAACTTAGTTTAAAGTAGTTTCTCTGCTTTCAGAACTGTCTATTTATTTCACTGCAGAGTAAGGCGCTGTAATGGACTGCAGGAACAGATCCATAAGTATGGCTGTCTAAGGGCTATTGTAATGAGGGTGTAGACACCGAAATGGCCAGACAGTTTGACACATACACACACACACACTCTGGAATGTGTGCTGCCATTTGTTAGTCTCTAAGCTGAGGGGTGGCCCTTGCTTTCTTCAGGCCACTAATAAGCTGTTAGCATGACAGATTGATACTAAAGCAGGCACGGTGTATGTCAGCACTTGAATTATCACGCACTTAGTGAGGAAGGGCTTAAGAAACGCACACCTCTTTCCTCCCCTACACTTTAAAAGTGTAGTGCACAGAGCTTCTTAGCTTGTAGATTGTCAAATGACTACATACTGTGACAGATTGAGTAGCTAGTAGAATTGCAGTCAATTAATTGAATTAATTGAATTTTTTTGTATTTTGTATGATGTTAAAAGTGCCTAAATTTCTATATGGCTATACGGGCTTCCTCTGCTGTTACTCAAATAACATCAACACCAGAAAAATAGTTCTCTGGAATCAATGACAGTAACAAAAGTTGACACTGCTTCCTTAGAGATATACAAATTTCACTAGTCAAACACACTTGAGTAATGGCAGCAGCCACTGGCAATGACAGAATAAGACCAAAAGAAGGTAGTCATATTACTTAGGTGATATGGAAATGGGCTGATGTTAAACACACACTGAACAGCTGTGCAGCATATTGATTATATTGTAGAGAAAGATGTGAGCAGAGGGAAAAAAAACTTGACACACTGTCAGAAACCATTTGTTTACCTTGTCTTAGTGTTGTTGAAGTCACACACTCTCCTATCAGAATATTGAACCATTTTCGCAGACAGTGAACATTTCCGAGAGTCTTTTTGAGCCCATCATCTGTCAAAGCTGTAATTCTGGGACAGATTTCCTTTTTCTCATTTCTGTGTTAAAGACATCAGGAGGTACGTGTTTTCATGCGTCCTGATAAACAAATTCCTTAGTATAAATTAACAGAAACCTTGTAGACAAAATGTATTGTCAGCAAACTAATGCTAAAAGAGCGGTACACTTGTCACCCGACCAACCAGCTTGTCTGTCATGTACAGCAGTCAGAGGTGATTCTTGGGTCTCTGGGGGCCTGGGGACCTCTCCAACCAGCTTTCATTGCCCTTTTATTATGATATTGTATACTTATAACAATTTCAATAATGCTAATCAAATTCTTAAAATTTTCAATGTTCTTTGATGGCTTTCACCTCTTCTACTGACTTCTACATAATTATTTACTATTTTCATTTAATTAACCAGGCGCAAAATGATTAAATGTAGTTCTAATACTGAAGATTAAACTACGTGCTGAAAACTGCATTATGATTTTAGGATTTAGGATTACATTTACAGATAATACAGCATGTAAGTAGTTTTCAGAAAGATAAAGCCTACTGGACATGAAAAATAAAATCGAACCACTACTTGAACACAATCATGTTCATCCACGCACTTCTGTAGAACATAGAAGATTTTTTGCCTGAATTCTATAATTTAACATTCTTAGCTTTACACTAAAACTGAACTAGACTGTTTAAATTTGATATTTAATCTGATATTATCAAAGTTATGCTTTTATTTTCAGTCTCTTGACACTAGATAGTGATCAGGAGGACAGACTAAGCTCTGAGCTAAATTAGCTTCTGGATTACCTGCACTACTTACCACTGTCTTGGTCTCTTCTTTACTTTTACTTTTTTATATATAGAGAGATTTTTCTTTTTTCACTGCCAGACAGAAAACTTCTCATTTTTATAAACCTCTTCCTTACAATTTGTTTTACATAAGACGCACCACTTACTTGCAGCAGACCCAGAGGTAGGGTTGGGGCCCCTTAAGGGAATTCTGTAGTGGTCGGCCACTGTCATTGCAAACTCTCCACATTGTCACTGCTCTGTCTTGATTCAAAGTTAGTTGGCCCTCAGAGTCCCCCTTCTGGCTCAGGACACCAAGAATTTACCTGGTTTGCCTGTTGGCAAGTGGCTCATCTCTGGATGCAGTATTCACACTGTACTGGCGGACATTTCTTAATTCCATTTTAAGCTACTCATCACATTTCTGTCAGTAATGTTAAACTTGTGTAATTCATATGTATATAATAATCACACACCTACATGAAGTGATTGTGAAAACAGATACAGAGATGGATATGTTTTTACTGTCAGCATGTTAAAAAAAAATGCCATTTCGATGTCTATATGTCAAATTAAATCCTTTTTTTTAGTGTGTCACATTGAGCTGACTTCCTGTATGTAGACTTTTAATTGTGCCCTTCCCCTATAAAACACTGTAAATCTTTGACAACATTGTCAACCTAAAAGGTTTTGGCAGTGTGGAAGATGTAAATATGACCCTACACAGAGTGATACTTATTATATAATATATTTAATTATTGCTCCTTTCACAAAAAATATGGTTTTTTTGTTTCTTTAGTACAGCAAGTAAATATCTGAAAACCTCACTGAATTATTCAACCATGCTGCTACTTGCTAATACGCATTGAAAAAATTTACTGGAAATTTTTTACTAGTACACAAATAAGAGAAATGTAAAACAAATCCATGTTGGATCCAATCGTGTCTTATAGCTAACCATTTTCATAGAAATGTGGTTTTTATATTGTTTTAAGCTTTTTGTTAAGCCATTAAAGCACATAAAGCACCGAACCCGATGCATGAATCTGTGATGCGTTCACAAACAGCTGTCAACGTGGTAAAGAACCCATTTTACATTGTATCTGAAGGCAATTTGTTACCAGCAACCTGCCACAAATATATCAATTTATCCTCATTTATTAAGATGTATTTTTAAAAATGACTAGCATGACTGAATTGTACAGGCATAAAATTACAAAACTGAAAACTTGTCATATCCCAGCATGGTCTGCAGTGTGTACTTAAAAAAGTTGAAGAAGTTGGATAAGTGAAGGAGTAACAACAAAGTGACAGGCCTAAAGAACAATATTCATTATGTGAGCAGCATCTGAAAGGGACATCCTTAAAAAAAAACAGGAACCTTATAATAAACCCGAGAGATCAGATGCATCTGGACCTTTAGTCAATCCATAGACTTTCCACAGAAGCCTCATCAGAAATGGTCTCTATGGAGGGAGGGCTGTCAAGAAACCATTCTTAAGGAAGGGAAATAGGGTGAAAAGGCTGATGGATGTCAAATGACACAAGAACTGGGCTAAAAATCAGTAGCAACAAGAAAAATGAAGACCTCAGCATTACTGAAGCAGTGTGGAATCATCTACCAAAGCTTTTTGGTTTTAGTTGCAAAAAAAAGACAAAAGAAAAAGCAAAAAACATACACAATGTCTCCTAAAATAACTGACCTTCTCAAAATGCTTAATTCACTGGAATATCTCTCACTGTTGAAGATTGTACAGAGCAAAGAAATTGTATATGTTTCTCATTTTATTCTCTATAGAGACAATTCCATTAGCAAACGGAATGAGGGGCAATTCACTTGAATGTATGATCGGTTCCTAGCATATAACAAGCCATTATGTTTCAGATCCCACACTGTCAATGACAGGGTAACATCAGGATCACTCCTCTGACAGACATCAGAGTCATTACCACAACTAGAAAAACACAGTAGCAAAACGTATGTGTGATGCTGACAGCCTGTGGAGTCATGACTCACATAGTGGTTGGTTATGTGTAATGATGGCCCTACATCTTCCTAGTGGGCCTCTCTTTTGGCTGCACTTGTCCACACAGACTGAGTTAATTGGAAATGTGTATATTATTAAATATTAATCATATTCCTCATTTATATAGACACTGCACTGAGATGTTTTAGTGTCTTGAGTTTCACCTCCATGTTTTGAAACAATAGAACACTTGTACACACTCAGGAGTAGAGGTTGACAGGGAAGAGTGCAGTATGAGGAGGAATGGATAGGACCTGTCACGGTTATTTTTAAATATTTTGTCATTACTTTGTGGTGTCCTAATATGTACATGATCTGTCTCCCAGCAGAAGAAGAAAATGCTCCTTTTTTGTGGTTCCTTTGTCCATTAACTATCGTGTAGTCATGCCTCTCTGCTCAAGCGTGTTGAACTGCAGCACAGCCTGCTCTGAGCTATGCTACGCTCTCGTTGTCTCCGTCTCCCGTCCCCTCCCTCAGCCTGTATGCAGCGGCTGCCAGAATGACTTGTCAGGCTTTTTTTTTTTCGGCTTTCTCCCTAAACTGTGATCGCTTGTTTGATTCACTTGTCCTCTTCTCTCCCTCTTTCTTCCACACACTTGCTCTCCATTTCCTTCCTCTTTTTTTCTTCTTGCTAACTTCCACTCTGCAATGGCTTCATGCCCCCTCCTTTAACCTCTATCTCCACTCTGCCTCTTTTTTTATTTTTCCTCTCGAGTGCTTCTCTCTTTTTCTCTCTTGACTTGGCTGTTCCTTTTCCTTTCTCCTGCCTTCTCGCCCTGGCTGTTGCTTCTCTCTTTTCTCTATCTGCCTGTACCAGGAGCCATGGCTAATCATCTTATAACTAATGCTCTCCTTCGTCCCCATGGTACTAACAATCCTTATAACACTCTCCTGGGGGACTCTGCAGTCTATAACAACCCAGCCGTGGGCATGTACAACACCCAAGGTGTGCCTGATGTTTTGATTATAAAAAGTTAGCTTGGAGTTATTTCTTAAATGTGTTTTCTTGCATGGTTATTTCTATTTCTTAAAATGTTTGCTACCATTATTATGATTCCCAAGTGAAGTGGACCACATTAAAACATGCATGTATAGAAGATTTTGTGTCACAATGACTGTGTCTACAATAATTTAGTGTAGTTTGTTTTATTTATTTAATTCTTGTTATTTTGAATGTTGCTTTGCATGTTACACTCGAGGCTTGTGTTGCTTATAAACATGTACAATACTGTAAGCTCAGTATGTTTTAAATGTAATTTGTTGTGTTTTTATCTGTGTTTTACAGAAAGAAAAGCCATACAATTGTAAAAAGTCTATAATACATTTCATATATTAAAAGAAATACACCTCTGAGCCATAATTCTGACCACCGACAGGCAGAGTAAATAAAACTGCTCATCATGTTAGAATGCAGTGTTCTGCTGCGGGGAAAGAAACTTCCTCACATGCACATAGATGTGTTACTTTTACACTTGCCACCTACATAAATAATGCAGACCAGTCACACACCCTACATGGCAACAGGACTCACCTGCAGTAGCAGCTTCAGCTAGCAGGACAGCAGAGGGCGCCACAAAAACTGCTTAGGAAGGATTTAAAGAACACAACAAGGAGTCATTGGTGTTCGTCAGACCCCCAAATATCCCAGACACCAACTCTGTATTTGGCCAGGTGGTCATGACTTTATGGCTCAGTGGTGTGTATATACACTGTATGGACTATTAAAGACTCAATTTGAGAAGCTGACGTTCATTTTTTTTGTTTCCTCTCTTTTCCATCATGCTGTCCATCAGCACCCTACCGAGACACAAGTAAGTGCGTAATTTAACTAGATAAAAACATTAAAACCTCTGAATCCTTTTTTTTTTTGCTTTGCTTTTAGAGTACTCTGGAAAAATTATATAAAGTCCATAAAATTATTTGAGAATAATCATACTTGAATATAATACCCAAAAGTTGCACATCAGAAATTATTTTTATTATCTCTAATTGAAACTCGAACTTTTCTTTGGGTAGCTGAACTGCTGACTCTTGCAGAGAAAAAGAAAATAGTCCCCATGAAGCTTCTCTTGAATGAATTATGTAGGCTTTAAGCATCTTTTCCTTCCACAAAAAAACCCCTATCATTTGCTTTTTTAAATCCTTAATTAACAGTATGCACTATGATATGAACAATAATTGAAATCTTTCTCCTGAGAAACCCTAAAACTCTTAATAATTATTTTCTTTTTTTAATCATTCAGAGAGCATGCTGAACAACGCTAGAGACTCCAGTGTAATGGATACACTCCCTCTTAATGGCAACCATGCAAACAACTACAGCATGGCCAGCAGCGAGTACTTAAGTGACTGCGTTCAGATTCTAGATCGCAGCGGTGGCTACAGCACCCACAGCAACCACAAGGAGACGACCTTGGAGAAGAAGATTCTCAAGGAGCTTACCTCCAACTACATCCCTCCTTACCTCAACAACCACGAGAGATCCACCACAGAGCGCAGTCACAACCTGATGAACAAGCTTGTCAACAACAGTGTGGCCAATGGAGGTGATTGTGGTTTTATTTAACAATTACCTTCAAAGGCTTTTTTTCTGGGTATACTACTCTGTAAACTAACTTTAAAAATCTTTGATTCCATTTTTTATTAAGTTATAAAGGGCAACTAACATCCTCAGAGCTGGATAAGTTCCAATAACACAGAACAGAAAACACGTAATCTTCTAACTGTCCAAAGCCAATAATTTCAACTCAATCCTGATCTCAGTGCTACAATAACAGCAG
This sequence comes from Rhadinocentrus ornatus, assembly GCA_037177495.1. Taxonomy (NCBI): domain Eukaryota; kingdom Metazoa; phylum Chordata; class Actinopteri; order Atheriniformes; family Melanotaeniidae; genus Rhadinocentrus; species Rhadinocentrus ornatus. Next base: position 9,407,985 of record JBAMHW010000004.1, read on the forward strand.
GATAAAGTAATTGGCTGGTTTGATAAGTTTTGATCAGTTACTCATTTAATAGAAATAGTCCCGAATAAATGATGACTTTGAACGCTCTCAAGTCTTGGAGGTCCCCTTGGAGTGAAGGTCTCTCTAATGTTTATTTTTGTTTTATCTTGTTTTCTAACAGTCTTCCTCTTCATCATGTTGATCTCTCCTGGCAACAGGGAAGACACCCTGATTGTTTCACTGTCCAGTATTTCTGTTATATGTAGAAATCTACAAACAAAAACCTCTTTTTGTCCATGAATCGAGCTTTTTAATATTTCTGTATTGGAAGAGAAGTTGTGTCCTGGGACTTCAAAAACATTTATTTCTTGTTTTTAGAAAATGAAACATTAGGGGTAGAAATTTGTTGTTGTTTTTTTTTGTTTTGTTTTTTGCTGACAGCATTCATTTTGGTTAAGAAAACTATGTATAGCTGACATTTATATTATGGTTTCCAATACACGAGCATCACAAAAAGTAATAGTGGACATATATACAAGTAGGCTGACATATCTTAGTTCCTCCAAAACAAATAGTATTACGTCTCAAAGTATAACAGCTTTTGTTCCACTTTTCTTCTTTCTGGGAGACTCAACTAGCTTTGCATTTTTTACAGAAAAGTCCAGCTCTTATCTTCCCTTCAAATGAATTTCTTAAATCCAACTCTGGTCAAAACTTGCTCAGCAGCTTTGGATCCCAAATGATATTTTTTGTTGACCTGCTTCCAACCAAAACAATGTTGACATTTTGCATCAGGTCTTGTGGGAACTGTGAAAGCCCAATCCTAGTCTGGCCCCCTGTATCACAGGTGTGTGTGGCGACCAGCAGATTCAAGTGATAATCCTTTATTTGTGCTTCAAGTAATCCTTTTTGGATTGCAATACATATTCTTGATTAAATCATTAATATCTGCACACACTAGACGTTTCCTTATTTAGACCGAATCATAAGGAATATAACATTCTGTGTACCGTAATCAGCAGCATCATTTTATTCCTGCCTTTTTGTTCCAGGGAGTATGGCTGGGGGAAGCAGCAGCAGCAGTAGCAGTGGAGTTGGTGGGTGTGTGGGCAGCAGCAAAGAGGACAACAGTCCTATGGTGCTGGACAACCCTGCAGCCTTCCCCCACGATGAGAATCTTGGTTTGGAGATTATCAGAGAGGAGTCCAATGCACCTCTTCTGCCGCCACGGCCTCCTCCACCTGACAGCCACCCCCCTCCACCGCCTCCTCCCCACAGCTTCGCCCGACAGCGACGCATTCCACAGGAGCCCAGCGAGAGCTTCTTTCCCCTGCTGAACAACGAACACACTGACGAGCACACGCATTCGCCAAACCACAGAGACTCGCTCTACACAAGCATGCCGGTGCTGACGGACCTCCCAGACGGGCAGATGAACGGTTTAACAGACGGAGAAGAGGACAGCTCCGGGGAGCTACAGCCTTGTAAGAGTGCCACTGCTCCAGAGCTGGATGACGTCTATTATAAGAGCATGCCAAACTTGGGCTCCAGGAATCACCTTCACGAGCTGCAGAGCTACTACCACATGGGCCGTGGTGGCAGCGATGGATACATGGTGTCCGGGAGCAAAGAGGAGTCCGATTCATCTCCCGAGGAGCCGCCTGTGGACCCTTCTCACCTGGTTACCAGTCTATAGAGCCAAATTAGACTTCTGTCCCTCCTGAGTCCAATTCCACACTTTAAAAGTTCCAATGAAAACATTCTGTGTTGTTGACTGACAGACTGAGCTGGCCCGTTCATGGATTGATACACTGTGCGTGACATTAACAATGGTCGGGGTACCACTGGGTCAAACTGAAGAGGGGCTGAATGTGCGTTGTTATAAATGGTGCAGACTTAGAGGGTGGCTCTTAAAGACATTTTGTAAGCACCAAACAGGAATGGAGAATATAACTTGGAACGGGAACAGGACTGGGAGGGATTGTGTAATTCTGAAGTTCCAGTTACTTTTATTTGGAATCTCGGACCAACCGTAGCCCTACAAGATCCCCAATATGGACTTCTAGCAGATCCTAACATATAGTCTCCACTTCCACCAAGACAAAGGTGAGGTTCTTGGGCCTGGTTAATGGAGCTGCCTGTCTGTCTGTATGTCCGTCTTTCTGTCTAACTCTTAGGGACGCCTCTTTGGATAATATTTTCTCCTCCAAAAGGTGGGAGCAGGATGTTCAACTCTGGTGTTCACAACAATAAACTGGGTCCAAAGAGGCACCTGATACCTGCCAATCAAGCGAAGGATGTATGATATAGAAACTCACTACAGATCAAACAAAAAATAAACTATATCATTTGGGCAAGTGAACAATACCCATATAGATGATGTTCTGAACTCTTTCCTGTTCGTATCTGCTAAACTGGAGTTGTGTCTGGGCTGGTGTAACATTCCTGCGACTCGTAGTGACTACAGCTACTGTGTATTTCACTGAAAACAAAAAAGGAAGATCACATTACATCTGACTGAAATTTAAAAAAAAAAAAAAAAGAATAGTTGAGTTTATTCTCCTTCTGTAAAAGTTTTCAGTTATCAAATGATTATGAGGAAATCACAAAGTGTTTCTATGTATTGTACAGAATACAGATACAAAATGTTGCATATGACCAAGTCTTTATTTTTTCAATTTTAAGTTGCAAACCTTTTGTCCATGGGATGTTCTGAAATGTCACAACATGTTTGGTGCTTTTACTGACCACAGAAAGAACAAGGAACAATCTTTCATGTCAATTTATATTTATTTGATTATTAATTTTTTGCGTAAATACAGATAAGCACTCCTTAATTAATATGCATACACGCTACACACAATGTTCTGGTCTTTTTATAGCAACACCACTGTCACATTTTGCAATTCAGTTGTTAATATATACTTTACCACCATGTAGATTTAAAATTAAAAGGGAAATTGAAGTGGTTAAAGGATGATTGCGGTTGTAGATACGAGGGTGCCACAATACAATATATTTAATTAGAGTGTAACATGAGGATTGTTTATAAATTCAGTTGCATCTATTGCCAAATATTCAGATTGTAATATCCTGGCTGTGCTGTTTGGGATCTTCTTGTCATCCTCTGAGCTGGGACCTATTTAAAAAAAAAAATAGGAGGTTTTCATCTATGAAATGCCACGCCGCCACTAAGTAAGTGTACTGAACGTGTGAAAGCTGCACCACATCAGCACTGTCCAGTGTGGAAAGCCAATGTTTACCAATTTAGCAGGGAAAAATTCTTAAGTGTTTGAGTATAGCTTGCACATGTTTCCCCCCGCCCCCCACACACACATGTTCCCAAGAGAGAAAATATTTTATTTATCCGTTTATTGGTTAAAAGATAGCAAAACAAGCTTGGACTAAAGAAAACTGGCTCTTAAAAGGAGTATAAAAATTGGCACCGGGTTTGTTACTTTTCTTTTGTTTGTTTGTTTATTTGTTTTGGTTCCTTTTTTAAATTATTATGATCATGATTATTACGATATTACTGATAATTATTTATTCTTTTTGTATGGGTTCCGAGTTGAATGATCTCATAACTAATATTTGTTGTAACAGTGAAAGTTGTTTGCCAACAAATAAATTACTGACATAGCTTTGTGGTTTTCCTGCTTCTTGAGTGTTATTAGTTATTTAACCATTAAATTTAATTAAAACACAGCATTAAACCCATTTTTTTCTCAAAGATGCACTTCTAGCTATTATGGGTGGCTATATGGCTATTATATGTAACTCAGCAAAGAATTTTGCAACACACATCTCTGCTTCTTAAATTTAATCCTGCTCCTTTCAGTAAATGTCAAAACAGCTTATATCTGTAAAAAAGCTTGTGAGTGCCTCAGCTTAGAGTGTCTGAGGCTAAACAGAATCATATAAACACCATATATTGGAAGCAAATCCACCATCAGGAAAATGTATATGCATGCATTAGTTCTACATTATATAACCACAGTTATAAAAATAAAAGGTTGGGACTCTGTAAAATGTAAATAAATACAATATTTTTTTAAGATAAAAACAGAAATTGAATGTTGAACATAAAATGCCAATTTCCCCGTTATGTGTTTTTTGTTGTTGTTATTTTTGCAAACCTTTCTTGTCCAGCATTTTGTTGCCTCTGATCCAATTTGTTGTAGATGTGTCGCAGCTTTTAAAGTCAAAAGGAGTTATTAAGATGTGTCTCTTTCAACAGTATGTTTACTTTTCAGTTAGGAAAAAAGTGGTTGATGAGATTTGTAGATCATTGCATTCTGCTTTTATTTACATTTTACAAAATGTTCATAAATTTGGGGAATTGTAGCTTTAGAACTATCTGGCATCTATTTACATTTTCCAACAGAGGACTGACTGATGTATAAGAACTGTGTAGCAAGAATCCACATGGAAATACTTGGACAACTTGGCCTCTAAGAGGAAGTTTGTGCATGTAAGATAAAAATGTGTGTAAGTAGATAATCTTTAATATTCAGACACATACTGCAACATCTCCAATGCAATGTGATATTTACTAAAGTAATTTACATTTTCATGATGCATCTGCAAAGTGGTTGGTACATGTTTAAATTTGCTGACCTGCATACTTAGTCCAGAGGTTAGTGGAGGTAGCAGATGGGTTTAATGTGTCTGGTTTAAGAAAATGTAACTAACAACATGGATGAGAGAGATTCAGAGCTACTAGTTTTTCCTCTTGTGTTGGACAGGTGACCTGTCCAAGGTGTACCCTGCCTCTCGTCTGCTAGTTGCTGGGATAGACTCCAGCTTACCAGCGACCCTGAATTGAACTAAGCCATATCAGAAAAAGAATGAATGTAAAAAGTTATTCCTCATCTGTGACTGTCAGAGCAAATCTGTCACAACTGTATTTTTCAAAAGATGTGTGGATCACTTTGCCCTGAAAAAACAGGTGAAACTGTCTTTCAAAGATTCTTTTAACTTTTATATCTTTCTACCTTTTTTTCCGTTTTAGTCCAGTGAATTAGTTTTATTACTTTTTTTTTAATTCAAAATGTGTTTTGACGAAAAGTATATGTACATGATTTAAGATTGATTGTACGCTTCCATCTAACGTGGTATACAGAACTGTCCTTTATGTGCACTGCCAGGTCACATTTATTCTACGCTTATTAAGAGCAATCATGCCAAAGTATAAATAAATATAATACCCACGTTATTCCACCCAATTAAATTAAATAAAGGCACAGCAAGACTTTTCTACAGCTTTAGGTGTAATTCCAAGCAAAGTTCCTCAAAACAGTTTTGCAAAAGAAAAAAAAACAAAAAAAAACATGTGAGCCCAGTCTGGTAATAATCCATTGGCTTTTATCTGGCGCTTAGCTTCTAAACTTCCACATGCCACAGCTAGCCTTTTGGGACTTTCTGTGTAGCCAGCAAATGCATATAAAAAGATATTTGGGTCAAGACTGTGAACATCTCGTGCTCACTAAGAATTTTTTCTGAATGCAACAAAACCTTGTTCAAATAGAATTAGTCAATACTACTCTAACAAACATATGGTCTCAAATTGGAGTCAATAAGATTTTGAACTTGTAAGTTAATATTAACAAATAACAGTGTAAGAGCTCAGCCACCCCATGAAAGTGTGTGTTTAGAAAAATAGCTTGTGTTTTTACTAAATAGATTTCTCGTATTGAGAAAAATAGTTAAGTTCAATCAATGCTCCAAATAGTTTCATCAGTTCATTCAGAAAGCAAAAAAAAAACTAAACAAAACCTCTCAAAAAATCCTTCAGTTTAGTTCTGTTCAGGCTTTTAGAAAAAAAGAAAAAGACCGCCATTTCAGTCTGGTCCCATAATAAATCATAATAAAACCATTTTGTAAGGGCTAGTTCGTTCCAGTTTAATTTTACCCAAACGTACAACTACCAAAATAAACTCCACTTCGGGTTTTCTAAACAGTCCTGCGACGTGACACCAAAACCAGAAAACCGACGAGTGATGCAAAGTTAATCTTTCCTCGTCAACACAAAAGTAGGCAGAAAGAGAGAAAAAATAACAATAAACTAAGCTGGGGACTCACGACGCCTGTCCACTCCAGGATCCAGGAGAAATAATTATTACGTCACGTGCTTCCGCTCTCTCTCTCTTCTCTGTGAGATTCCCAGTAAGAAATAAAAGGCTGCGCCAGCCTCTGGAGACCAAAAGAAATCCTACTGGCTAATTAAGGCAGGGTGGAGAAATGAAGCAGGTGAGTTCAATTAAAAAGAAAAACATAAGGCAGATAATCAGGCGGTCACAAAATACATTTAGAAAAGTACTTCCCAACTATACAGAAGCCTCAGAATACACTCCAGAGTTATGATCCAACATAGAACCAGTCACAGACATCCCCAGTTTTGGATCAGACCCATTTGGACCTCTAGCTGTGAGACAACCTTGGCAATAAAGCAGCTGTTACTGCTCTGTTGTCTGCGAGTGAGATGCTTCACCTGTACATAACCTGTGACATCATCTGTCAGTTTTGCTCTGGAAAAAACAGTGAGGCAAGCAAACCTTTGTAACACTAGTACCCTGTGCCCGGTACCTGTAGCTGGTTGTGTTTTAAGAGTTTTGTTTGTTTTCTTATTGTGTTTGATTTATTTTAGGAATATAGAAGAAGAAAAAAAAATTGTCAAATAACAGAGTCTTCAGGTGGTGAATGGTTTCATTTTTTTAACTAGCTTCGTTGGCTGCACCTGTTAAGGTGTGGAAACCTGGTGTTGAGGCAGCCAGAGGTAAGTCCTTTCTTGCTTATTTTGGCGTTGCTGCCCTGTTCCTTCCTCCTTCCAGTAGTAATAATAATAAAAAGAATAGTAGATTAGGTTTATATTGCACTTTATTGCTGACAACACTCAAAATTGGCTCACATTGGATTGATTAATCATCCACTCACCATTCCTAATAGGTGATGGTAAGCTACATGTAGCCACACTTACCCTGGGTAGACATACAGAAACATGGCTACCAATGCGCTTTAACAGCTGATGACAGCATGATAGCTTTAACTAGCAAACTTGCATGTGGCAGTGCTAATGGCCTTGTGGAACCAGAAGTGATCATATTTGTTCAAGAAGGTGGAGCTGAAGAGTTATCCTTGAAAGAGGATTAGAAAATTAGAAATAGTTACTGGCTGCAGACTGAGACTGAAACCAGTGCAATAAATCTGTATCCATTATTCAGCAGATTATAATGATCTAAGTTATTAATATTTACTGTTTCTGCAACGTTTTGACTCTTCATTTTTCTTGTAAACTTATCACTGTAAAGGCATTTCTTTTAGTGTGTTTTAGACATGTTTTATAACAGAGTTTACTAGAAACCTGAAAGTATAAACAGTAGCCAGGTGCCCCCAAATTGGTGGGAAAAGCTGCAGTGACATCATGTGCACATTCTCTAAATCAAGACAAGCTGAAAGTCCCGTGACGTAATTTGTATGCAACACAATCATAACACAACAATGGAGGACATCAAGGCAATGAAGGAGTGAAGGAGTTGCTCATGAGTCATCCGGTGACGTCACTTTCTGGCCATGCAGTGACCTGCAATTTGTAGACATCACATTGTCAGCCAGACAAAGTACCTGGTAACAGGCACCTAATCGGAAACCCTGAAAACTGAGTCATGCCAAGTACATACTAGTGGACAAGGGCTATAAATGGAGAAGTAGGCTATACTCTCAGAGCCAATATAACATCTATAAAGCACCTATGAAGTTAATATTTCTTAATGCAAAAGCATCCCATTGGAACAATTAAATTGACACTAGTGACATAACTGCTGACATGAGGCTGTTTCCATACTCCATAGACCATAATGTACTTGAGTAGTTGTACACTTGTTTCAGAAAAAAAGAGGTAATTTAAAAAGACAATCATTAGTTATCCTAATGGGTCATAACACAAAGAAGAAAGTTTAAGTCAGTGGTTGACTGCCAAATAATAAGAAAGAATAACTGTACCGTTGGCTTTGGATCAATACTGACAGCATAATGAAATAGCCATATGCCCCCTTTCGTAGCATTTCCAGGGTTCTTGTCACTCAGTAGGATATAATCTACTCTGGTGTCTTTGTAATATTGAGGAGTTTCACCATTTTTAAAATCTGCTTTGATCATAGATTCAGTTTATGGAAAGGAAATTATATGAAAATAATGGAGCAACAGGAGTTAAATGAGTTGAAGGCAAAAAGGAATAAAAGTGAAAAGCATAGGAAGAAAATGAAGTTTCTATAAATGTATTTTATTTTTCTTTAGAACTCTGTGAAGCCAGCTAACATCCCCCCCAACTCCACCTCCCTCCTCCTCCCTCTTTCCTCTGCCAGTAGCATACTGATTAAATGAGCATTGGGCTATGTGGGTCATATCTCTGCTGGAGTGCTCTGATCGGTTAGTGCTGCCTGGCTGTGTTATCTCCCTGCTCTCTCTGCTTCCCTCCTTCAAGGGAAGGCATTCAGTTATGTCTTACAAGGTGACATGTCTCTCAGCTTAAAGACCAAAGGCACAACATTGCAATGATGTGCAGGAGTATAAATTAGAGTGAATCTGCTTGTTTATTGTATTTGTTTAGATTAATAATTTTTCCAAACTCAAGGAGTCTAGTTGTTTGTAGTAAGTTGAAATCCATCAAAATGAAAATTCAACTTCTGCATGTCAGGAATTTTTTCTTAAAGCCTGTTTAAGAGTTCCATCTACTTTATCCAAGGCCCAAGTTTGATTTAGTGATACCTCAGTGTACAAAAGTAAATAGGGCTTATTTTTAACATCTCAAAAGTTGTTTTACGAGCTTACAACTGATCAGTAGGCCCTTGTCTACCAGCAAGTCTCCAAATATTTGTCATTAATGTAACCAATTATTGCAGTGATATACAGTGTTTGCACTGAGAGTGAAGCAATAGCTTAGAAACAAGCAGCCACCATTTTAAAACTGGTATTACAATGTGGTGTCTGTTAATTAAGGCAACTATGACATTTAAAGCCAAATCTGAATCTGATTAAATGCTGAAATTCAGCGCATCCATATACATCATGACATTTAAATATTTCCATCCCATTTCCTTCGTCTGCATAGTTAAGCACTGTAAAACCCAGAAAAAAAAGAAGAATATTTCCAGTCTCTCAGTATTCTCATGGTATGAAATCCATACCCACCCATTCTACAATTCCTGACATATCATTGGAATTTTCTGTGGGATTTAAGTGGGATACACCCAGATTCCATCAATCACTATCCTGCAGTTCCTCAGTTTATTAGAAGTGTTCTGGAAAAGAGAAAGCTAATATTGGCTACTGGATAACTAGATATGCATCAAAATGCTCAGGGTTCCCTTCACCAACCTCTGCTAGTATGCGTAAGCATAGCTATACCTACAGAAACTCAATGTCTGCTGTCCAACTTGCAGGAGGCAGCACTTTTGATCATCATCTGCTTATGTCAGTCTTCTGTGAGAGAGCTAAAAAACCCAACAGGTGCACATGGGGCAGCCTGAATAATTCACCATAATTGGCAAAAAAGAAGAGCGACAATCCTTTGCTGAAGAATGACAGAGGGTGAGCTGCAGAGTGGGGAGAATGAGGAAGGACAGTGACCATCTATCCACTCCTTTTTTTTTTTGAGGTCACATACACCCAGCATGCATGTTTAATTGGCTTTGGGATGCCGTGGATTCTGCTGCCTCTGCTGTGAGTCAGACACACAACGCCTCCTCTGGAGTGTGTCTTTTCATGGAGGCTCAGTCATGGAGATACTATTTTAGGAACACATTAGGAGCCCAGAAAACACTGACATTTAGACTATCTCCGGGATGGCTGGGAAAGGGAGAAGACTACTCATCAGTGGAAATGACAGACAGACACTGGGTTTCTGCCAGTGTTCTTTTTAGGAGTGCTTGTACAGTAGGTCAGACCCGTGTCAAATTACTGTCTCAAAAGGATTCATTCACCTCTATTTAATGTGATCCCATTTTACTTGCAAAAGAACTGATTACATTGGCCCAAGCCACTCATAATTCTAGCTACACAACAGAGATAAAGAAGTTGAAGTTAGAAAACACTTTCATTTAATAATTTATCTTGTCCACACTAGAGGAAAAGGTAGTGCAAATGAAAAGATGTACTGTGAACTCTCATGGCATTTTCCCGTAGCAAGGCACTAGAGTAAATTCTAAACAAAGACTGCAATGTTCTTGTACTGGCATTCTTCCACACCAAAGCAAGGTCTAATTGAGAAAATATGTCTGCCTCTATCCCTGCAGTAAAAGATGAAACAAAACAGTCCAACAAACGATTGTTAACAAGGCTGCAAGGTTGTTGGTTCTCTGGCTTGATGCACCCATTTTTCTCAGTTAAAACACAAATGGAAGGTGCAACAGTAGATGCACAGCCTTCTCTCCGGACTATGTGGAATACAATTTCCCATGAAGTTACTCTGTTAAGGCATGGTAAGTTTAAAAGTAAATCATTTTAAAATATTGTCTCTGTCTGCTTAAGTTTTGACAGCCTTTGTATAACTGTAGTAACTTTACCATAATTGTGATTTGATGACTCATTATGTCATTACATGAGGTTAGCAGACTCAAACAAAGGACAGGTCTCAATTTATTTCAGCAAGGAGAGATCAAATGAAAGGTTGACACACATTTATTGGTTTACAAGAACTACAACAAACTTTAATGTACTTATAATGACAACAAATTTTAGTGTCCAAAGAATTCTTAGAAGAGTTTGATGATTACTCTCTGATGCTGCATCAAGGCAGAATTGTGATGGGAAAGGTCCAGTCTAGATGCTGGTAGCAGGCAATGAGCAAGGAGACCAATTGGCTGGATGAGAAATAAAGCAGGAAATCTATTGGACCAGTAGAGTGTTTATAATTAATGTGGAAAGTTTGACAGTGTGGGAAAGGAGGAAGCGGCAGGGTCATAGAGGAAAAACCCAAGCAACAAGAAAGAGTGAACAAGATGGATCAGATCTCTCTAAGTAAATATTTACCAAAAGAGAACATAGATAAACAAAACATTGTCAAAGCTGATTCATGATGACTGTATTGCAATTTGTTTTAGTTAACGGAAAAGCACAACAATAAAAAAACAAATAAATACGTATAAAAGTTTTGCGGGAAAATGGAAATAGCCTGTTCATTCTCTAACCCACAACTAATGAACAAGTAAAACTGTACACTTGAAGGATGTTCACAAAGCTGTTTTACTTTGTTAAAAAAAAGACGGAAAAACAAGACAAACAAAAAAAAACTAGATGCCACAAAACTATTTTTAAAACACGCCTCAAAAAAGGTTGTGATTAATGGCATTAATAGTGATGAGTTCAAGCTAGTGCATTTCCTGATTGACTAGATAAAAGTTCCCCTACTTGTTTCCCCAACGAGGGGGAACTCTCACTGGAAACAATGGGAATGATTATTCAGTATCTTAAAAAATTTACTTGAGTGTGACAAAAGATGCTGTTTGTTCCCAGTCAGCTGTGTCCACAATCTGAAGCAAATACAAATAAAACCAGGACGTTTGTAGAAGACCACAGTAGGTGTCCAAGCACCAGGACAGAAAAGTCAAAGCAATGTGCCTGGTAAGAAATAAAAACATAATGTACAGAAACATTAGTCAATGTTTGCTAAGAAACTATATGACATCAGCTAAGTAACTGAGATTTACTTACAAAAAAGCCAAATGTTAACCATCATCAACACCTTAAAAGCAGATTGTTTAAGAATTACTTCCATCTAACGTTGGAATCCTGTATCGCATTCTAACGTATAGTGCATTCTAGGGCCTCACTTTCTCAAGCACATATTGCAACAACGGCAGCTGCCGTGTTTTAGAGAGCCTCGACAACACCGATGAAAGCATGCCATCTGATAGTAATGCAGTGTTCACTCAGGAAACTAAATCCCATCAAACTGTCAGATATGGTTCCCCCGTGTTAAAAAGGAAGAATGGTTGTTACATGGAGAACGGATCTCGACGATGTAACTGGCTTCAACACAGCACACAGCAAAGCGCCATCCCACCAGCTTTTAGTCTGGCTTTACTGCGACTGAAAGCTGGCGTTTACCGTGACTATGAAAGCGACTGAAACCACGTAAACATGTGCGTCTGAACCAACGAGGCTGGTGTATTTTAACCAGATCTACTGTTATGCTACCCGTGCTAATGAGCAACACTGTCTTACAAAACCAAATGAAAAAAGTTAGCTTTAGGCTAATTTAGGCAGTAGCTTTGACATACTTGTCGTGAAGAAAGCTGGCAACTTAAGCATCTCGTTTGCGATCTTTCTCCTTCTTGAGCTCCTTCCACCTGGGGAAGACGAGCCCGATGTTGATTCTCCTTTCTTTTACCGTGTGGTCACGCTGACTTTTAAGTCCACTTTTCTGCTTTCTTAGCGATGGTAAAACGGCTCCTATGCTGCTGCATATGCATGGTCCTGCATTTTTATGAATAACAATTTAACAGATTTTCCAGCTTACCAGGCTAGTAGGCCTCTCTCGCAGGGATTCCGCATTGGTGCTATTGTCCCATGAAGGTGGCTGTAGTTTCAAGATGGCCAATTGTCACGGCGTTTTCCTACCAGCTTACCCATCATATGTATAAACACATCTAAAATGATTTGTTTATGAGAATGCAGACATCGATTTTGGCAAGTTAACAACAGAAATCGTTAAGCAGTGTCCCTTGAACAGAAGAAAAGAGGTTGCAGAGGGCTAAAGAAAAGCATGGACTTTGGATGATTGTTTGGTGCAGGTCCATGGAAGATAAAGATGACCACCAGAACAAAATAAACCAATTTCCGCAAGTGGCGGGTCTAGAAAATTTTATATGGGGTGGCAAAGGAGTGACAAGAGGCAGAAGCAAGGAGGTATTGGACGTCAGTGCAGTATGTGAACATCCCTTATATGTGGAGTAAAAATGGAAGTTAAATACTAACAAATGGAGTAAAACTAAGGATTCACAGAAACACTTTAAAACTGATTACCTTAACATTATCCTGTCTAAGAAACAAAAGAATATTCAAGCTTAATTGAAAACAGAAAATAAGTAATGTAAAATAACTTAAATTACAGTACAAGACAGATATTAGCCATATGTTTTAGGAGAGCGAAAGACAATTACTGTGCTGTGCAGCGTATCATCTCTCAGCCATCCAAATATAAAGCTTTTGTTCCCTGTTTCTAAATACTGAGAAATATATTACTCAGATTATTATGTTTGCATTTTGATTAGTTAGCATGACCTAAAAAAGTGTTTCTCTTTTATTTTATTAGCATTTTATTGGTTTAATTACAATTGATCAAATCAATTGGCTATGTTAGTTAAGTCTCACATATCTAACCTTATGAACATGATACTCAAAACATGAAAAAACATGTTATTTCATTGTGTAACATATCCCAGGCCTTTGTCAGCTCTGACCCTCAGGGAATTTCTACCATTCTTTCTTTTCTTTTCTTTCATTTTTCTCTGCTCGTTCATCCCCCCCACAAAAAGATTTTTAATTGCTTCTGCTTTTAAATTTCCTTTTTATTGTGACATCTTGCAACAAGCACCAACATTACAAAATGATTCCACAGAACCATCAGCAGCCTGTAATAAAATGAAACCAGAAATTATTCATCACATACAAAGAAGTCACACAAGCAGTTAAATTTATGAGAACTTATTTCAAATTGAAACCTGTTTGTTGTTTTCACAGTTTGACAGTAAAAATGTAACTTGGTTTAATTGATCGGCCTAATTGCGTCGATATTAATCACATAGAACTGTCACTGGAACTACAGCCACTAAAATAGAGCCTTTCTAAATATTTGTTTTTCATATGTAAATGCTTTATAAAGGGCTTTATATGTATATTATGATCAAAACTAATTTACATTTGTGATATAAGGTTGATCTCAGGTAAAGGATGAAGGAAGATGGCAAACATGATCTCTACATTAATGCACAAATGCATGTTAGAAATTTAATCAATCCAAAGTAAGTTTTCAGCACATTCTGTCCTGCAGAGCGTTAGCATTTATTTCTACATGAGAAAGTCACAACCTGATTGATGCATTTTGTTTTAATTAATTAAGTCCTGAAGGACTTTAAGCTGTCATGATAGCCATGGGAGGTGCATCGTACTAATTGTGATTTTTTTTTTTCTTCTCTTTATATTTCACAATTCAACTATTTTATCCCTCATGATGCTGTGGTTCCATATTTTTCTCTATGTGGTCTGAAAACAAAATGTTAATAGTTTTTTCTATTTACTTCTAAAGAATGAATGAAAACCCATAAAACCAAAATTTAATTTATTGTATCATACGTTTTTATTTCAGTCAGTCAGTCAGTCAGTCAGTCATTTTCTGTACCGCTTGTTCCCATTAGGGGTCGCGGGGTGAGCTGGAGCCT
>JBAMHW010000004.1:9422498-9450663 GCA_037177495.1 Rhadinocentrus ornatus
CTTAGTTTTGTGTTTCTTTGGTTTCTGTTCGTTAGTGCACCTGTCTGATTACTTATTCAAGTCACCTGTGTTTAATTTGTCAGTCTGTGTATTTAAGTCCTGGGTTTTTAAAGTTACTAGCTGTCAGATCCTTGTATGTGGTTAACGCCCTGTGTTATGTGCTTCATCCCCTGTCGTGTTTGGTTCCTGTGTTGAAGAGAATAAAACCCTCTATCTACGCTGACCTCTCTCATCCGTCTGCGTTTGGGTCCTCACCTCCGCCACTACACATAACAATAGGAGCAGATATAAAACCATAACCATGCCCTTGCAGCAAAGTGCTAAGTTTTTATTCCTTGCATTGTGTATTTTTTCACTGCTTGAACAAGCACACACTTAGACAATCACAGTCCAATATGTTCTCAGTTTAATGAGATATTTACACTCAAGTGTGCATGGCAACTTCAGATCCAGGCCACGTACACATCTTTGTCCAACTTAACTATGTTTAAAGGTTTTTTTAAAGCGATTGACATGCTATGTTGGTGAGTAATCAAGGCAACAACCATAAAAAGGATATTGTAATCATTTGACCAAAAAGGAAATATATTTATTTTTAGGAACTGGTTTAAAATCTGATCAATCTCTTTAACGTTTAAAAAACTAAGACCCAGATGTGTGCCCAGGCTACTGTTATAATCACGTTTTCCACAATGTACAAAGGCAAAGTAGCAACACTTCCTTTAATGTAAACTGTTAATGTAATGCGAGCAATTTAGTAAGTGTGTGCAAGCTTTTAAAGCCGATACGAGAAGACAATAAATTCTACACCTGAAAATACTCATCAGAGGCAATACTGATGGAAAAAAAAAACAACGGGCGGTGTTAGAGTGAAAATGAACAACAAGAAAATCCATCGAAAGAAAGACAGAAACAAAAGCAATGACCAGATGATACAAGGCTACTTGGGAACAGAGTCGGGAAAGAATAAAGGTGTGAATGATGTGTAAACAGAAAACAGAAGACAGGAAGATCACCCTCTATGCTTCTTGTCCATAGCCACAACCGGTGTATCCCAGGGGTCCTCCACCCCCTTTTTTTTCCTGATTTGTAATGAGGTTCAGCTGCTTTATAGTGGACCCTGCAGGCAGCACCGTGACTGTAGCTGCTAAAATGTCAAAACGTTGCAAGAACACCTGTATTGCAATGCTAGAGCGGAAGCTGTGGTTTTTAGGACTAAGGACTCTACTTACTGCTGTAATAAATATGGCTCCCAATTAATGTCAGCCTCTGTGTTGTGTTTTCAGTGGTAGCGAATGTGGTGGTCTTGTTTGGGTGTGAATGCTAGAAACGTGAATATCCTCTCCATATGCTCTTATTATTTAAATAAATAAGGTCTCTTTGATGGAAGCCTGTGAATGGGACAGACAGTGAAATTTCATGTTAAGAACAAAAGAAAAACAAGTGGAGGTGGCCTGTTTGCAAAGCTGCCAGTCCCACTTCCTTCCGTCCTCCTGGCATGATAAACTTATTTCTTATCCTGATGCAGTTTGTCAGTACAAGTCAACATGGCTGAGATCACAAACATGAAAACAATGAACACGTCATGTGTTAAGGTTAAAGCAAGCGGGGGAATTAATGTGATTGTTTTTGTTTATTTGTTTTCTGCTTGGCTCCTCCTCCTCACAGCTGTCAGCTTTACTGTCTGGGGGTGGCAGTCTACCTCAGTATATTTGGAATCTCAGGCTGTTGTTGTTTGGATATGAATCATGAATCCTCTTCTCATTCCCTTCAGGAGATGCTGGGTGCCAGTTGCTATGGCTACACAACACCTTCTGAGACAGTTTTGACCGCAAAGCCTTATTTTTTTTGTCTGTCTTTCACTCGTGTTTTCCAGTTGGCTCATCTCATCTTGTGTATAAACCCCTTAAGTTGAGGATAGTGAGGGGTCTAGTGCAAGGTTCTTTGGTTTGTTTTTTCAAGGTTTTAGGTTTTTATTTTTGTATTTGAAAATAGGACACACCAAGTTTTATTAAGCATATTTTGAAAATAAAATATAAATAAACAAAATAAATAAAAATGAACTAAAGTTTTAAGGGCAGCCATATATACAAGATGCCTCCCTTGGTTAAGCCAGCACACAAATGACCGTCCTGCATGTCATGATACTGGAGAGGACAGGGTTAATAAAGAAAAAATAAATTTTAATCAGAAGAAAAAACAATTAAAATCATCCATAAATTATGCTGCCTTTTTGTACATGAAACACTGTGACTGGATTTTATCCTGCTGCAGGTTTAAGAAGATTCATGTCAGCTATAGTTAGCTCACATCAATCAGTGAATGCATGAATACTGATCACCTGCTTCAAGCCCCTGAAAACAGTATCTGGCTCAGTACTTTGGGCGCAGTACTTGTCAGATACGTGGGTTATTTATTTGGTGCAAACATTTACAGGCACGAGGTTTCATCCTGCAAGTATCTGCCTGTCATTATTTGCATAGATCGCAGATATTTGATGTCGATGTATGAACTGAGAGCTGCGTAGGTACAGTACACTATTGACAATAACCAATAGATATTTGTTGAAGGAGCTCTGTAAATGTTGGCGTTTACATAAGGAATTGCAGAATTATCATTAAATATTCGGTCTGATTAAATTTCTGCTGCCATGATTATCTGCTCTGGTGAATGTGCATGAGTGAAAGACTGTTAATTTGTTTCAACAGAGGCTATGGGCAAAAAAAATCTCAACAAAACATCGCACAGGCACATGCAGCAACGCACACACTGGCACTATACTGCCGTCATTGCTCTGAGAAGAGTGTCTGATTATAAAAACTTGGCTTGAGAATGGGGTAAAACAAATGGAGTGCATTTTGATTGGCTTCCTGAGGTGCCTCTGTAGGAACCAGATGCCCTGAGGCCCCCACTCAGCAAGCAGGACAATGCATTGTAAACTACCAGGTCAACACATTCATCAGTTAACTGAAACAGCTCATTTAAATTTAAAATGTAATTTAAGAACCATTCAAATGTATACGGTGCGATGCACCCCTGCGATATAAACAATTTTTCAACACGCTCACAGCATGGATGTCAGTCACCTGGGAGGATGTGTACTTGCATGTGTGTGTGTACTGTTTGCATACCCCACATCTGCATCTATGCAGGTTTTGATTAACTGCAGCTTTATTTTCCACTTGTTCAACATCATCCTGAGATTTGTGCAAATTCTAACGCCCTGACCCGAGTATGTTTTGGTAGATATTCAGCCCTCACAGGCAGGGAAAGGATTAAAACCTGCCTGTTTGATGTAGCCTCCAAGGACTCTCCATTATGTATCTGCTGCCTCTTTTCAAATCACTGATGCATGAAGTGCACACTTATATGACAGAGAGGGTGGGTGTGTAGGGGGGTGTATATGTGACGTGTAGAGGAATGAAGGTCCTTGCGCTGTTTAAACAAAGGTTTCCACAGCAACCACATGCAACATTAAGTCCCCTTATCAAAACTCAGGGATGGAGAACCTCAATTACCCTTCATTCTCATGCACAACCTGACTTATGCATACAATCACGCACTCTTAACCCTCAGCTCTGCAAGGGTATCTCTATATTTGATCGACAATTGTATTTCTTGGTACTCCCATTTGTTGGGACATTATAGGTAAGTTAATCTCATGAATGACTGAAAAGAGGCTCTCCAGGAAGGATGGCAAAGACTCTTTTTAGAAAGGACAATTGCGTTGCATTTCAAAACAAGTATTGACCTTATCACATTGATAAGATTGGAATTTTCATCATGTTATTTTAGTTTTGGAGTGTGTCTCTGTTGGCTCTGTGATGGACTGTTCACCTGTCTAGGGTGGATCGCACCTCAGTTGGCATGGGCTCAACTCCCTTCCATTCTGAACAGGAAAAAGCTGTGGTTTTCAAACTTTTTGAGCAACAAGCCCCAAGATAAGATGCATTGGTGTGTGTGACCCCCACCATCATCTAATTAGCATAATCAGCCTAGTAGGGGAGAGTGAGGTAAGTAGTGCCAATTTTTCCTTAAAGTGCCTTTAAAACAAGGGGAGTACAGTAATGCCGCCAACTAAAATATGTACATATAGTTTAGGAGGTTGTGCATCCCTAGGAACAATCTCTTTGGATCTTAAATAAACTGTTTAAGTTTATTTAAGCTTTAGAAAAAAAAAGTGGTTTTGTGGCACAACTTGCCCTTGGAGCAGGGGTAAGTTGTGCCATTAGAGAGAATAGACTTGGGTAAATTGTGCCATTGATAATTGATGTAAAACTGATCATTTTATTCTCACAGATGATAATGTTATATTAAAGCGGGACAAATTCAATACAAAATTAGTTTAATTACTTTATTTGCTGTTTATTTAAAGTTCTAAAAACATTAAAGGGCACTTTTCTAGAACAAGGCCTATCACGTGAACACCTACTAGATCCAGCCTGCTAGGCCTACAACTTAACATCCTACTTTACATCCTACCTATATCCAACAAAATAAAAAATGAGCACCAAAACATAACCTCTGGGGATGACTCCATCATTCTCTCTAAATGTGAAGATGGACTTTCCATCAACAGACCTCTTACAACTTTGCTTCAGAAACTTTGCACTGATCTCCTTACCTTCAACATTCTTCACCAACATAGTTAAAGGATTTGGATTTTTTTATCTGCACACTTCACAATGACTGTCACCAGCAGACAAATAGGCTGCACGACATGCCAAATGATAGAGTACTTAATAGGCACTGAACCAATCAAGTCCTAGAAAAGATTAAAAGTTGATCAGTATATTGTAATTAACATTCAGCTTTGTCTAAGTTGAAGCTATCCACTCCAAATAACTATCCAATAGCCTATACTTGATCTAACCTGCTTGTTTTTCTCTGGCAGGCAACTTAGCCAGTGGCACAACTGAACCCAGGTCATTTGGCACAAATCACCCCAAGCCCACCATTTTGAAAAAAATACATCCCCCAGATGTTTTGAGTTAGCATCATGCTAACTGTTTAGACTCATGGTGTAGCTTACAAAAGTTTAAAACACGTGTGAACTGTTTTTAAAGTTGTCTATAATTTTTCAAACACAGCAATCCAAAAACCTTAATTGTAAAAATTTTTCTCTGGAAGGCAAAAAATTGTTGTTGTTTCTTAAACTTAAATGTGCTTACCACTCAAGTCACGTGTCTCCCTTCTTTGGCGAAAGAGTGAAATGGATGCGTCCTAAAAAAATATGTGGTCATATGATCAATTTGTTCTATGGTTTTCAAGATAACAGTAGTGGCAGTATTTGCCCCTTGGCACAAATTACCCCACTCTCCCCTACATATAGTTCTAATGGATGCTGCCGGAAAGAGGGGAAAGGCAAAAATTGATGAAAATAATTTTTACAACAGCAAAAAATATTATAAACTAAAAAAATTATTCTTTTAATATTCTTTATTTTTTAGTTCAGTTTTTCAAGTGTAGTTTGTTGTTTAATTAGGACTCTGGAACATGTCACAATACTTTTAACTTTTTAAATATTTTTGTCCACACTCTTTATTATTATACATTACTATTTGACGGTAAGCCAGCACAGGATCATCCAGCAGCAGCTTTGTACATTTCATTTTCAGCCTGGTCATGAAACAGAGGTGAACTAGTCTGTTCTGAATGCAGGTGGGAGCTGCTGCCGCTTCTGCATGAAGATCAAACCTCTTATGAGTACTTTTGGATGGGGGAGGGGTCTGCGCAGCATCCGCTCCTCATTGGGAAGAGTAAACTACGTTCATTCACGTCAGTCTTCAAAAGTCTCCATTAATAAGAGAAAAAGTCTCTAGATCTGTCGCTTTTTAAAAAAAAGAAAGTCGCTAGAGGGGTCTGAAGTTTGACTCGGCAATCCAGCAGCTAATATGCGCATTACTGTGAACTACTGGGCTGAAGAGGGGAGCAGAAGTTTGTTAGTGACAAAATAAATTCAATTATAACTGCTACAAGAAAAAGACCGGCAAATGTATTGGTCGCCATTGCGCGAGTAGATAAAAAATTCAGTCGCACTCTCTTATTTTAGTCGCAAAATGTGACCATTTTGTCGCAGTCTGGAGCCCTGAAGTCCCACCACTTTAAATAAAGCATTAATAACTTATCTTTAATCTCTTCATTTCTTGACAATATACTCATAACCCCATATCACTTCGCCACACCCATAAAGCTCCTCTTGGCAAAGCAAATTTGAAAATGGTCTTGAGTATTTTCTTTGGTATTGGCTTCACTTGGCAATGACTGGCTTCAAGACAGATTACTTTGTAAATTTACTGTCATAATAATCCTCCGTTTATTCAGTACATACTTTATTTTATTTGAAAAATAGCAAACAACCTCTATTATTTTTTCAAATGCTTTATGAAACATTCAAAGTCTTTTTTAAAGCAGTTGGGTTTAATTTAGGGATGTGCACGACTAGTTTACTAATCAATTAGTTGAAATAGTGCGCATTCATTATGGCATGTTTTAAAGTTTGGAGTTGTGTCTCATGGCAAAGAAATGGTGCTGTTTACAGCACTGTGTAAAAAGTATAGCGTAGCCCCAGAGGAGGAGGGGGAGGGGAGGGGGGACGTCGGAGCTGAGAAAGTTGCTGTGAGAAACTTCCTGTTTAGCAACTCCACACAACTCTTCTAGTTCCAGCAGAGTCCTGCGTCTGCTTCACCACTGCTTGGTAACGTGAAGGAATATTACTCTGAAGCTAGCTGCTGCTAGCTGCTGCTGGGTAAGGTGAAGGGAGCTAACCCTGAAGCCAGCTGCTAGCTGCTGCTGAGAAAAGTAAAGGAAGCTAATCCTGAAGCTAACTGCAGTTTCACCCAGGAATAATCCCTCCTCCGCCTCCCGACGTCAATGATATAACGAGGATAATAACCCACAGGAGCAAAAACATGTTTGTTTCTCCTGTGGGTGCAATGTTTAGCTCGCGTAGCATAGCAGCCACCATATAAATGCAGGTATGATCCCGACGTCTCCCTGACCCACTTTCTCATCTACCTGTGGAACAATAAAGGACATTAGAGCCCACAGAATGTTAAAAATATAATGATGTAAATATACACCTGTTTGTGGAAAACACACAATATACAATGACATCTCATACAAATTCTACAATTTACATTTGGAGATAGTTTTATTTATTTTAATATTGGTGACGTCACGATTAATTGACTAATTGTCTTTAAAAGATCTCACTAGTCGACTTCAAAAATCACCTAAAATGTCTATCCCTAGTTTAAATGTTCTCTATTGTCATCATCATTCATTCATTTATTCGTTCTCTGTACCGCCTTCTCCATTACGGGTCGTGGATAAGCTGGAGGCTAACCCAGTAGGTGAGAGGCAGGGTAAACCCTGGTCAGGTCACCATCTCATTGTCTGTCATATCTGACTTAAAATAACTTTACATTAAAGACAGCAAAATATTAGTAAAAGTACAGAAAAAAGTACCGAAAGGCATTATGAAAAATCCAGCCATTTTCTATATCGCTTAATTCAATTCAGGGTCGCGGAGAAGCTTGAGCCTATCCCAGCACTTAGCAGGCGAAGGGCAGGGTACACTCTGGACAGGTCGCCAGTCAATCACAGGGCCAACACAGAGAGACAAACAACCATTGACACTGATTTTCATTCCTAAGGAGAATTTAGAGTAGCAAATTACTTGCCCATCTGGAGGGTGGGAAGAAGCCTTCGTACCCTAAGAGAGCCTATGTGCGCACGGGGAGAACTTGCAAACTCTACACAGAAACGGTAATGTTCAAAGCTGAGGCTCGAAAACGCAACACTGACAGATTTACCAAACAGGGTATACGTATTAGCAAAAAGCTAATAGCAATAAAAGCAATACAATAAGGTAATGAAAAGGTCCACTTCATTCTTGTCCTGCATGTCTGTCAACAAGTCAGCATGCAGTTGGATGGTAGGTGAGGTTGTTTAAAAATCTAAAAGTCTGGAGGAGTATATGGTGAAGTTATGCAGGTGGAGGATAAGCAACAAACAACACATTTTGATAAGAGCCCTCTTCTTTTTACTCTCTCTTTCTTCAGGCACTATCTTTATGTTAATGACATTCAAATGTCCCTTTTCCAAACACAGTTAAAGCCAATTAAAGCATAACTTGTGATATAAAGACTTATAAAACCATTTTGAACTTAATAACAAGTTATCATCATAATCTTTCTCGTACACTGGGAAATGAAAGTGTGAAAAACAGACCCAGTTTAACCCTCATGACAGAAACTCCCTTAATTTTTTGCCCGGAAGAAAGAGATCTACAAAAACATAAGCAACAAGGTTAGGTCTTAAAATAGCTTTTATCCTTATATTGATTAAGAAAGCAGCTCCAACAGAGGATTTAAGTCAGTGCAAACCAGCATAATTTTGTCCCTTAATAAAAGTCCAAGGACCTTTTATCTCTCCCAGGGTTGTAATTTTGTCGCCTTCCTTTAAACTGATTATGTAGACTCATCTGTCAATTCCACTTTGGGGCTTTAAGCACAGTGGTTTGCATACACAGCTGAAAGAATAATTAACTCTGCCCTCAAACGTTTTGTTTATTGCTCTGTGACCCCTTTACTGGTGGCATGCAATTTATGGGGCCATCACTGATCTAGAAAGCAGGTAATATTCTTCTATTATAATGGCACAGCTGCCAATAGGATTGATGCAGCTCATTCTTTAGATAGTTTCACCAGAGGACTAATTAGTTGCCTTCTTTGGGATATTCATTCTTAAAGAAGCTTATTCTTAATGCAAGTGCCTCTCAGACGTGTGCTTCATGTCTGACAGAGCATCCTTGTCACTTTTTGAAAAAATTACATTTGCAATCCAACTAGGACGGAGTCACTTCAAAATGCATGTATTTAATTATATTAAAATTAGGGTTGGGCATTTTTACACATTCTTATCGCATTAACGCATTAATTAATTGACGCTGTTAAAAAAATTTTTAGCGCACGCTAACAGTTTTATTTATTAAAATGTTTTTTTTAAACCTCTTGTTCACTGGCTACATGCAGAGGCTTGCAGTCCAACACTTCTTCCTCCGTGTCTCGTCCTGTTGCAGCAGTGCGTTCGATGTAATCAGGTAAGATCAGGTTTAATAAAATAAAGAGATGCTTTCTGTATAGCACTTAAGAAAGAAGTAAAAGAACTGACATTTCTCTTTGTCCATTGAAACCCAGAAAATTGTGATTTTTGGACTGGGAACAGCTCCCAAAATAGTAACTTTTTTTTTTTTTTTAATTTACCAAATGCAGTTTTAGCTTGGTGGATATAGGTTTTGAGGCAAGACAGCAAAGGTACAACATTTTATATCTATGTTTTACAAACGTGAAGCATAAATTGGGCCTCTTTTATGAGGGGCCATTTGAGACATTATTTAGAATTACCAGAATCACATATGCATGTGAAATTTAAGTCATTCACACATTATACTAAAACCTCTCATATATCATATGAAACCTCTCAAACACTATACTGAAACTGCCTCTTATATACTATGCTGAAATGTTCTTATACATAATACTGA
Source organism: Rhadinocentrus ornatus (assembly GCA_037177495.1). NCBI lineage: Eukaryota > Metazoa > Chordata > Actinopteri > Atheriniformes > Melanotaeniidae > Rhadinocentrus > Rhadinocentrus ornatus. The sequence continues at coordinate 9,432,049 of JBAMHW010000004.1, forward strand.
AATCATTCACACACTGAAATTGCATTTCTCTAGTATGTAAGAAAGGAATTCTACTAGCGTGTGTAAAAGCGAATTTCTCTTGAAAAGGAAGTCATTTCAGTCAGTTAGGGATAGATGCAATCCTCTTTATATCCCTGATGACTGCTGTACTATGAAAGGTACAGATTTTTATTGGGTGGACTACACTAAATTTGTCAACCTACATAAAACAATATAGGAAACAATATCAAATTAATTTAGTTGATTTCTTCCATACAACAGAGACAGTGTGCAGAAATAAAGCCGTCACTGACCACTTTAAGTATGTTTTCATACTTGTTCTTGACTTGTTCACAAGTCCGTTTAGCTCCACTAGGGTTAGGTAAACCCAGCTCTGCATGGTTTCTCCATGTTTGCGATTGGTCACTACCCTTTTTATGTGAGCATGCACTGATCAAGATGGAAAAACCCTGGGTTGAATTACCAAGTAGATAACCAGCTTTGTAGTACTGTTTATCGGGATCATGAATGTCTGGGTAAGTCAACCCAGGTAACAGAGAGATCCCCGGGTATGTTAATCCCGCTTCGTAGTACAAGCCTCTGATGTAGAGACCGATTAAACATTTGTTATGTATCCCATGTCTGATAAGGACTTCAAAGTATGAGATAATAATCATTTCAAATTCCAAGAGTTCAGACAACTTTGCCCTAATAATTTTGCAGGCTGCTTTGGAAGTTACAAATCTAAGATTAGAAGGGTGCTTCTGGCAGTCAATTAAAATTACACCACAGTAAGGGACATCTGTATGCACATCGTTATATGATCACCATCTAGTTATTTTAAATATTTTGAGTATATCTCTTATACTCTTACTCTGATAGAAAGGGCTCGTTGATGCCTATGTTGCTTGAATATGAGACAGTGGATCACAGTGTCAACAGAGGACTCTGTCAAATATAACTGAGTGACTGTTTACAAGGGATATAACATAGAGCATAGCTTAAATGACGTTCGAGAAGGAAGATGTCAGAGGAGTAATTTACAAACTATTAGAAATTGTGCTGAGCAGCAGCACAGCCAAAAAAAATAAATAAAAAATAATATATGAAAATTAAACTTTTGATAAAGCCTTTTTATTTTTCTCAAGAGGCTACCCGAGACAGAACACACAGGATTTGAGAGTAATTCCTCTATTTGTGGGGTTATATTTAACTTAAGAGTGGAGCTGGTTTAGCAGAAATAAGAAGCTGTTGCTCACTGACATATATTTGTGCTACCTTGGCTCGAAAATGTGAGGAGAAAATATGGGGTTAAAAGACAAACAGCGTCATATCCTCTGGTTTGATAATTAACCTCGTACTTCAAAACATAACATTTGTTTGCTACAGAAAAAACTTTTCATTTATCATATACATATTGATTTGAAATTTCCATCAGAAGTCTTTCCCTAATTATGAGAAAAAGTTTTACTTCTAGAGAACTTATTGAGGGCACCAAGGAAAGGTTGTTTGCATTTTTAAACTTTGTATGTGCTAGGTGATCCTATTCCTTTGTTTTCCCCCCAAAAAATAACAAGCAGGTGTTGCTTAAATTGTTGAATACAGTGCTTTCCCTTCAGCACTAAGCCTTTTGGAGATGAGATCATCCTCTCCTCCCTGCTTATAGCAGTTGCCTCACAAATCTCATTTAACTATCCCAAAATAAATGTGTGTCCTCTTGAAGGCAAAAACAAGTCTCAAATAGTGGGGTTTGGTTTGGGACTTTCATGTGTTTTAAATAAATCCAAGCAAACAAAATTTCTAAAAATACAAACATGTTTGTGACTATTTCAAAACAAATTGGAAGAAGGGAACTTGAAAGAAAACATGGAGCAGCCCACTCTATAAGACTAGCCAACTCATGGAACAGCTAAAAGCTTGGGTTGATGCAGAATGTTGTACAAACCAGTTCCTTTAACCCTTTGACTTCTTTTAGTCAAATGGTGCAAATAGTATGTTATTCCTCCTCCTCAGCATAGGTTTAATCCACTTATTTATTCTTTTTTTCTTTTTTTCAAATGTGCAATGTTTGAGTGAGGAAGTTTCTTTTTTAGAAAGGAAAATGAGAAACTTTGGTGATTAAAGACCTCTGAAGCATTGCACTGCTGATTTTGCTACACAGGTGAGTATATCTGGATGTTCAGACGGTGATAGGTCATTGTAATAAGCAGTGTTCGGTGTAAACACTGTTCCATCCATTAATGTGAATCACCTCTCTGCCTGTGTCTGTAATGAGCTAGCACAGGTGGACAATAGCCTTAAGGGAGGATCTCATTAAGTCGGCTAATACAACAATGCTGCTGTTGACTGTAATTTGGAGTCCTGCAATTCCACAAAGTGGTCTTTGTCTCATAAGAATCGCTTACTTACAACATGTGTTTCCATTTAAACCACAAAAAAGGTTTATAAGACTTGAAGTGTAAGGTAAATTTGTGCATACTAATAGAGATATACTGTACAAAATACAGAAAATGGGTTTGTAAACATCTTTGCATCTCACACATACACAACCTGTATGCACACATAGTGGTAACACACACTCACACACACCCTGCAGCCTCACAAACTCATAGTATCAACCCAGAATCTACAGAATGATTGATGGCTTGCAGATCTGCTGCGCTAAGCTTCAAATATTTATCACAGACTCTTGTGTTCTCTCATCCACTGCCACACGTCCATCGACCCAGTGCCCCTGCTGTCATCTGTGCGTGCGTGTGTGTGTGTGTTTGTTCTTTGTTGTCATCATGTTTTTTAAGAGAGTATCTGTAGTCACTTTTCTTTTTGGAAAATATTTTTCTTATTGTTTAGCCAAGCTTGTTTTAAAATGTCATTATCAACTCTTTGTTTATTTAGAGGTCCAGGATAAGCAAATGACATCATCAGCAGGAAAGAATAGCTATGTTTACATTGAGCACTTTTGATCCAATCAAATCTCCAATCAGAAAAAAATGTGTCATGTAAACATGTCAGCTAATTCATTCGGCCTCGATCGGAGTGAATTTTCAATCCGATGGAGAGGGGTGGTTTACGCCTTTTCACGATCAAATCAGCAGGAAAACATAAACATGTACACACTCATTCTGATTGTTTCTGCGTGTGCTTGAACCATGTGGGGGTTACGTGGCGTAATGAGTTTCAGGGTAGACTTGAAAAATGGCAGCAGCAAAATAGAGCTGGTCTGTGGTGGTTACAATGTTCTTGTTAAAACCTTTTTGAAAACTGATTTTTGAGTTAAAGAGTATTGAGCATTTAAACAGTCGAAAGGTTAAAAAAAAAAGAAAGAAAGAAAACCTTTTTTCTTCCAAATTAGTTCATATTGCACATGTCAAAGTCAATAAAATCGGATTGAATCTGTCCATCATGTAAACACACAACTAAGTGGATCAATTTATCTAGCTTCCATGTAAACATGTCAGCTGGAATCTCTGATCTGACTGATTTCAGTTGGGTACATTAAATATTTGTCCATGTAGACATAGCTAATGATAATATCACATTTGGTTGTATACAATTGGGCAAAACTGGCTAGATGGTTTACTTGTTTACAACCTTTACAAATTCACTGAAATGGTCTGCAGCTATTTTATACAGAATTTCATAAGACATCAATCATAAGAAATGTCATAATAATCCCACATCCCAATCTGTGTGTCTGTCCCACATCCCTCTGACTTCGTTTTAAATCTATACATAGATGGCTGTAGTGTTGACATTAACCCATAAACAGGCTTTGAGATGCTATGTGGTGGAATCAAGGCATAAAACTTATATCCTTTCTGTGAGGAAATTGTTCACCATATTGTAACCAAACTGTGGGTAATTAATCATACTGTATCATACAAGGACAAAAAAAATGAGAACATTTAATCATTTGCTTGAATATGCACAATCTTACTTGTTGTCATCATCAATGGCGATTTCTGGGGTAGATACTGTATCTTAAAAGGCACATTTGGTTACACTGTCAACACTAAGCTAATTTTAGGTCAAGGTTCAAGGAGAGTTTTATTATCCCAGAGGGGCAATTTGTCGTGAAGCTAGCAATAAAAAACACCCGTCAACCATGGACAGTACATGCAACACTGAATAAATGGCCTTTCCAAAGCACTGATTATAAGAGGATATACACATACAGCCATATCGGAAATTATCTAGGGAATCAACAGCAACCACGAGAAAAGAATTTCTGAGTCTTAAATACAGACAGACTGTATCTGTGGCCTGTGAAGCAACCAAAACTCATTGAATATCGGACACGATTGATTAAGTCTAGTTCATGGTTCTGCTTTTAAATGAGGGAGTCAAGTCTGGCCGTCCTGTTGCTGAACATTTTAAATAAATCCTGTAACTTGTTTTTGCTTTTAGTAGTGATCACTGAGCAAACACAGGTTCAACAAAACATTTTTACTTTTGAACTGTGTTCCACCTTAAAACTGAATAGTTTACAATAAAAATGCATCTGCTGATGAGCTCTTTACATACAGCATCCACCTGATGGTCAGAAATGTGCTGCCATCTAGTAACTTCCTGAACTATTTGAATTGTTTCAACAACCTGAACGTTAATCCTTTTTAAAGTGATGGCTCTGGGATTATTTTTACAATTATAAGATATATTTCTATTTTAAGAGGACTTCCGAGATCAGTCAGTGAATTCTAAGATCAGAGTTGTTTTCACTGAAGAAAGACACAATCACCCAATAATCTATGGACTTCAGGAAACAGGGCTTTAAATATTGTGATTGGCCCTCATTAGTATAAACAAATAAAAAGGGTGAGAGTATGCACACTTGAAGCGACCCAGTGGAGGAAAAAGAACATTGGATAAAACATTGTTTGCTTTCACATGTTGTGATCTCACAGATAAAAGGTCCATCAACCAGGATAAAAGGGCAAGATCAATATTATGGATGTTCTTCTGCCTTTCTGCTAAAATATGTGCTTGAATAACATTACAAGCAGTGGAAAAGTGAAAGAGGACAAGGTGCACAAAAGTCTTTGCTCTCTCAAGTAAAATGATTAAATATTTTTCTGCCAAGGTTTGTTGATGAATAGCTGGAATGATTAGTTTTTCAATACTAAAAACCTCATATAATTTATTTATTTATTTTTCTGTCACTTAGTATTGGCTGCTTTCATTGACAAGGATAACTATGTAAGTCATTTTTTATTAGGATATGTATGAATTTTTATCTGCTTCATTTTATATAAACTCACATCTGGAGTTCAATTTTGACCCTACAGTGAAACTATTTGCTGTTGCCAACCTTCCCTTTCAGTCTGGCTGAAGCAGGGAAAGGAAACAGACCACTGCTGCCTCACTCAAGATTCAAAGTCAGTAAAGATTTAGCAAGATAAATTTTTTTCAGTTAGGCTGCTTAAACCAGAGCAATGCAGACAAGCTTAGACTACCCACAGTCATGCTGGTACCTGTGTCTGTGTAGTCACTTCATGCTTATTTTATGTCATTTTATTAGTTATTTGGATATGTGTCTGGGCAAATCTGTGCAGCGATCATAGACTAAACTGGACATCAGGCCAAAACTTTCAGTCTGTACAACTAGGCTTGGAGAGTATTTGTATTCTGGAAAAGTGGACACTAATACCAGCAATTTTATGTTTATTTAATTCTGCTTCAATGTGTATAAAATCTGTAGATATAATATTAAAAAATGTGCAAAGTCATTTAACCATTGGATGTGATCGTAATACAGAAGTGCCCTAAAGTAGAACAAACATCAGTAGAGTCTAAAATACATTAACTCTCAACTTTCTCTCAACCTCCTCTTTCTAATTCGTTATTGTGTAAATAAGATGGATTTGTACCCATTTTGTGTGCACACAGAGGAGAAACCGAATCAGCCCATCAAAGATGAGGTTGTTGTTTTTTCTGAATGCCATCTGAATGCCAAACATCAAGGACAGCCATTCATAGAACATGTCTCCCTTGGAAGAGCAAATCTGTCCGGCAAAACAAGGCACACAGACCACCGTTCTGTATGTTAGGACGCTGGACAGGACAGGGTTAAAAAAAAGAAAAAGAATAAATGCCTAAAAGGAGGCAGATATAAGGCTTCTCACAAAAATGCTGAACACAAACGGGTTTTCAAAACCCAATTCATTAATTTTTGCGAAGTAAAGGTAAATTATGGGGCTAAAAAAGATGCCAAATTAAAAGCCATTCGGGAGCCAAAAGAGTCGACTTCTCTTCTGAAAAGAGCCTGACATCCCATCACTAAAGTCTTCCCTTTTGCAACAAATTGACCAAGATAGCAAGTGTTGAAATTGATGAGTTTAAAATGCAGTGGGTGGAAGCAGTTTTAGACATTTTGGATCCAAGGCTAACTCATTCATGATGCCCCCCTCTTCCTTTATTTTTCACCAGTTTTCAGCTATTTACAGTATCTATTTGCTGTTTGTTTGTTGGCTTATTCTGCTCACTCAGTCTTCTCTCAGCCAGACTCAAACAACCTGTTTTCTGGCCTTGATTTGCAAGATTATGGTCTGTCAGATGGTTCATAATTACAATTAATCTTCTTCAAATTTTCTTCCAGTAGTTTGCTTAAAAGTCCTTGGTCCAAAATTAGTATTCTGTGACTGATTGTACCAGGTGTCCATGGTAGTGATGTGTTTTAACTTTTTATACTGTCTCAAGTGGACTGAAAGGTTTGTCCAGTTATTGAACACATCCTCACATAGCTGAGCTCCCTTTTTACTCTTAGCTTTTAAAAGGCTGGTAACAGAAGCTCAAGTTGTTTCTTCCCTCAAACTGTTCATTTCTTCTTCAATTCTTTATTTGCATGTATATAGCAACTGCTTGTAAATATGTTTTGAGCAATCAGGCAAAAATGCTTTTATGTTTGGTGATTATATGCTTTTTGATAAACACATAGGGCTGGTCATTCAAAAATTTAATCCAGATAAAAGCTAGCCAGATTTGGGAATCCCATTTTTCAGGACGGTGGATCATGTAATCCGTCTTATTTTACACTGGTTGTTCAAAGCAAAATAGGATTGGATCAACCTGATCCAAAATCCTGTTTTACAGGATTCCAAAATCTGCATTTCCAGCATGTAAATCAGTGTGTGCTGCCGGCCATGTGAAGAACAACAGGTAGAAGAGAGAATTTGCATGCCTTAACTTGCGAGTGGAACCACCAGCAACGTGTCACATAATACTTGAACTGGGTTTAGACCGTCGTGAGACAGGTTAGTTTTACCCTACTGATGACTATTGTCCTGCATAACGTCGCTACCAGGTGGATTCTCCCTCTCTGTGACGATGTTAATTACGGGCCTGAGCCCCGTGGAGGTACCAGTGTTCTGTCAGTTAAGTACTCATCAGAGTAGCATACATTATGTTAATGCGCATGCAGGTTACGGTTAGGGTTAGGTGCAGCCGTCAGTTTGCACTATGCGCATGCTGATCTGACAATGTATGCTAAACTGACAGAACACTGGCCCAACCTCTGTCATTCTGTAAGAATGAAGGACGGTCGGGACGTGTACTGAGGGATGCAAATGTCTTTTTTTGACAAGTTCTTTTCTGATTAAGCAGTAATGAGTAACAGGAAAATTTAATATTTCATTTATGTTTGTTATTGGATTTGTTTGGGGGTTTATTTCGTGGAGACATGATAATGTCACATCTTTATTTTTTCTTCACTTTGCTGAAAGCCTTAATAAGTAGCCTTTTCCTATGTTAACCACTATATCCCTGTAACGGTTAAACAAGTCAGGTGCAAAATACAAATAAAAGCATATGCACCAAATAAAAAGTTCTATTACTGCAGTTTCTTCTTGAAATCCCTCTATCTAACCCCTGTTGGGATCAGGATAATCCTGTTGTTGTTTTTTTTGGATTAAAGTTATCCGGATTCTATTCAAACCAGAATTGGAATATGTGATCCAAACTGATTTTGTAATCTGGATTTCCCTTTTGAACAACCCATTTTCAAGATTTAATCCTATCCGACAACGAAATCCAATTAGATTACGTTTGAACAACCAGCCCATAGACATTAAAAAATGAGTATAAAATCACTGCAGTAAGCTGAACATTTTGCAGTGGCCTTGGTAAAGTCTGCCTCTGGCATTTGCAGTTATGGCCTACCTGTCCGGTGCACATACACTCCCCCTGTGCAGGTGTGTGTCTGTGCATGCACACAGTATACAACAGTTTCTGTGTTTGCTCAGTGTGAGGTTTAGGTGCTCCATACTGGTGGAGGCCTGTGGGTCCAACATCTGCTCGCTGCTGGTGGAGACGAGCAGGAAAACCTCTTAACTTTTACCCACTCACACCACGACACTTCCCATCTTTTCAACCTATCTCCCTGTCCTCTTTCTCTCTTGTAAATCTCCTCATTCCATTATCTGGAACAGTCCTTCCAGTTCTGTCCTTTTGTTTAATCTCCACCTTGATTATGAGCTTCTAAACAAAAAACAATTCAGACACAAATGAATTTTTTAACGAAAAGGACAATTAATGTAGCATTAAAGAACCAAAACCATTTTAGTATTTTAAAGAACAGTTGGGCGTACCCGAGGTATTCCAAAGAACTATCTGTTCTCTCCGGCTTGAACACAGCATTAATCAGAAAAAAGCTATTTACTTTGAAATCTCATGCAATTTGAAAGTATTGTTGACTTCATCTGTCCACCAGTCAGTTTTTTTCTTGACCAATCCTACAACATTGAACATATTTTGTCAGTGAAAGGTTGGTTTTAACTGTAATGTTTACCAACTCAACTGACAGACTGTGTTGTGTTTAAGTACTCTCCTGAGATCCAACTGAAGGCATTTATACTGCTATCACAACATGGCCACATTGACACTTTGACACAGATATCAATGTTTGCCACCCTTGAGCAGGATAAAAATGCCAAAATACTAAGACTTTAAAGCAATAGTTTCTCCTAAGTGATCACGTACTTGTCTTTCTTCCAGCCTACTAATTGTTACTGTTGATTAAGTCCATAGTTAGGGCTGGTTGAGTGACTTGCCTTATACAGACACTACAGCTCCTTGACGAAGCCAGCCCAGGTTCATACTCTGGGCTGGGGCCCTTTGCTGCATCTTATTCCCTGCACTCTCTGACAGTGGTAGTGAAACTCCCAGTGTCTCTCTCAAGCACATATTTATTTTCTTTTTTTTAAAGAGAGATTTTTAAAGACACAATAAGTAGCATTGACACCTTGTCTTTCAAATCAGAACCGCAGATGAAAGAGAAAAACATGCATAGCACATAAAGTTTGTGTATCATCTGCCTTACTCTGATAATTAAGGCTAAAGTTCTGTAATAATGGACCCAAAGGGAGCATATACAAGTTGAAAAGAAGAGGTCCAAGGACTGACCCCTGGGGGACTCCACAAGTCATGGCTACTTGCTTGGATTCATAGCTATCAATCGTAACAAAATAACTCTGCCCTTCTAAATAGGACCTGAACCAGTTAAGGACCGCTCCAGAAAGTCCAACCTAGTTTTCCAGCCTGTGCAACAGGATTCTGTGACCCACAGTATCCAACGCAGCAGTGAGATCCAGCAGAATCAGGACTAATACTTGATTAATCAACAAATTCCATGCAGCGGCAGTTTTTCTTTAGTCTCACTTAATAAATTAATTTGATTGTAATTTCATGAGTTTATAAGGACAAACACACTATTTACTTGGCCAAAACAACATTACTGCAGGTTCTTTTACCGACATAAAATACAAAACGCTGCGCTGTTGTTTGGCACAATGCATTGAAGTTATTCCATAATTTAACTCTTATTTTGAAAGCAGAAAAGCTTGGCAAAGACTTGTTGATGTAGAGGACAGATTGTTTATAGGGAAGCTTCCTTTTATCCCTTGCAACAAATGAGAACATTTAAAATAACAGAAACATCCTAATTATTTATTTAGCCTTTAAATTTCTGGTCTTTAAATTTTTAAAAACCCATTTCTTCTCTTTGGCCTGTGACCCAGCATAAAAAGTGATTTTATTATTATTATTATTATTTTTTATTTAATTATATTTTTATCTTGTTTTTTATTATTTTAGTTGTGGTCTTATTTTACATTATTTAATTATGTTTTACATTTATTTTATGTCTTTTTAAATGTTTATGTATTCTTACTGTTCAGTACTTTAGCCAGTATTTACTTTTTAAAGTGCTTTATACATAAAGTTGGCTTGGTTTTTTGCTTGTTTTGTTTTTTCTTATAGGTATCCTTTTTTTATAATATAATATATTTTAACTCAGCAGCTCATGTCAGCCTTTGAATTAATATTTTGTTATCGTAAGTTTCTGTTTCTCTGTCTAATGTAAACAACAGTCCAGGTGGCCGTTAAATAAATGAATTGTTGAATAAATAAAAAAATGCATTTCACTTTGACTTTTGCCAACTTCAACTGGTGTTATCTTCCCACAAATTTATTCTATGTCATACTTTAAGTTGGAGAGTCCACCAACACATACCAAACAACACCTCAGGCCTGAAAAGTCACTCCCACAGACTCCACAGATCCCAGCAGACACAAAAACACATATTTACATCTACATAATAAGAAAAGGGAACCTAAATTTATTGCTGTTAAATGCTGTTTTATAAAGAAATTCCAGATAAATGTTAAATGTAGTCACAGGCAGCGAATTCAGACAAAATTACAAAATACTGTACTGTCTATAACCTTGAGAAAGACACACAGAAGACATCCCTTTCTGCAGGTTCTGACCTATGGTTCTGACTAAAAATCACAGTAATGATTAGAAAATGACAATACTTGAATTCTAAAGTAACAGAATTGTTGATAAAAGCTAAAGCTTAACTTTATTTAGGCAAGGCAAATAAATTTGTACATTTCATGTACATGACAATTCAAAGTGCTTTACATAAAACATTAAAGTGTAACTAGACACCCTACTTTTTGCGTAACTGGACAGGAAAATGAAACAATCAGGTAATTTTTTGTGTTTTCTAAGAACATGTTTCATGACTTAAATAAATTCTGTTTATTTTTTCCACCTGACTAAAATAAAAAAGAGACATTCACCCGTTTGTTAATCTAAATCTAACGATTTATACATTGTTTGGAAGTTTTTGTTGCACTTACAGCTACATAATAAATTACTGTCAATTTGATATTTAAACTCACACACTGCAACAGAGAGGAGATGGAGGAGGGGACCAATGTGACTATAAACGACGGCAAAATGCAGTGGAGACTCCCACATTTAGCTGAAATGAAATAATTGCGTTTACATAGCAGTAATGGGGCATATCGCTGCCTGTTGACCCACCTAAAGACACAGCAGGGGAAATCCTTTCCCTTCAACAGTCCTTAGAACTGAATAATGTATTTCTCTTGTAGGTGGTCTCATTAGAGATCTTCACAAGTTGCTTGTGAACTAATCAAACATGCAGAAGTTTTGCTCTCATCATTTCAGAATTCTGTATGTTGTCTCCTCTTGTTACCAGAAGAAGTGGAGTTTTTATACAGTATGCATGCATTTTAATGCCTCTGTCTTTTATATTGTACAGAATTACAGTTCAGCTGAGCACGGATTTTCCTGCTTTTCATTCTACTGTAGACAAAATCCCATCAATGTGAGTGGTATAAACTATTTATCACAGCAGCATGTGTGAAGCTGCAGTGACAGAGACAAATTCACTGTCCTGCATTACATTAATTTTATCTCATGCACTTATCCAAACTATCTCACAAATTAGGTTGTTCAACTGAGTTTTTGATGGTGAGACTGTCTGCTGACATTTCAGACATTTCTACAGATCAAGGACATGTCTCATTGTGTGTGCAACTGCAGAGATGTTTACAGCCACAGATGTTGCTGCCTATGCTTAGGAAACTTGGAAACTCTGTCGAATCAAAATAAATAATGTAATAATAATAAAAAAAAAAAACATATTTAATGGACTGTTCCGTGTATTGGAAAAGACCAAGAGCAAGTCCAAATTTGCCTGCCTGATTCATTAATAAAATGAGACTATTTTGGATGCAAACAAGCCGCTCCCCCTCCACCCTTAGTAGATGAGTCACTGGATACAAACCTGGAAACAAAAGAAATTTAGTCCTGCAAGTGTGTGTAAGCATCCAATTTTCTTTAAATATGCTGCAACTCAAACAGATGCTGGCACATTGGATGCAGCAGTGCAGTAGCCTTCTGGTGTCTGTTATTCGATAATTATGGATATGCAGCTGAAAAAACCAGGGGAAGACTCAATCCGAGGCAAACTGTCTAAAAGTTTTTATGTGCCTTTATAAACGAGATAGCTGCTGACACAATCTAACATAATAAATTTGTGAGATTTAACATGTTTCATATTTACTATGTGTAATGCCGTCTGTATTAGTCTGCATTAGACTACGTTTAATCTCAAGGCTTACTGTGAAAAGCTGCTGAAATTAGGTGGAGCTCCACTCTGGTCCATTCTGTCTTCTTCATCTATCTCACCGTACTCGATTTGCAAGTGTATTTTCTATTTTATTATTTTTTTTAAGTAATGTTTTCTCCGTTGGTGCCCTCAGGTTCAAATTAAAAAGACTGAACAGAAATCACTGAGTCGATATAATGTTAGATGAGGGACTGCAGCAACCGTTTGATGTCATTACCCAGAATGCCTTACTTTATAGACAATAAATAACTCATCTCTTAAGAAATATTTCTACAAGTTTTTAAAATTTCTTCTTTTTTATTTTTCTTTTTAGCCAGGTTATAAGACCACTTAATGCAATATTATAGTCTGTGACCAAAATGCAGAATTGTTTGACCCTTCCCATGAGAAGCAGTAGCAGTTATTAAAAATGAGTGGATGAACAAAATGTGTAATAGCATCTCAAAATTTTTCATATAGCTTTTAAATAAACACACCTCCCTATATATCTTTGTGGCTAAATATTTATTAATAATCCAGCTGTAATAAACCTTCCAAATGACTTAAACGCAATAAATGATATTATCATGATAGTGAAGTGTTTCTTTGAAACGTTAATAAATGCATTCCTTTGTAATAACTATGTATGGAAGCAGCTTTTGGTCATTAAACCACCAAAATCACGTTTTTTATAAAGACATTAAATAAAAATAGAATGTAAATGATTTGCATATGAGTATAACTGGGGTTATTATTTCAAACCACATATCAGTCCACTGTTTTAAGAGACTATGTGCTAAAAATAACTACATTCGTGACTAGTGAAACATGCACAATGTACCATTATGGAGGAGACAGATTTGGTATAACCTACACAGATGGCTATGTGCAAATCTGTTTCCCTCTCATGATATCCAATCCTTCCTGCCTCTGTTTCTCATTTGATCCATACTTCACCTTTTCTTTAGCTTCATCTTTTCTATGCATCCCTCTTAGACTCCCACATAGTACCACACACTCACTCCCACTGTGAGTTATCTGTACTACACCATATAAATATACTGCATAGTTTAAGAGAGGAGGATGGTGGATAGACAGTGAAAGAAAATGCAGGTAAGAAGAACTCAACGCCTACAGAACAAGCATACAGAAAAGCACCAGCACAGGCTGAGATATTGACACCCACATCCCATCTGTCACAAGAGAACCTTCCACATTTTTCTCTTGATATCACACTTTTTATAATCCTTTACAGGTAGACCTTTGTTGCACTGTGACCAGACAAAGACAGGCCAAATCACCCTTTTTTTCAAATAAGTTTGATAATTTATTTAAGTAATTTTAGCTATTGTGTTTTTCCGTAACATTTATTTGCCATTATTAAGAAAAGACTGCAAAGCCTATAGTATGATTTTTACCACAGCCTTGAGGACACAAGGATACAAAGATGATAAAAAAAAAAAAAGTGATTTCACTGTTCTGTTGTTTCATTTGTCTGATGTAATAGCTGATTGTTTATGTGGTGGCCAAACACAGGAGCGTGCTAGAAGGGCAGCAGAAACCAGTTCTTTCCACAGCTCAACTAAGGTGTGAAGGAGCGAAAATACGGATTCTCTCTGAAGCCACAGAAAGGAATTGCATTGGTAATTCTAAAAAGAAGACACCAAATATAACCAAAACTATGCCTATTCATACACAGCACCTGGAGAAGATTAAACATTAGACGTCCGTTGAAACTTAACAGTGCTGTAGACAACTTGACTTTAAAATATGCTTAACCTTTGTATGGCAGCCTCTAGTTGCAATAGGAACAAACATATGCATTAAGTTTTCTTTATATAATAGAAAATACATTAAATTAAATAAATAACATTAAATAAAAATTTTATTAAATTAAAAATCCGTTTTTTAAAAGGGAATTTACAATTTTGGAGTGTTTTGCTTTTTTCTTGGGGGAGGGGGGGGAGTGCTTTGAATAAAAAAATAAACAAATTAGTTAGAATAAGACTACTGAAGCAGAAGTGCTTTGTTCCAGAAGGTAATGGCTGCTGGCAGGAACGGTCTCTGGTACCTTTCTGTCTTGCACTGGACTTGAAAAGGCGTAACACTGAATTCCGTCTGTTGTTTTTTTCACTCTGTTGTAGAGGATGTGAAGATTCCTCCAATATTTTCAGCAGCTTTCCTCTCTGGACAACCAGCTCCAGCTGCTCCAGAATGGAACAGATGGCTGCAAAGCAGACTTATAGAAGATATGCAACATCTTGGTGCAGATTTTGAATGATATTAGCTTCCTTAAGAAGAGTCTGCTCTGTCCCTTTTTGTAGATGCATCTGTGTTGCATTTCCGGTCCAGCCTGTTGTCTAGCCGAACTCTAATGTACCTCACATGTGGTTTCCACCCCCACCTCTTCTCCCAGGATGTAGACAGTGCTTTGTTTACTTCTGATCCTCCTGAAGTTAACAATCTTCTCCTATGTTTGTATTGAAGGTGGGGTGATCTTCTTGACCATCTCACAAACTGACGAGTTCTCTGTAATCAACTTCTTGTCCATCACTGATAAATCCCAGTATTTCTGCAGATGACAGGACTCAGATTTGTATTGGAAGTCTGAGGTGTACAGTATGAAGAGAAATGGTGAGAGTTCAATCCCTAGTGGTGCTCCACTGTTACTGGCCACCATCTTAGACACACAACTTTTCAGTCTCACAAACTGTCTTCTGTTTGTTTGATTTGTTGTGGAGGTATCCACCTGGATACCTGCTTGAGCAGGCTGAAATGTATTAAAAGGTAAGGCAATTAAAAATAACGCATTAACGGCAGTAATTATTTAAAATTTTATTTAATAAAAAATTTTTTAAATAATGCCGCCTCATCCGGCACACTTTTCCCAGTTAGAGGGCTTAATACACTCTTGCATTTAAAAAAAAAATTGCTGCTCTGTGTCTGCGCTGCAAGCTAATCGACTTTTTTTGCAGCAGGTATCATCTCTCTTGTTATATTTATTAATTGTTCAGCTTAGAAGTAGGAAACTAGCAGTTCACGGTTCACACCGGCACATATTTACCTCCAAAGTTTTTGGGTGTGTCACTTGCTAGATATCTGATCTACCTGATCTATCTTCTGACTACTAGAGTTTACAGCCGTGTCACTAGCAAACCTCAAACAAACAGCTTGTTTTCAACAACCCTTGTTAGAATATAAGTAACTATAAGCTTAGCTGCAGTAATCAGTGAGGGCAACGAATTAGTATTTAAAAAAACAAACTGAAGTGATGATTGGTAAAAAAAAATAAAAAATTTTAAATTACCCTCTTATCGTCCGTGTATAAAGGATGCACTAGTGCTGTCAAAAATTAAATGATTACTCCACAATTTAGAAGATGTGACAAACTCTTTGGACTCAATCCTGTATGTATTTTCCATATCAGGATACATTATTAATGCACAGAACACACAATAGAATAGATAATAGATTAACCAACAGACTTTGTTCAACCGCAAAAGGAGCTGGTTCTCAAAGTTTGCAAATGCATGCTCATTCGTGGCCTGAAGATGAGCCCTGCAACACTTAACAGTCCAAAGGCTGCCGAGGCAGGGAGTTCCGTGTTAAGCTTAAGTGATAGGTGGCACACAGTTGGGAAAGACTTGAGTACCTCTACTCTGTTACCTGGGCACCCCAGGTACGCATCCAACTGCTGGGAGGCTTCAAGAGAACCTGGTTTATTCAGAGAAGAAAAGAAGTCCTCCTCCTCAGATGACTAGGATCCCTTACTTACGTGACTCATGGCCTGACAGTCTAAAGTGGCTTCTGATGTAGTCAAGGCCTGTGGAATAAAAAAAAAAAAGAAAAAAAGAAATGGAAATGGAAATCAGCACCATTTAGACCAGGCCTCTTTGAATGACAGCCACATCTGGCCCAGAACCAGCTTCCACTGTTCTGATTGTGTCTTACAATCAAAGTTGTACTACCATAGTATGGTTATACAAAATCAGATAACTATTGCAGTGTTCTTTTGTTATGTTAAATTTTTAGTTCCTGAAAAGTAAGGCACTTACCAAGTTTCAGAATATTTTCATCACTTTTCCAGTAGGTCTTAAATTTGGGATCTCGAATGTCTGCGGCTATCAGCTCTGGATCTGCAAGCATCTTTCTGAAGCGTTTTGGGAGCTTGGTCCTTAGTAGAGTTATGGTGGGCACCAACCATCCCATCTGCACACTGGTTTTTGCCTGAAGAACATCAAGTGCCTTTGCACCTGGGCTCATTGTCTTTGCATATTCTGCAAGAAATGCAAATTCCATTGGAGTAAACCTGTACAAAGAAAAAAATAAATAAAAACATTGGACTTTTAGCCTACTTGATGGAGCACATTCAGGAGAAAGAAATAATAAAAAAAAAGGAAAAATATTATTATCATAGACTTTTAGAAATATAAATGTGTCATTAAAAATCATTTCCATAGTAAATATGGGGACTGCATATTGACATAGTGCGTCCACATGTCCAACAGTATTAAAAGTATAAAACTGTGACTTAATCTATACTTAATTCCTAATCACTTCATTTACTGAAAGGCAGAAAACCATGCACTTACTTGGGTGTATCTAGTTCACTGCAGACAGCTGCAAGGGCTCCTTCACCTTGTTCTCTTGTTATTCTCACTATTATTTCTATGGAACTTTTGGCAGAACTTCCTTTAGTTAAATTAAGACAAAACTAAAATAATAGTTTTTGGAGCCAAGGAAGAAAGATTAAATGTCAGTACTCAGCTTCAAACAGCAGAGTTAAAAACTAACAACTAAGCCCAAACTCTGAGTGTAGTCATGGACTCAGACATGAATTTTAGTAGTTATATTAAGACAGTTGTGAAGTCAGCCTATTATCACTTAAAGGACATATCGACGTTTAAAGGACTGATGACTTAGCAGGATTTACAAAATACTTGTCTATGCATATATCTTTAGTAGACTGGACTACAGTAATGCTGTCCTCACAGGTCTCCCTAAAAAAGTCCATCAGTAAGCTACAGTTAGTCCAGATAGTTCTGCTGCTCGAGTCCTCACCAAGACCAAAAAAGAAGTTTAAATAACTCCTGTCCTCAGATCTTTACACTGGCTTCCTGTCTGTCAAAGAATTGACTTTAAAATCCTGCTGTTAGTTTACAAAGCACTGAATGGTTTATTCAGTGGTCAAACATGGTCAAAACACCCCTTTGAGGACGAAAAACCATGGACCCAGTTTCCCCTTGCCCTTGTCTGGAGCCAGGCCTGGAAGTGGGGCACGGAGGCAAGCGCTTGGTGGCCGGGGCTTTGCCCATGGGGCTCAGTTGGGCTCAGCCCATGGACATGGGTCCGCCCTCTCGTGGGCTCACCACCTGCAGGAGGGGCCATAGGAGTCGGGTGCAGTGTTAGCTGGGCGATTGCCAGAGGCGGGGACCCTGGCAGTCTGATGCTTGGCTGCAGAAGCTACCAGGGACGTGGAATGTCACCTCTCTGGCGGGGAAGGAGCCTGAGCTGGTGCGCAAGGTTAAGCGGTTCCAGCTAGATATAGTTGGACTCACCTCAATGCACGGCTTAGGCTCTGGAACCACTGTCCTTTAGAGGGGCTGGACACTCTTCCATTCTGGAGTTGCTCACGGTGAGAGGAGCCGAGCTTGTGTGGGCATGCTTATTTTTTTGTTTTGTTTTTTTGGAGTCCCCCATCCCCTTGGACAAGAAGAAGAAAATGCATAGTGGTGGTAAATGTGAAAGGAAAAGAAAGGAGCTGCTCAATAAAATGGTGGTTATGAGGAGGAAAATGGAACCTCTGGACTGGTTGAAAGCACTGAAGGAGAGAAGGAGGAGCCCACTATGTTTGATTTGGTGGCAATGTTGCGAGCTCATATGGGGCAGCAAGAGGCTCGGGATGAAAAACAGGGTGAGTTAAATGCACAGTAAGAACAACGGTTTAAGGCTCTGCAGCACCAGTTCAGTCAGAGGTACAGGCTCATCAGCCCCAGGCTAAATTAACTACAGCTGAACCCAATCCAGCCATCTCACCTACATTTCAGCCTCTTCCACAAATAGAGCCCAGGATGGAAAAATTACCTGAGGATGATGACTTTGAACATTTTTTAATCACATTTGAATGTTTGGAAATGGACATGGACTTGTACTTATATAGCGCTTTTCCAGTCAGCTTGACCGCTCAAAGCGCTTTACACTACTTGTCACATTCACC